>CM076397.1:36908049-37103049 GCA_038363315.1 Mugilogobius chulae
CCCCGCGTTCGCGCCCGGATCCCCGAGCCCCCGCCGGAGAATCATCGAACCTGGGTCGTCCGAAGAAGACAGATTAGGCGCCCCCAGGATTGTGAGAGAGAGGAATTTGAAGAGATTTAAAAACTCGCTCAACAAAGTACTGGAACAAACGGACACAATAGCAAAACAACAAAAATCCATAATGGACTTAATGGAGGAAATCAAAATCTTGAAAAAACAAAACGAGGAGAAAGATATAAGGATTAACGCGTTGGAAAAACGGCTTGCCGATCTCGAACAATACACAAAAATAAACGACTTGATCATTACAGGCTTTGAGGTAAAGCCTAGATCCTACGCAAGGGCAGTGGCAACAGAAGCGGAACCCACTGTCATGGACCAGGAGTCAACAGAGCAGCAGGTGACGACATTTCTTAACACCAAAGGAATATATGTTGACACAAAAGACATCGAAGCCTGCCACCCCTACCAAGAAGGGACAGACGACCGTGTGCCGTGATTGTGAGGTTCGTAAATAGAAAACAAAAAATCGACGTACTCAAACAGGGAAAAAAACTTAAAGGAACGAATGTGTACTTAAACGAGCATCTGACGAAACAAAATGCGGACATTGCACGCCAAGCTCGACTTTTGAAAAAACAGAAGAAAATTCAAGCTACATGGACAATGAACTGCAAAGTATTCATAAAGCTTAATGGAACGCCAGAAGAGGCCAGGGTGTTATGGATAAGAGATATCAGTGACCTGGAAAAAATAAGATGAAGGTAATTTTGCAGCACTCTCACTTCACTTTTAACCCCAATGCCCAACTCTAATAACTTATCTGAGGATATAGAAAACAATGTAAAGGAATTGATCAATAGCAACGAAGAATTTAACCATTGGACACCTGATGAACAAAATTTCACTGTGATTAATGATATTGACCCTGATGTACACTTTTATCAAAATGTAAACAGTATGTGCAAATACTACCAAGATGGTATAGCAGATATCACAACGAATCAGACAGACACTCTATCTATAATACACTTTAACAGTCGTAGTTTGTATGCAAATTATGATAACATTAAAGAGTATCTTGATCAATTAAATACTCAATTTGATGTAATTGCAATTTCAGAAACATGGATAAACAAGGATAGACCTGACAATTTCCCTCTAGAAGGGTATGAAATGTTTAAACAAAATAGAAATGATAAAAATGGGGGTGGCGTTGCACTGTATGTCAAAAAAGACTTGAGAAAGAAAATTGTAGAAAATATGACTGTTACAATAGATGAAGTAATGGAGTGCCTTACCGTTGAGTTGTTGTTTGAGAATAAAAAAAATGTATTGATAAGTTGCATTTACAGAACACCGGGTTCAAAAATTGACATATTTGTAGACTGTATAGAAAATGTATTATCTAAAATTGGAACAAAAGAAATATTTTTGTGTGGAGACTTCAACATTGACCTATTGAAATGCAATGAGCATAAACCATCAGAAAACTTTTTAAATACTCTGTACAGTCTGTCATTATACCCAAAAATAACAAGACCTACAAGAATCACCCAATACAGTTCCTCATTAATCGATAACATCTTCACCAATGTTCTCACTGAAAACATAAAGAGCGGTTTATTAGTAACTGATGTAAGCGATCACTTTCCTGTTTTTGTGCTTTATAATAATAAAAATGTTAATAACATGGCTAGGGGGGGAATGTAACCAAATTCAAAAGACTGGTTAATGAGGAAACATTAAAAGCATTTAAGGAAAGTTTAACAAAACTAAATTGGCAAACTCTCTGGAAGAAAACCAAGTAAATGCAGCCTACAATACCTTTTTGACTACATTCACCGAGCTTATGATTTACACTGTCCCAAAAAGAATTAAAAACAGACAAGGATTGTAAGTCCCTGGATGACCAAAGGTCTACTTAATGCATGTAAAAAAAAAGAACCTTTTGTATAAAACATTTCTAAAGAAAAAAACACAAGATTCTGAACTCAAGTACAAACATATAAAAATAAATTAACCAAAGTAATAAGAAACTGTAAAAAGCAATATTTTAATACTTTACTGGAAAATAACAAGAACAACATCAAGGGCTGTGGAGTACCATCAATGAAGTCATCCGAAGGGTGCCAAAAGACAACTCTCTACCAGACAACTTCATTATCAATGATAAAATAATCACTGACAAAAAAGAAATTGCAAACGAATTCAATAATTACTTCATAAATATTGGTCCACAATTATCCTCAAAATAACTACGCCCTGTACAGGACCTGCATATGATGGTAAGTTCACAAACCCACATTCAATGTTTCTGAATGCAACTACTGAGAAGGAAATAATTGACATTGTGAAAAACTGTTGCACCAAAAAAACCATGGATAGTAATAAATTGGACATAACCATTATTAAGCAAGTTATCAATGAAATCTCCAAACCATTAGCCCATATATTCAATTTATCTCTTAAAACAGGTATATTTCCTGAACAGATGAAAATGGCTAAGGTCATTCCAATTTATAAAAGTGGAGAAAAGCATTTAATTGCAAATTACAGACCAATATCAATACTCCCGCAATTCTCAAAAATTTTAGAAAAGATTTATACGAATAGATTAGATATCTTTATTGAAAAATACAGTATACTAAACGATAGTCAACATGGTTTTAGGAAAAATAGATCACAAATCTAGCACTAATTGAACTTGTAGAGGAAATTACAAATAATATTGACTCAAAAAATATTCGGTTGGGATATTCATTGACCTGAAAAAGCTTTTGATACTATGGATCATGATATACTTCTGCAAAGATACAAATTATGGGATTAGAGGAATTGCACTTAAGTGGTTGGAATCTTATTTAAATAACAGGAAACAGTATGTTCAGTTGGGTCAACATGTGTCAGAATGTAACACTATTATCTGTGGAGTCCCACAGGGATCCGTGCTGGGCCCTAAATTATTTCTACTGTATATTAACGATTTGTACCTAATCTCGAAAAAACTCAAACTTGTTCTTTTGCAGATGATACGACAATTTTGTGTTCAGGTGAGGATCTTCAGAGTCTAGTGATCGAGGTGACTCATGAAATGGATAAATTGAAAAAGTGGTTTGATAAAAACAAGTTGTCACTAAATATCATGAAAACGAAAGTAATGTTTTTTGGAAAGCGTGTCATAGATTCTCATGCACAAATCAAATTGACAGCGTAATTATAGAAAGAGTATATGATCATACATTTCTCGGAGTCACTCTCGATCACAAACTCAGCTGGAAACTCACATCAATAAACAAAAAACAAATAGCAAAAATTGTAGCCTTGATGCACAAATCTAAGTTTACCCTAAACAAGAATCTCTTTTCACAATTTACTGTGCTCTTATTCTACCTTACTTAAGTTATTGTGTAGAGGTGTGGGGAAACTCGTATAAAAGTAACACAGAGGTACTATTCATACTGCAAAAAAAGCTGTACGAATAATCAACCAAGCTGGATATAGAGAGCATACGAATGGACTGTTTGTTCAATCAAAATTCTGAAGTTTTTTGATCTAGTCCAATTAAAAACGTGTCAAATCTTATTCAGAGCCAAATACAATCTGCTTCCAGATACTATCCAAAGAATGTTCTGTAATAAAGAGGAAAAATACAACCTGAGAGGCCAAATAACTTTAAGAAATTATTCTCTCGAACTACGCTTAAAGCATGTGTGTAACTAGACTGGGAGTGGACTTATGGAACAGTTTAGATGAAAATATCAAATCTTGCTCAAATTTGTCAATGTTTAAAAGGAATATAAAAATATACCTTTCAAAAATATGAAAAAACTAACTTATCTTTTGCTTAAAGTTATTACTCTTATTTTGTACGACCATAACGAAAAACCTATCCTTTGCTTTAAAGTTATTATTCTTATTTTGTACGACCATAAACGAAAAAACGTATCCTTTGCTTTAAAGTTATTATTCTCATTTTGTACGACCATAAACGAAAAAACGTACCCTTTGCTTTAAAGTTATTATTCTTATTTGTACGACCATAAACGAAAAAAACTTATCCTTTGCTTTAAAGTTATTATTCTTATTTTGTACGACCATAAACGAAAAAACTTATCCTTTGCTTTAAAGTTAAAATTCTCATTTTGTACGACCATAAACGAAAAAAACTTATCCTTTGCTTTAAAGTTATTATTCTTATTTTGTACGACCATAAACGAAAAAAACTTATCCTTTGCTTTAAAGTTAAAATTCTCATTTGTACGACCATAAACGAAAAAACGTATCCTTTGCTTTAAAGTTATTATTCTTATTTTGTACGACCATAAACGAAAAAACGTATCCTTTGCTTTTAAGTTATTATTATTCTTGTTTTGTACGACCATGAACGAAAAAATGCTTCTTTTGCTTGAAAGTAAAAATAAAAAATATTTTCTACTTCAAAGTAATTACTCATTTGTTTCAAACATAAATGGGTAAAAAGCTGTTACTCTAAGGTATTATTCTCAGTTTTAAGATAATAAACAAAATAAATAAGTGATACCTTGCCCTAAAAAGTTATTCTAAATTTGCATAATTGTGACTGACATGCCTTCTGTTATATGTTTTTCAGTTTCATTCATTCATAATAATTCAAATCTGTATGTGTGTATGTACTATATATGCATATATGTATGAATATGTATATACAGTACGTGTATGTACAATAGGTGTATATGTGTATATACTGTATATGATGAAAAAAAAAAAAATACAAATACTGTTACTGAGACGACAAATGTATAAGGGGTAGGTCCCTATAAGTTCCTTGAACTTCATCCTACTCCTTTTGAGTACCACTATATTATCTTTCTTCTTACGTATGTATTATATGTTTTTACTATGTTGCTCAAATAAATAAATAAATACAATACAAAATACAATACAATACTTACTACAGTAGTTGACAGTTAAGTACTAGTAACAACGGGACCTGTTCTAAAGTGACACATGCTGGTACTTCAGTGGTACTTACTACAGTAGTTGACTGTCAACTACTGTAGTAAGTACCACTGAAGTTGCCCCACTGTGGCACCTGAGGTTCTTCTGTGGTTTCCCATCCGAGTACTGCCGAGGCCCAACCCTGCTTAGCTTCTGAGATCTGACTGGATCAGGCTTTGGCATGCTGGTATGGCTACGACCATACCAGCATGCCAATAGTGGTGGTAAAAGTACCACTGTAGGTACCAGTGTAAGTACCACAGTAAGTACCACAGTAAGTACCAGTTACTACCAGTGGTATGTACCAGTAACTGCTGGTACAAGTACCACTCAAAGTACCACTGTAGGTACCAGTGTAAGTACCACAGTAAGTACCAGTAACTACCAGTGGTATGTACTAGTAACTGCTGGTACAAGTACCACTCAAAGTACCACTGTAGGTACCAGTGTAAGTACCACAGTAAGTACCAGTAACTACCAGTGGTATGTACTAGTAACTGCTGGTACAAGTACCACTCAAAGTACCACTGTAGGTACCAGTGTAAGTACCACAGTAAGTACCAGTAACTACCAGTGGTATGTACTAGTAACTGCTGGTACAAGTACCACTCAAAGTACCACTGTAGGTACCAGTGTAAGTACCACAGTAAGTACCACAGTAACTACCACTGGTATGTACCAGTAACTGCTGGTACAAGTACCACTCAAAGTACCACTCTAGGTACCAGTGTAAGTACCACAGTAAGTACCAGAGTAAGTACCAGTAAGTGTCACTGTTAGTTACTAGTAACTGACACGGTACTTAACTGGTAGGTACCGTGGAGGTCTTTTAAAGTGCTACCAATTATTCTTGTTTTTTTAATTATTGCTGTTATTTTAAGCTTGGTTAATTTAATAGACACATTTTAGCTAAATTGACTTGTTTTTAATCATGTTCCAACATTGCTTCCTCATCAAATATACAGGTGGAGTTCTTCGTGTGAGATATGCCTCTGCCTTTGAGTTCTGAATTAGAGCATATCTGTGCAGCATTAGCATATCGATTTGGTTTTTTCCACTACGTAATTTCCTTTTCAGCCAGTAGATGGAGTTCTAAGTCAGTTTCTGATCTGGAAAACGCATGTATGCTTTATAATGTTTTTGTTTTAGTTCTACAATATGAAATGACAATATAAATGTTCTCAAGAGCATGTTAAAAAACCTAAACTATGCAAATAATACATAATACTTTTCTTTTACTGCAGTTAAAGTTAGTCAAAACATAGATGAATAGATTACACAAATACAAGAGATAATCCAAAAACCTCTGGTCTTTAATATATGTCTCACCTTGGCTGTAACTCACTGCAAACACGCACAAGCAGACTCCGAGGAACACCACTTTGAGATCCATGATGACAACGGGAATGTCTGGATTCGGCTGTTCCCAAGCTCCTTAAGAACTACCCCTCCTTCTCCCCTCCGCCACCCACCCAACCTTGCCCACAACAGCTCACCTACTTAACACAATCTAGATGCAGAACATAAAAACTTCCATCAAACCAGTTGGACAAACCTTCCGAGCTAATCACGCACACAACTAAAAGATGTTGACATGTAATAATCCTTTGAGATGGCTCTATGAAAACAGAAAAGGAGAGTTTAAGTCTGTTGATGTGGTTGTGGTAGAAGTTTTCATTCAATGTACAAGTCCTGGCAAGTTTAATAATCAGTGCTTTCTCGGGTAAATTTGATTTGATTGATGACAGGCTGCAAACATTGTAAAAGAGGTCACGGTTAAAGCATCCAAGGACGAGAAAATATGCAGTGTTAGTGGTCGTAAAGAATCAATTAGTTGAGATAAAGCAAGAAACTAGACATAAAGTGACTGTTTTTTTCAGAAATACCATTGTGATAAATAAGCAATCGTAGCCCTAAGCGTAATGATGCGTATTTTCATCAGGCAAGGTGTGTCTTTATGCATAGTTGACAGTTACCACTTATCAGCCTGTAAAAGTCAGACAATAAAGAGTTGGAAAGACAGCTTCCCATAGGCTTTTGGGTTTCAGGGATGTGTTGCCAAGTTGATTGGAACAATCTTGCGAAAGTGTGTAAGCATGCTTGCCAAAAAAGAAAAAGTTTATAAAGCAAATAAGCATGATGGAACAAATAATTACCTTTATTAAACAGTAGATATTTGTAGCTTAACGGTTTTGCTCCTTGAGTGAACCAAGAGTTTTATGTTGTCAACAAGGCCTACCCAGAAATGTATATGGAATTTCCAGTAGATTAATGATAAAGAAGACTATACCCTAGAAGATAGAAACCACATTAAAAGGGATTAAACTTTTGACATGCTGGCTTTAACTTAAATCAGGTACACTTGTCAAAGATGAGAGGTCCTGGGGCACTTTACAGTAAGATCCGGGAACACGTTCTTTAGATGCAGTAACTATCTAACTGGAAGAAACATCAGGTTTTCAATCATATTACAAATACAATGCACACACGGACGGTACAAGTCTGCACATAACAGAGAATGTGTTCAAAGGAGATGATTAAACATGTTGGACTATTGCAGCGTTTATCCTTAAGTCATCTATCAAAGTGTATATAATCAACTTCTGTCCTCTTTTAGCTGTGAGAGAAGAGAAATGAGGCTTGTCTTGTCTTTTATTCTGCTTTTTCAGATAGTACTGAAACACACATCCACAGTATGCACATGTCTGTGGTGAAAAGTGTAATTATTATAAATATAATCCCAAGTAATTGAATGTGTTCTGTCATGCATAACATAATAATACCTGCATTTATGTAAAACTAAGTCACCCACTGCAGACAGACTCGTGAAGTATTTGGCATTTAAATATATAAATCAAGCAGTGCTGGAATTACATATTGTTGTTTTAACCTTATAAATTACTTACCAACCGCAGAGTCGCCCCCAAAGACATAACAGGAGTAAAACATGTTGCAAGTAAACATTCCAACTGAGCATTTTGTTTTAAATGTGCACTGTGTAGCTTTCTGGAGGTGAAAAATCAGCTATACAATTCAGTAGAAATAGAAAGTTTAAAACGTTGAGACCAAGCCTTGGGCCTGTTGCCGTGACAGTTGCGGCGGCCAATCAAAGTAAGTTTTTTTGAGAAGCATAAATAAATGTACAAATACAAAAAGGTTCAACTATCAGCGTGTTTAAGTGAAAAGGTTTTTTAAAAGTTCAGCTTCCTATTAGTTTGTATGAGATCTTTAGCAAACTCTCCCTACACAGGATGGCTGCCAGAACTGGACATGTTGTTCTATGTTACCATGGCTACGTGCTCTCTAGTCATTATAATAACTCATTTGTTGGAACATTCTCAAAATGGATATGTTTTATGTCATTATAGGAAAAAATGCAGCTAAAGGAACATTCTTATTAATATTTATTTAGTGCAACAAAGACATATAAAAGCCAGACTTTGTTACTCAGTGCACCTCAAAATCTATTTCTGCTGAATAGTTCACTGTAAGTATAAAATTTCATGTGATTTTTCGAGAGATAAAAAGTTGTATACTGATCAAAGAACCTTCCGGAGATTTACAATGGCAAGCTTGATTTATTGGACTTATTCCAATTCAGGCTCGAAGCTAGTGTCACTGCTGCGTGACACAACAAAATAAATATTTTATTGGATGATTCTGGTTCTTGGCTCATCACCATGCTGTGAAAATGATTATTATTTTGCATGCTAGTATCTGCACAGCACCTTTTATGATGCACAAAGAGCTGTTTTAAGATTGCAACGAGTCAGCTAGACGGTTTCCTTTTACTGTTTTTCTCTTAAATACTGTTTTTATTTGAACATTTGAATTACTTTTCACTTTTATGGTTTTAGGAACAAAATGAGAACACTAAGATTCTCTACAAGATGGTACAAAGAAAAATCATTCCAGCAGTGATAATTAATTTACTTCTGGATACCAATTGTACATTTTTTATTTTATTAACACATTGTTTTTAACCCTCAAAGAACAAGACAAGTAGTTTCAAATCCAGTTTTATTGTTGTGTTTTAGCTGCGTTAATATTGCACATAATTAAATCTCCAAAATATTACACAATCATTGAATTGTATTAATTACCTAAAACACAGTTAAATTCAGCTAATCCTTCTGGGCTAAAATATATATCTACAGCAGGGCTCATTCATTGTCTTGGCTGGTGCAGGGTCAAGGCTGGGGGGTGCTGCTTGTTTTGGGAAGGACAGGAAGCGCCCTCTACTGTCAGTACTCAGTCTGTGTTCTGCTGGCTATGTGCAGCAGGCGTAGCAAGAGCTCCGTGGGAGAACTGTGAGCTCCTTCTGAAGATTCACCATCCCCCTGGCAGTCCGAATCCAGGACACAGCTCTCTGACAGGCAACAGGAAACAAAAGGTAAGTTTATACACATACTTACACATGTACACAAGAGTTTTACACTGTTATAACATTTAAACCTTGTGTGATTGCGAGTTTTTATGTGCCTTGCAACACTGGAATTTTCTCATTGTGGGACAAATAAAGGATATCTTATGTTCCATGTACTCTCAGTTTGCTCAAAGTATTTTAAAGAAGTGTGTGGTCAGTGTTCATATAACTGTTTTATAAAATGAACACTTTAAATATTGTATTTAACCTTATAAGGTTTCTCTTTTTCCCTTAGGGATTTTTGAGTTTTTCCTTGCCGGGAAAGAGGGTCTAAGGACAGGGGATGCGGACAATCATTCATTTGCTCTACTAATAATCTACTTCGACATGCTTGATCAATTACTGTTTCTGAATGTTCACTGTTTCATTGAATGTGTATTGTTTTATTTTTATGTCCTACTATTCATGTTTACTAAATTAATAATCTTGGGAAGTCCTCAGAGACGACTGTTGTTGTGATTTTGGGCTATACAAAATAAATTGATTTAATTTGATTGTATGTTAATGATATATCTTTTTTATTATAGCTTACAGCCTATTATATACTGTTTGCCCAACCATTCAGTGGTCTATGTTGCAGGTAAGTTCCCTTTTTTTTTCCACTGACAATGGCAATATATCTTTTTTTTTTTCTTTCTCCCTCAGATTTTCTGTTTAGAAAAAGCTTTTACTTGGAATGTTCTACTTTAGGGTTAATGCAGCACCATAAAGTAGCTTTAATACTATGTTTATTGTATGTTACAAAATACTACACTTCATAATTGTGACAGGCCTAATTCCACTCTATTAAACCAGGTGAAAAGAAAACAGTAATTCATTCAAATGAGTCAATGAACTCCTTCATGTGTCCAGTGTACTTAAGTAAACACAAACACATTCACAGAGAACCATCTCGTTCACAGTTACCTGAGTCACAGCAGAGTCCAGAAGCAGCACAGCGGCCCCCCTCTGATCCACAGGGTCTGCCTCCTGACTGGCAGGGGGTGAGCAGGTAGTTCTCCTCCACACAGTGAATGGTTTCTGGAGATCCCATCAGGCAGCCCAGACCTTCCCCACAGCAGATACTGGGACCAAAGCAGCGGCCCCTCTCTCCAGGCCCGCAGGACATGCACTATGATGACAAAGAAACACATTAGAGAGCAAAGCAGAAAAAAAAGATCAAATGTACGTTTTAGATGCTGCCTTTGAATGCAAACCCACCAGAAAAAATCCAGAATTGTATTTATCTGTGCATAGTCTACTTAATTACAATAGAGTTAATTCATAAAATAGTAATAATATAGCCCGAATAATATAAAGATTCAAGGTTTAAGAACAGCATATAATTGCCAGTTATTTCCATTAGCTTTGTAAAATTCTTCGCTTTGTTAAATTAAACAACTTTTCTTAACGTTGATTTTTAACCCATGCTGACAATTAAAGGAAGATCAAAGAAACCATCAATTAGCCTCTCGACGCACAATGCTCAACCCAATTCACTCAACTGGCAAAACCATTGCACCTAAGTGTCCCATCCAGGGCGTGTGCTGACCTGTCTGAGGCTGGGATCCTGCAGCGCTCTCTTGCCTCCTCGGGGGCAGTTCTGGATGTAGCAGGCGGAGGAGAGGGCGATGAGTCCCAGGACGCACAGAGGAAGCGTGGAGTGAGACATCTCTGCTGCGGCGCGTGTACGGCTGTGGTTGTGTTGTCCTCCGCCTGTTGCTCGTGTCTGATAGATTCAGCCTGTCGAAGACTCACTTATAAAGTGATGGTCTAAAACTAACAAAGCCGTCCACAATCTTGCGTGACGTCAGTGTCGCCCATGTTCCGTACGCACACTTCTTGAAGGCCACAGGCGCACGTCCGCGTGCGCAAGAGGTCACGAAAGATATGGTTTTGCATCAGATGTGCACCATTTAATAAATATACAAAGCTGAAGAGACCGAGGCGGTCTGAAAGAACAAGATGCCTTTTTCAGTATTCAAGACCATATTTGGAATAGTTCACAATAACACACATAAACAACACTCACTCACAAGTCAAAATGGCAAGACTAATTGCCGTTATGGACAGCTAATTGAATTAAAAAGTCTGATTGTTTGCTTCTCATTTTAAGCATGCGCTGTTTTTCATATGACAATTATGAATCATAACATGCAGTGTGTTGTACCCTTTTCCGTTATATTATTCATTAAATTAGTCTATTGCCTGTTATAGCTGTAAGTTTGACTGCCTTCATTAAGTATAATTTACAGCCTGACTTGTTCCAGAAGCCGAGGCCTTTTGCTTGACATGCTTTTTAAGATATATCCCGATGATTAAAAAAAATACCACAAAGAAATGATACTACTACTACTACTGCTACTGCTACTGCTACTACTACTACTACTACTACTACTACTACTACTACTACTACTACTACTACTACTACTACTACTACTACTACTACTACTACTACTACTACTACTACTACAATATTGGAAATTGTTTAGGAAAAGTCATGAATACCCTCAACCTAAACCTTAAGTTATATTTGTTCCAACACCAGGCTTTGCCAACACACCTGCTCCATTTGATTGGGAAATGCCAATAAAACAGTGGTTCTCAACATGGGGGTCGTGAAAAGATTTCTGGGTATCCTTTGATGATAAATGTAGTTTCCTATTTGTACCAGTTTAATTTATTCAGTCTGTCTTCAAAACACAATTAAACGTTACATTAAAGACTTAATGTGACTTTTTGCAGTAGCCTACATTTTGTGTTTGGTGGTTGTGAAGGCCTACAGTTTTATTTTGGCCATTTAATAATATTAATGATCATCCAGCCTATGATAATCATCACCATCATTAGAATTTATTTTTATTAATATTAGTAGTAATAGTAGAGTGACAACGACAACAACAAATATTTACATTTTGTTATGCACACAAGCCAAAATATGCAACTTCACTTCTCTCACTCATTTACTCTTTCTCACACACACGCTCACCTACACACTATTACATAAACAAGACGGCGTGTCTTGCTCAAAGACATGAAAATCCCTAAACCACTGCTGGCTGAGTTTCTGGCTTCTCAAGTATCAGATCTGGCGGATATGGGTTCATGACCTTTGTTAAAGTCTAGCGTTGTCAAGGGAGACAGACCAACAACAGAAAGGCTTTTTGTAACTGTCAGGGTTAATAGATGCTGTTTTGAAGGAAAAGTACACACACAAAAAGTGTCACAGGAGAGTACAAGAACAGACTTTGAGGTGTTAGTTGACTCAAACAAACAGAATATAATTATCAATGAAAGCAACACAGTCTGTTGTCGTCTGAGAATTATGGGTCTCACAGTAAAATAAAAAAGCAGAATGGGTGTTTCCCATAGAGAATAAAGTGAGATACTGCAGGTGATTAGGAAAAAATCATATATTTAATGCTATGAATGTGAAACTTCTGCATGTCATGTTTTATCATTTCTGTGGAAAATTAGCATGATGATTAGAACGCTGGGATGTCATCTGCTTAACCTCTATATTGTTTTGACCAAGAAAGTCTAGTGTGTAGGAACTATGAATTCATTTATTCATTTCCTACTGCTTATTCCTACTTGGGGTCGTGAGGGACTGGAGCCTATGCCAGTGACCTACAGTGGCCAGCTCAAGACAGACTATCATTCACTCTCCCATTCATTCATTCATTCATTCACTAAGGGAACTTTACAGTGATGCCAATTGATGCTTTTGTAGTTGCGAGGAAGTCGAAGTACCTGGGAGAACTCGCACTAACAAACGGAGTACGTTCATGCACCACCAAGGGAGATCATAAAATTTTGATTTGGTGTAATTCCGCTGTTTTCACTGAAGTTATTCAAGAATAATGCGTGAACTACTGACTAAATATATGACCAAACTATACATTTCACATGCCATCGTAGGTAACAGTGGTTATTTAATCTGACAGAGGTATTTTATTTGTTTACTGTCATTAACAGCACTGATGCATTTGATTTAACATTTACAATTATTATGCATCATTTGTTAACTTACTATTTTGGTCACTTGTCCCTAAAAGTACATAGAATAAAAAAAAAACACTCTTCAACACTGTCTGTACCTACACAAGAGCATACAACCTTGGTCAATCTAATTTCCACTCCTATTATTCATGTCCTCCAACCTTTCTTTGCACAAGTACAAAACGGCCGTATAAGGGCTAAGGCACCCAAGGTCACAATGTTTTTTTTTTTCACATTTATAAATTCACAGGTTTCATTGAGTCATGCCCTTTTATTATTAAATGTTGCTGTCATACTTAGGTCAGATGCAAACGTAACATTTAATTTACTTCAGTCACATGTAGAGGTGTGATGAGGATATTAGCAGAATGGTTATAGTGATTTTTTTTTATATCTGGGGAAAGCGTATAGCCTAACCATTTTCAACACTATGGTCTCGTTTTTACATTTCATTTGCAGCCAGCTTCCTGCAGCAACATAATGGTGTAGTGATGGGCAATACCACCACTTTCGGTATCAACGTGATGATACCAGTACCCCCCATTTCTGATACGATACTCGATACTGTTTCAGCCTCATAGGCATATGAGAGTGACCAGATTTTCAAATTTAAAAACTGGGACATGCATGTATTTTCCTTTGCATTTAGTCAATTCGAGGCTCCTTCATGTTTAATGTCTAAACCTTTTATCAGTGCAAAATTATGCATTTTTTGTTCTATTTTGGTTATTTCAAGCATGATTTTTAAGTAATTTGAATAAAGAAAAAGCAATGTATTCCTCCCTTCACTGTTGGAAAGTGTCAAAATGATCAAAAATCAGGACAACTGGGACATTTCTTGTGTAAAATTGGCACAAAACAGTGGTTTTAGATACATTTGCCTGGACATGGGACACAGGGCTCAAAATAGGGACTGTCCCAGGTAAATAGGGACGTCTGGTCACCCTACCTCCTTAGCACTCAAACCAAAATCAAGTCAAATGCAAATGAGTATCAATTTTAGTCAGTATTGATGTTCACCTTATTCTGTCCCACCCACTTTTCTTGGTTTATTTGCAGTTAGTGTGTAGAATTCAGTCGCAGAGTTTACTTTAACTATTGTTATATCTGTTTGAGACAAGACAGATAAGCAAACATGTTAGCTACCTTAATGGAGTAAAACAGGAAGTGCACTATACTTCATACTTCAATATTGACACTTGCATCTCTTTTATATTGTGACTTGAATCAGACTTGGGTCATTAAATTGGTGGCTTGAGAATGAGATAAAATAGAATTTTACTTTATTTACTATAACATCCCCCGCCCCATTTGTGAGAACTTCTTAAAGGAACCCCGTAAAATAGTTCTTTTTTTTAAGTTTTTAACCTTGTAATAAATGCTTTCTCTTATCATTAGTTTACTCAAAGTTTTACTAAGAATGATTCCTGCATGTTTGAGTAATCTTGTATTGTCCTGCAGCATGATTGAGTGCTCAGAAAAGCCCTGTCCTCACCTAACACCTATCCCCGCCCACTTGTCTGTGTTATTGTTGTTATTATTCAAAAAATTCAGATTCATAGTAAAGCATGAACGGTCCAAAATAGCCACAAGACCACTTTACAGCAATCAAAGTTACAAATCTAAAACCCGCTTCTTGTTACCTTTAAATCTTACAATGAAGCGACAGGGCTTATCAGTTCTGCAGTTTTGCACAAGTAAATGGACCTCTTTCTATTTCTAAGTCGTTTTACATCAATTTTGTGTTTTACAAAAAACTAAATGTAAATTATTGAGCTATATAAATTATAGTTTACTGAATCTCTAAATACATAGAAAAAATGCAATTGGTCCCCTTTAAATGCTAATCATATAAATGGAAAAATGTCATCTGTATTCAATTCAGTTGGTATTCAAATGTGAAGGGACTTGAATATTAATGCCTGGGACTTGACTGAGACCTCCATTCAGTGATGTACTCTTACGATGTCGCAGCGTGGAGTGGTGCTTTGGCAGACAGAGCAGAGGACATTATTGGAAGTTGAAGTCCAGTTTGAGTTTAGAGATTTAGAAGGCCTCTGCAGACAGAAGCGGCACAGAAAGTGTCCACAGCTGAGTCGGTAAATGGGAGAAGCAGTCGCAGAGTAAACTGAAATGGAGCAGGAACAGACAGAGCAAATCTTCTCATCTGAAATAATAAAGAGGCAAAGTGTCCTTATTTCAATTATGAGGCTTTGCACAGAATGTTTTCATGACCTAAAAGCTTTTAGTGAAAACACTCATCATCTTTCATCTTCAGTTTTGTAACACTTCAAATGTTGCTTCCTCACAATGCGTCATACAAAGATGAACAAAATGAGATCATAACTTAAAGAACAACACCAAAGGTCAACTTTTGTACTAGTCTTGTTGTTTTTTGGGGGGTGGGGGGGGTTTAGGCAGGCCACTATGAGGGTAAAAAGAGATGAGACTAGGGAGTGGCCATATGTAGATTAGAGATATCTCACTAAGTATGTTTTTATTTCAAATGCCAACAAAATGTAACAAAAGAAAACAAGACATTTTGTAACAAAAATACCAGCAGTAACAATCTTCCACTTTTTTATATTCATGGTGTGAAATGGTGTTTTCCTACTGGCTCATATCAGCTTCTGAACCACATGTGTTAAACTTTACGTGCATGCCCTTCAATCCAATTGTTACATAACACATACTGAACAAATGCTTTCGTTATGGGTAGATGCTATATTTTATATATATATCGCTCAAGGCTTTCCTTGTGGCCTTAAGGCTCATTTATTCTCTTCGTTGGAGATGCATACGGATATGTACAGAGAGTTTTAATATGCCTACAATATTCCTTATACAGAAATAAAATGATCTTATTTGTATAAATGTAAAGCACATACAGTATACATGTAAAGCACCATTATTGTGATTGACAATACTGGAAAAAAATTAATGACTTTTATTTTATCACATTATCCTGATGGCAGTTCTTTACAAATATGCAAAAACATGTATTAATATTGTACCAAAGTGAAAGGGCAGCTTGTTACCTTTCTTTGATTCAGTCTCCCTGTTCTGTGACTGTTGTGGTGCTTCTGTGGCCAATTTGGTGTTCAGACACAGGTTGGATGTGAAGGAGGGTCGACCTTGGAGGGCAAACGAGAGGGCCTCGTCCAGACTAGCTGACAACCGCTGTTCATGAGAGCTGCAGACCGCCTCTGCAATAGACAAGGTAATACTTTATTGTCGACAGCACACAAACACTAAAAAAAAAAAAAGACAAGTTTTCAATAACAATCTTTACTAGATGCCTGATTAGGTATATTTTGAAAGCAGCAATATGGTGGAGGACAAAAAAATCTATTGCAAACAAGAGAATATTTTGGTATTGTCTAAAGCCAATTATTTGAATACTGTTTTTAGTCTAGTACCATTTTAGACTTTGACTAGCCAGTAATGTGCTTATTACTCTGACACATTTTAATAAGATGTCTGTGACTTAAAGCACACTTAACAATAGAAAATTTGTTATTTGAAAATATATTTGAAAATTTTACTGTAATAGGCTTCTGCATCACATTTTAATGGAGGTCTGCATAATCCAAAAAAAAAAAAAAAATAAAATATATATATATATATATATCCCCAAAATAATAAATTTTGTATGCATGATTTTTTATTGTTGTTTTCATTACAGTTATTTTTTGAGCTACAAAAATACATGGAAAGAAATAAACTACCGTAGATATAAGTTTAATGCAATGTACAAATAGAGTATCTCTTTGGTGGCAAGAAAAGTTACAGTGCACATTTAAGTTACAGCCTCACCTGAGACTTGGAAATTTCTTGATCTTTTTGCTTGAGGTAGTAGACTTTCTTGACCCTCTTCTGGTATTTTGTTAGACGAGTGTTGTTTTCCACTGTGTTCACAATTTAATACCTTTATCTCATTTTGATTGGCATTACAAGTTCTTTTATCTGTTTCAGAAGCTACAAGTCTTGAAGGAAGTGGATTCTTCCCTTCAGTTTGCCTTCCTAACCTCCCATCTTTGCTCAGCTCCCCCTTCTGCAACATAAAGTGGTCTATGCGGCTTTTGAGCTGGGGATGTGGTAAGGGTTGAGAGGAGGCGGTGAATGGCACCCCGGTGAAGGGATCGTTAGGCGGTCGACCCCAAGTGGCCTCTCTTTTCTGGTATTCCTCCAGAGTGCTGTGGTCCACTGATACTCCACTTGGCAGCAGCATGGGCAGAATCATCATCTCCTGCGTGATGGGGTCAAGAAACTCATCTGGCACTTGAAAACTTACAAGAAAAAAAACTGCAATTAGCAATTGATAACATGTCGAAACTGAAAAAATAGATGACTACTCCTGTGTTTTGAATTTGTCACGTTTGAATATACAAATAAAACTAAAGCTAACAATGACAATGGATGTGGTAACTGGAAAACACGGACAACGATATTAGTGCGTTTCCACTAGTGATGCACTGATCTATAAACACTATTTTTGCCTTATCGCTCTTCTATTTCTGTTTACTCATCTGGGAAAGACACGACTACACACTGACTGCGACAAAACAAAAAAGATTTGTGCTAAATCTTATCTATTATTAGCACACTAAAAATAAAAAGGTTATGGTATGAACTTTCAGATAAGGATATTAGGGGTTAATACTGATAATATTAATTATGTGATCAACATGCTCTTTGTCTACTAATTAAATCTCAGTCTATTCTTTCAAATAAATCACTTATAATCGAGAGTTGAAAGTCCCTGTTTCATGATGGCAATCTCAATAAACTGTATGACAGATCTGCATTAAAGAGTAGGTCAGAATATCTGTTTTCTTTCTTGAAATTTTGTCTCTCATAGTTGAAGTGTACCTATGATAAAAATTACAAACCTCTCATCTTATTAAGTGCTTGTCCTAAATCCCAATATGACATGCAGTTGGCAAAGCAGTCCACATCGCAACAGTTTCATAGTCCATCTTTCAGATAGTTATACAGCATATTATCTTGTTTTCATCGAATGTATATTTTCCTGCTGTTCTTGAACTGTAAATTGCAACACTGGGATTTCCCCATTGTATGACAAACAAAAGCTATCTTATCTTTCAGTTCAAATAATAATATTGTTTTGCAGGTCTAGTGCAATAGCATATCAAAATAGTTGCTTTTACCTTTGAGATGCAGGTGTTTTTCTTTTTAATTTGGGCTGATGCAGAGAGGTGACGGACACAGGAGATGTCAGTCTTTCACTGGCCTCGGAAGCCTTTTGGATCTTCTCCACTTCTTCTGCTGGACAACATTTAGCAGGCTGACCCCACACAGACAAGGCTTTGAATCCCAGAGCAGACCCAGCACCCCCAAAAGGCATAGCCACACATAGCTGTGTGACAGCACCCAATGATTGTATACCCCGGCTCCACAGTTCCTCCTGGCGACAATTTGATGGTAGGGGAGGAGGTGGGTGCTGGAATGGAGATCGAGGCCTAAAATGTGTATTAGAAAAACATACTTTGGTGTCCTCTCTCAGCTCACATCGTCCCACTAGTCTGAATTCAGAATTGAAAAACTCTTTGTTATTGGACTGACAAGAGGATGGCTGGGCTTCACAATTGCCCCAGTTCTGTGCCTGTTCCAACCAAAGCTGTCCATTTCTTTGTGGAAGGGTATAATTTTTACAGTCTTTCCTCTGCGGATGATCTTGACTTTTGTTTTGTTGTTCACGTGAGGTAGAAGATAATGAGCCGGATAATGAGCCGGAGTAGGTGCTAATTTCGAGTTTCTTACAAGCTTGTCCTCGATCCATACTCCAAGGCCACAGCTCCACATCCACTCTGCATAACTCCACTTTGAAATCAAATGTCAATGTCACCTGAAGGATAAGAAAAGAGCTGTTAAAATTATTATATGAATAAGAATAATAAGAGAACCTTTATGTGTCCCCAAATGGAGAAATGAAAATTAATTGAATACTGTCATTCACAAGTAGCTTGAGTGCTGAGATTATTATTATTATTGTTGTTATTAAAAATAATAAAAGTCATCAAGTTACCTGGAGAGGAGGACGCAGAAAATATTCCAGTTTGAAGCCCCGCCTCCTGACTGCAGTGTCAGCTGACACAAGGTTTGTGACATCATATCCATCTGCACACAACTGTAACACATTTACACCTATGTGAGTCACAAATATCAGTACTTTTGTCAAGTTTTTTCCTCCTCGTTTAGTGTTAGTAACTATTTTATACGTAAGCAAATGCTAAAACGAGGCCCACAAATATCTAATGTTTTGTCACCTTATTTATTTACCATTAAGAACATGGGAGTCTACTTACCAGGGCTTACACTTGACACAGCATGACTTAATATTAGTACATCCTGTTCATAATATATATACCTTAAGGGTTAAAAAAATAACATAAAGCAAAATATTGTTTTGCTGTAAGCTGTTTTTTTTTGCCCTCTCCTTGTTCACTGCCATATTTGGGATGTAGAAACACATCTGAATTCCAATTAGCAACCTGTTTACAAATGTCAAAATGTAACTAATTCTAACTGAATCTTATTCTATTGTGATTTGCAAAAAAAAAAAAAACAACAACAATTAATATTAATAAAAAAATACTACAAGTAAACTGAGACACTGTATAGCATGTCATAGGGTTGCACATTCCTTTGGATCAGCACAATTTATTTTTCTATATATTTTCGCAATAGATTAGTTCCAATTATTTGATGGGCTTGTTGCAGCCTTAGCCACAATCCTTTTACACAGAGATAAAATAGACAAGGTCAGATGTGTGATTCACTCTCCTACACAGGTCTTTGTCCTCTGCTATTTTCTCTTCTCCACCTCCGCCGTGTTCTCTTTAAATTGTGTACATTTGTTTGGCTCACAAGAATCTATATTTCCTGGAAACGCACTATTTTCTTCATAGACGTCTTAATATTTAAATAATAAAAAAAAAGTACCTTGTTGCATTTAATTGATGTGTGGAACTGTGGTAAACAAAGGTTGACAACCATTCTTGAGCCTGAAAAGACACAAATGAATAACTTTTATTGTATTTTTATACTTAACATGTCAACGCACCTAAGTAAAAGCTGGCTCAAGGCCACGCGTAGCATCACAAACGTTATTATATAAAGAAAACACTATTTGTGCGATGAACATTCATCGACCCTTGCCCTTTAACCACGACGAATCCTCGGCTCTTTTTATTGATAACATATTTAACTGAATTAATAATGTAGCTTTTAGTTAAGTTACACTGAAAAAGCTTATCATACCACTTTGAAAATTGAGAAAATGTGTCAGCTGTATTATGCTAGATGGTTGTTAACCATAAGATAAAAAACCCTCAAGAACATAAAACCTAACGTTAAAACATTTGTGAGAAAAATAAAATTAACTGCAAAAACTAATAACCTAACGTTAACTTAATTAAAAACAACAACAACACATCTAACGTTAACTGTTACCTACAAACAGCCACAGACAAATGACAAAAACAAGACTTAAATGGTACGCTAATGATTATACGACTATTTATTCTAACATTTAAAAAAAAAAAAAAACTTACTTTTGATTACTACTACACGTACAAACGTTCCTTGAATAAACAGCTAGCTAAAACAAGCTAACGTAGCATCGAAAAGCTACGGAAACTGACTGCGGACAATTTTAAGATATGAAAACAAATTAAGATTTTCTTTCTTTTAAAAAAAAAATTAAGATTTTCTTTGCAAGCTAATAGATATCGATGCAAATAGATAGATAACTATTATAAATAAATAAATTAATATTACCTCAGTGTGTCATTTACGATCCATCTCTGTTGTCTGAACTCTTGACCCCTCTTGTCTTGTCTCAGTGTCTGTGTACACTGGGTGAGTGGAGTGGATCCTTGATATGCAAGCATATATCAAACATATATACAATAGAAATGTGAAAATGTGAGCTTTGAAAAAACATAATTCGTTTTTTGTTGTTAATTCTTAAAAAAAAAGTGCAAGATTTTCATCTCTTTGAAACTCGTAGGTGAAATTTTATTACAGTCATATAATAAAATTGTAATTAAATATGCAGTTGACTAAAATCAATATTATACACACTATACACAATGAATTCTTCACATCTTTATTATTTCTGCTGAACAAAGGAGTGATTTAACCAAGCCAGAAGGGTTTAGAAACAGAAATGCAAACAATAATTTTGAAATATGTATAAAATTTGTAGCATTTTGTTCTCTAAACAATGCAATACTTGAACTACATTTACCAACTACAATAAAAGCAACATCAGTTTGGACAAGGTTGCTATGATTGCACCATTATTAGCCAATAGGCTATCAACACAGTAAAAAACAAACAAACAAAATAAACAAAACAAAAACCTAACAAACAAAACACATAAAGGAAAGTTCAAATGGCACATATTTTCTCTTTCAGTTCACTACAATATAATAACAGTAATAAAGATGATAATACTATGTAATACTTTAGAGATAAGTTAATACTTTTGAGCAACATCTTTGTATGCTGGCATAAACAACACATATAAAAGCCATGATATTCACATCTGAATCTACTGTACATCCGAACTTGTGTGTAGGACACTATAGTGCGGTTAGCCTTTGTAAAGCGGCCAGCATTCAACTCATAAATTAAACCACCATTCTCTCCCCGCCTTGGTTTAAACGAACTGTACAGAATTCAGAGTTTTCCAGAAGGATAAGCAGTGTCAGTGTTCATTCTTTCGTCTCACTGTTGTATTCATGATTTGTGTTAGATAGTGCGCTTCAGAGGGACGGTCTGCAGTAATGACGCCTAGAAATAGGCCATGATTAAAAGTGCATTAAGTAATTTTTTTTCCACCACCTGGTTGTCTCTTTGTTTTTCTGTAATGTTAAGCAGTATGTAAGTTTTACATCTCTGTAAAAACAAGCAGGTGACGCCATTAGGTTAAGGTCAAATCTGTGGAGAGGCAAACCCAGAAAAAAATGCATGTTTTTAGAGATATTCTTATGATGAAAAAACTGTAAATTGCGAAACCTAAATACAAATTCTAAAAGCACAATGCCATACTGTGTTATATTTCAAGCAAAACAAGAAGATGTCTATTCACCTTATTCTCCCCAGTCCACTTTGCGTACTTATTACTTTTTAACCTGGTTAAGCCAGTAGAATTCAGTCGCTGGATTTATTTTAGCTGTCATCATATCTATTTCAGATTGCACCGCTAAACAGACAAGCAAACATGTTACTGTAACATAGCTAAACAGGAAGTAGGCTGCCAAGAAATGTGGACGGGGAAAAATAAGGTGAATAATTCTAGCCTCATCTGAGGTTACTCCATAAAAACACAATGATAAACAGTCAAGTTTAAACAGTCATCAGGTTATACCTTTTGTTATCCAAGTATAGCTTATGCCTATCAGTGTATACAGTGCTAATATGCCATGACCAGGATACACTTTATTGTCTCCGTAGGGAAATGTGTCCTCTGCATTTGACCTATCCTTCAGTATCATCTTTTCCGTCCCTTCAAAGCCCACCATCTAGCACTAACCCAAAAAGATTCTCAAATTTCTTCAATTAATTTATTTTGACTTGTTCTATTGCCACTAGTCCCTCTATCATCAATCTCATTAGCTGAAACTCTTCATATGTATACACACATACACACTCACGCACTCTCTGTCTCTCATACATTTACAATCTAGTATTATAGGTATTTCTGTCTAGTGTTATCATACATTCTATAAAATTCTTTTAAACTTTGGGGACTACTATCTCACATTTCTTGGCTATAAATGCACCACGTGAATGATAAAGTAATGTTAGTAATCAAATTTGTGTGCTTCCATCAATGGTTATTGCACTTTTTCCCTGTTTGCTTTTTCTGTGGGGCACAATGAAAAATCTCTAATGACCTCTAGTGGAGAATAAAAGTCAATGCACTGCTAAAGCTAAGTTAATCTTATGGTTTTTTTTCTATTCCTTTGGGGCTTGATTATCTTTTTTTTTGTACAAAATATATAATATGTGTTTTACACTTCAATGGGTCATGCATGTTGGACCTGTGCATTTTATGATCAGAAAATATCAAGCAACATTTAAAGTGCATAAGACAGGTTTCCATGTTTTTTAATTGTGTACGTTTTTGTTAGCGACAGTCAGATGGCAGTTTTCCACTCTCAATTTTTGAGAAAAGTAAAAAAGGGCCTGACTTGTAACCTTGCCTTAACAATTGTTCGCTTATCATCAATCCACACAACGTTGTGTTTGAATTGATTCATATTTGAGCAGTTTTGTACTGTCCAATAGTTGATGCTCAAGGGGTCAGAAAATCCCTGTATTCACCTACCATCTATCTCCGCCCACTTGTCTGTACTGAATAGATTAATAGATTCTGAGTAAAACATGTCTTTCAAAACTGTCAAGCAGGAATTTACCAACAATGAAAAAGTTGCTATAATTTTAAAATAAAGAAGCAGGGCTTATCAGTTCTGTAGTTTGAACAGGAAGTCAATGAATCAATACATATTTTTAAGCCCTTTCTGTAAAACACATTTGTGTGTTTCTACATACGTTAGAGTTTTTACTAAATACATTGAAAAACACACTAGGTCTCAATTAAATATTAATTTAACAAGACAACGATGGTGCCAATTTAACTCTAGTGAAAATTTGACAAACTTTGTACCTGGCAAACCTAGAATGATCTCTTGTTAGGCTCGGGATAGTGTCAGGAATGCTAAACCAATCGAGTTTATACAATGCTAAATACTAAACATAGCAAAAATACTGTAGCGTGAAAATTTTAGATTTTACAGCAACTTATCATGTTGTAGCACCGTTTTTGTTTACTGTCTACAATGTTTTGTATCAAATGTATCTTATATGGTCATAAGCTAAATATTTGTTGACATCTGATACCAAGCTAAATTTTTGCTACTAATGTTAAAGCACCACAGCTCAGCAGAAGCGATTTGCCTCAGGGCTGCTGCCATCACTGGGGGGGTTGCTGTGTGAAGCACTTTGAAAGACATCTGTCTGTGTAAATGTGGTATATAAATAAATCATTCATAATGTTGAGTTCATCAAAACAGTAAAACTACTTTTTTGTGTGTTCATTTTGGTAAATTTTGCTACGCATGTTTTACTCAAATATGTTTTTAAACTGTCATATGCACTTTAACAGTAAAACAAAAAGCCCAGCATGTGCAATAATAATCTGTTTGAGATATACAATTAAAGCACTAGAATGAATGATAATGTCTCACTCTTGATTTTTTTTCACATAGTCCCAGCACCTGTTAATATTATATACATGCTGGAAATAAATGGTGTAAGGCGCTCTCTGGCCAAAAATGTTTACATTACGCACTCTGATCACTATTTCTACTTTTGTACATTACCAGTGACACAGACTTACAATAAATAGCACATAATATTATTGTAGTGGATCATTTTTGACAATATCCCTGATTGTCTTGGTCCTTTTATAGCATGGACATTAAATGTCTTTGATCAAAAACATTGTCAATGTTATGTTTTTCTTCTTGTATCAATGCGGCACAATTTTCAGAAAAACTGATTTAGTTGAATGTGCAATTAGTTAGCAAAAGGCTGCGTCGGAAAATGTATTGACTGTATCTCAACCTATTGTTGATAACAGCCAATCATCGATACATTTAACAATTTCTGCTGATGTATTGTGTCCAGGAATACTTTGTCATTATATGTAACTAGGCCTAATACTAAATGTTGTAATTTTAGGCTGAAAGACCTTGCGTATTGTAATCTGTTTTTTTTAACCAGATTAGAGATTTTTTTGTTTTAAATTTCAGTTGATTCTATCCTTTCCAGGCGGGATGGTCCTGCCCAGGGAGGTGCGAGGTGGTGGAGAGAGGGAGCAGCTTTCTGATCTTCACAGGGCGGGGATAGGGTGAGAGAAATGGGACCGGGTAGAGAAGGAGGAAGCTGAGGGGACATGGGTGACACGGTGAGAGATGGAGGGGGAGAATTTGAGGAGGTTGGAGATGCTGTGGTGGTAGTCGTAGTAGTAGTGGTTGTAGTGGTGGAGGCTGTGGTTGTTTTGCTCCCCAGTTGGGTCATACGTTTCTCCAAAGCTTGGTTCTTCTGCAGCGTCTCCACGTAACTGAGCTGCAGCTGAGCCTGGTATTTAAAACACGCTCTTTCTCATCCTGCCAGGTATGCCGCTCTTGATCAAAGTTGAGAGCTTGTCGTTCTCGTTGTTGCCTTTCTAAGCGTAGAGCGGATTGAAGTTGTTCAAGCTGTCTGCGTAATTCCCCTGCCTCATCCCAGTTACCTTCACGGTGAGCATCTTGCCTGAGCTGTGCGTCTTGACTTAGTTGGGCCTCATGGCGGAGCTGGGCTTCCTGACGCATTTGGACATCATGGCGGAGTTGGGCCTCCTGACGCAACTGGGCTTCATGCCTGAGGTGGGTGTCCTGGCGGAGCTGACCCTCAGGTCGGCCTTGGATATCTTGAGACATGTGTGTGTCTTGACGCCATTGTGCTTCTTCTCGTTGTTGTCGCTCCTGCCTCTGGGCCTCCTGACGCTGAGCTTTGGCCTCGTCACTCTGGAGGCTGAGCAGTGTGTCTGAGGGGTGTGTGAGGGCATTATTGGGGGGCTCGTTTGGGTTTCGAGGGCAGTGCACCATACCCCAGGGTGGTAAAAGTCCTGCTGCAGCTAAGTTTGGACTCACGACCACTTCAGCACCGCGACTTACTTCACTTAAAGCTCGTTTTAAACTTAGCACCTCAGCTTCAAACACTCCCAGCTTCTCCCGGAGAACAGACACCTGTCAAGAAAAACAGATAGTGTTGTCATTCTCACTTTTAATTCTTTTAGGTCTTTGTTCACACCAACTATTCTAAGGAGATAACAACACCTTTCTTCTTTTGAATTCTAGTAATTATTCATATAAAGGATAAATTACCTTTATTTATATTACTCCATACCTCAGAAAGAGTCCTGCGCAGCTCATTCTCACACTTCTCCAGCTCCAGGCTCTTGGTGCTGTAAGAGTCTTTGAGGCCCAGCATGGTCTCCTCTCTCTCCCTCAGCTGGGCATTGAGCTCCTTCAGCTGGCCCCTCAGAGCCACCATTTCCCCTGCTCGCTGGGTCACCTCTGCCTGGCTCTCTCTTAGCTGCTGTTTTAACAGGGAGATTTCACCTGCTTTCTGACACACCTAAAAGACCAACAGCCAAATTAGCCTTTGGATATAATGCAGTAAAACAACACTATTTGATTGTATTTCTGGGGGAGAAAAAACATAATTATGCATACAAGGGAACCTCTAAATGTACCTCCCACTTTGTCTCCTCCAGTCGGGGCAAGATGTCAGCTTGTTCTTTCCTATAGTCCAGACACTTCCTCTCCAACTCTTCTCTCTGGGCAAGCAGAGCAGCCATCTCCTCCTGTAGGCGCCTCTTGTCCTGGGACAGTCTGCCGATTTGAGCCTGTAGAGCAGTCTGAGAGCGTTGGGCACGCCGGGTAACCTGTCAAACATGCAAAGTTATGCAGCATGTTTCCTCTCTCAATACTGGTTTTCAGGTTGATCTACAGAAACATTTTTACCTGCTGAAAAGAATAATGAGAACAAAACAAATGTCAGCTGTGGTACCCAATTCTGTTTGTGTAAATTAGCAAACACCAAACCATATAGTATTCTTAAAAGCCTTACATACTTTGTGACCAATCAAAAGTATTTTATCTTTTGCCAGCTCCACATTTAGAGATGAATTTAGCTGCTAATTGACTATGACTCTTTGTTTTATTTTAAATTTAAACACTGCTGCAGACAGATTAGGATCTGATGGTCTGAGTGCAATCTGAGTACAGTCTACGCGCCATGGTCTGCAGTCCACATCTCTGCTTACAAACTTGACCTTAGATCCGTATACAGTTCTGCTTGTTCTCTGCTGCGGGAGCTGATCCATGAAGCACATACCTCTGACTCTGAGCACTGACCTACAGCCTTTGAGCCCATGGAGTACTGGGAGCACATCTGTAGCCAATTATTTCACTCAAGCTTAACAGCGTTGCACAACAGGTTACTTTATTCATTAATAAGATTAATACAAAATTCTTATGATAGCAAAAAAGAAAAAAATCCTCACTAGAGTTTCTCTAGCACAATTACACCACTAGACAAGCTACAACGAGAAATTTCTCTTTATCAAAAGTAAGCTCAAATAGTGTAAAAAGAACATTTGCATAGAGAGCAACTATGCTTCCTGTTGAACAAACTATTTTAAATGATAAGGCAAGATACAAGGTTTTACTAAATAAATGTTTGGTTGAAACAGAATCTATGTCTGAGTCAACAAATTAAAAAAAGGTGAATTTGAATAATAGATTTTTTTAATGACATTATCTGTAAGTAAGTAATTACCATAAGTGGAAAAGTAAAAAGATTTTAGAACATAGGTGCTTTGCAAAAGGGGGTAGGACGAATGGCACATCAAGAAATTTAGGCTTGATATATCCATCAGTGTAATGGTATTATCTTATTTAACCCCTGTGTCCTGTTGGTGAGTTTTACTCAATATTTTGGCGTTTTTCATTTTTGAATTGTCCACCATTCCTATCGTTTTGGAGATATTTCAATGATCTCTTGTTACAAACCTAAAAAAATCATCTCTGTGAACAGAGTCTTGTCATTTACAAATGTGCTGTCCTTATGTTCTGTTAGCGTCCTTTTAGTCCACTTTTTTGACTGCTGTAAAATATAGTAAGTAGACTATTTATTTTCTTTTTTTACTTAAATCTGTCAATCCACTTTTGTTCTGACTAAAAATACCAAATTTGAAAAAAAACAAAAAAACAAAAACAAAAAAACAACACATTTTTCATATAAAATGTGAATCTGAACTAGATTTTTTGGGACCTTTTATTACAGTCTTGGACATCAGTCAGTCAGTCAAATCAGTTCCGACTTTGACTTTGATGATTTTGTAGTTTTTATGAAGAAGCAGTTTGTAGATTTTTCTCCTTCTTGTTCTGTTTAAACAAATTTAAGCAAAAAAAGTTTGAAAAATAATTATTTTACTATAATTTTACAGCCGTCAAAAAAAAAAAATGGAGTAAAAGGGCGCTAACAGGAGATTAGGAACTATTTCTAACGAGACACGAGGGTTAAGGATCCAATGTGAACGTAAATGTATATTTTTGTATAAATTTTATCTGATGTAATGATTCTAAAAATGAATAACAAAGACTGAAGCTTGTGCCAAAGAGCTGTACATACTTCCTTCTGCTGTTGTAGGTGTTGCTTTGTGGATATTAGAATGACATAGTGAGCTTACCTGCTGCAGACGAGAGGCATAGTTCTGCCTCAGCTCATCCATCTGCCGCTCCCAAACACGCTGCTTCTCCTCAAACACCTGAATAATGGCTGCCTCACTCTGGTCCAGGTTTCGACGCATGTGCTGCACCTATTTCAAATATTGCACATAAAACAAATGCTTAATAATGCAAGGTAAATGTACTGTATTTGAAATTAATCAAGTACCAGTAATCAGAATTTTTATTATTAATGTTTGCCATGCTTATTCTAAAGTATTAATAAGTCAAGTTTAGCAAAGTTTACCTTAATAATAAAGTTATTGTTTTGTCATTTTTTTTAATGTTTTGATGAAAGAGATACTTTGAAAACGTATTTATCGTAATTTCTCCACTATAAACCGCTACTTTTTTCACAAGCTTTGAACTCTGTGGATTATACTAGGGGTGGGCGATGTAAAAAAATGTATATCACAATTTTCTTGGAGCCAGATCACGATTTCGATTTTATCACGATTCATGTCTGTTTTTGGTCTTTTAGGCAAAAACAAGTATCTGAGTTTTCAGAAAGTTCCTACTTCACTGTCAGTGGCTAAATCCAGCTGTCAAAGTCTGTCTTGTTTCCAAATTTTCAGAGCGAAATAAGTGACCAAGCCTTTGAAATAAATCCCAAAAACAAGCAACCTCAGCCCTTTGTATGTTGCCATTAATTAGTATTTGGCATATTTTATTTGTTTTTTTAACATTAGGATCAACTAAGCATGAAAATATGCTAAGAATCCATGTTTCACTTATAATGGAAATATTTTGGTAAACCAAACTTGAAAAGAGACTTTTTAAGTGAGACCTTGGAAAAAGATGGTGGGAAAACACGATATGACGATTTTATGAAAAAAGCAGATTGTCACAGAGATGAGCTCACGATTTGATTTTTATCACGATATTGCCCAGCCCTAGCTTATACAATAATAAATTATAGATCTTCATAGACTTACTATTAACAAGTGCAGCCAATATATGTACTTTATATTTTTCTTTTTTAAATCTAGTTGATGTGGCTTATATTCAGGTGCGCTCAATAGAATACTCGCATTCAAATATATTTTGTTTTGTATTCTGTGACTTCTCAATCAAAGTACTGTATAGTAAATGCTTAGAATACTTTCACAACGAACTGCTTTATTGAAAAAGTGTGACATAAGAGTAAAAACGCTTTTTACATTTTTGGTTCATTGTTTGACACACATGCATCACTATAAAACTTGTGCATTCTGTTTGCTTACTCTTTTTAAAAATGATGTTTGAAGCTAAAATTGTGTGTGCAAAGATCAAAATGTGTTCCACTGCATGTAGAAAAGGAACTACATTGTGAATACTACCAAATAACTGTATGTATGTTACTGTAAGCTAAAAAGTATTCTGAATACATATTTTTGATAAATATATTCTGTTACTTCCCAGCCCTGTGGACTGCACTGCTGGGCAATAAGTTGAAAGATTATGAAATCAAAATCTAGTTATGTCCAATTTCATTCAATTTCATTTCAATCTTCTGTTCATAAATGAAGGGGAAATCTGACTTTGGAATAAAATTGTATTTTTTTTTTTAAGACTGCGTGGTTCAGACCTCTTGCTCTTTCTCCCATAGGCGGTCCTCCAGGTCTTGGATGATGTCGTCAGACGAGGGGGAGGGCCGTAAAGGTGCGGGAGCATCACTCAAGTGACTCAGCCTCTGATAGGACGAAGAACTTTTTCCTGAAGAAGATCGGCCGCTGTCTGAGGCACTAAGGCCATTCTAGAAAAGACAAATTTTGGACAAATGTTTACTGTGTGTATTTTGAATGTTAGCAATCTGCATACAACAAAAAGAAAATTTTAAAAAAGCAGGCTTTTATTAAACTTTCAGGTGACAGTTGTCCTCTATAGCAGGGCTATTTAACTGGTTGGAGGATCAGGTCCTACAACCAGTTAAATCCGGCCTTAAGTCTTATTTACTTGTTTCATTTTAAGTTAGCACTTTTTGCAACTGGTTTTGTGAGGTGGACTGGAAAACACCTCAGGCCCAGAAGCCAGGGCTCGCTGAATAATCTGGCTCTTGGTAAAATAAAGTTGAATAGCTCTGTTCTATAGCTAACCTTCAAATTTCAAGTCATGTGCTCAATTAACGGGCAATGGAGAACTGTAATGTACTGTAGTTAGGAGTGCAAATCTGAAAAGACTTGCAACAGTGTTCAAGCAGGCTGGATTATTGTAATGGCCTTTTCACTGGTTTATCCAAAACGAGCTGTAAAACAGCTACAGTACATTTAAAACGCTGCTGCTTGAGTTTTAACTGGAACTAGGAAGTGTGATCATATTACGCCTGTGCTTAGTCTTTGCACTGGCTTCCAGTGGCTCAGATAATTGATTTTAAAGCCGTTTTAATTGTGTTTAAGTCTCTCCATGGTCTAGCGCCAAAAAACATTTCAGACATGTTAGTGCCTTATGAACCATCTCGGACTCTGAGGACCTCAGGGACCGACCTCCTGCTGGTGCCCAGAATCAGAACTAAACATGGGAAGTCAGAGTATCAGTTTTGTGCTGCTAGGATCTGGAACAGTCTCCCAGAGTTTGTGAGACAGGCCTCTTGTGTCGCTAAGTTTAAATCAAGGCTGAAGATTGCCCTTCTTAAATGTGCTTATGACTGAAATTTTCTAAATTGTTCTTTGTTTTCCCCAGCTATTATTGTACTTTTTTTTAATGTAATGAACTTTAATGTTTTTACATTTTTAAATGCTTATTTTTATTGTCTTCTAAGTGTATTGTATCGGTAGTTATTTTCTAATTGTATTTTAATGCAGTAAGGCACTTTGAATTGCAGTTAGATGCCTAACAAATAAAATTATTAGTATTATTTGTAGGTTGCTTACCTGGTACCCTGGCTTGTCCAGTTTATCGAGGCCAGCTGCTGCTCCCACCATGCCCAGCCTGTTGATGTGGCTGGTGGAAGCACTAAGCGGTCCTAAGACAGCAGGCGGTCCATGGCCTGAGCCTGAGCCTGCGTAGGTGGGCAGACTGGTTAGAGAGTTCCTCCAGAGTCGGACATTCCTCCTTGGACACCTTCATTGTTGTTGCCCACACCCTCTCCTCGGGTGACCCTCACAGGGCTGTCCTGGTCTAACAGCAACGCCTCTGGGACCTCTCCAGCCTCTCCATCCCTGGCTCTTCTGCTCCGGGCCTCACTGTAGCCCTCTCCTCTGGCCTCGCACTTCCCATCACTTCCTGGTCCACCAGCCTGTGCCACCAGATTTTGCATCGAATGAAAACTTTTGGGGACAACAGGTTTGAAGGCAGAAGGACGCACCAGGCCCGAATTGCTCTGCATTGCCTGTTAAAAAAGATGAGATGGATGATTGTGAAAATAATGTAATAGAAAGTAAAGGAAATAAATCTATTCTATAACCTGCTTTCATCATGAAGTGATCATGGCATAAAATCATGTTTGATTATGAATAAAGCTGAATACAAACTATGTACAAAAATAACGTGCTGAGTGAAAACATGATTTATTTGACAAAAGAAAATCTAATTAGAGAATCACAAACATAATCTACTTAGTTTGATAATGAATTGTTGACTGTTAAGTGAAAGTAGTTTTGTTGTTTAATGTTTGCAGGCCCACTGATAGAAATTTGGGGGCCCAGGGCAAAGCTGCTTCATATGGGATCCCCACCACATAAATTAATATGGAAATGGTACAATTTTAGGCCTCTAAGATTTAGAATAAAACACTCCTCTGGGTTTCTGGGACCCAGGACAAAAGACCCCCTGTCGCCTCCAATGTCCGCTTTTTTGATACCCTGAGCCAAACAAGAAGCTTCATAAGAGTAATTTGTTGAGTCACCCAAAATAGTTTGTTCACAAAGTAACATCTGACTCCAGGTCCTGGCCTGCCCATACGCCCTTGTAGAAGTATTGAAAGTTGCTGTACCTGTACCTGCTCTAGCTTTCCAGACACAGGCATGATCTTGGGTGGGTTGTGGTTGGGTGGGTTGTGTCCGGCTGGATTGTTGTCTCCGTCGTTACGAACAGACGCCATCTCCCTGTGCTGGTGCTGGTTCATCATCACCGCACTCTTGTCCGGTGCCCCTCTTCCCACTATGTTCCCACAAACATCTAGAGCTGCTGCTGCGGCTGCCTGCATCTCCCTTTCTCTCTCCCTCTCTCTCTCCATCCTCTCATTCTCCAGCCTCTCTCTCTCCCGCTCCCTCTCTCTCTCCCTCTCACGTTCCCGCTCTCTTTCAATCTTTTCCCTTTCAATTCTTTCTCTCTCCCTCTCTCTGGCTCTTTCTCTCTCTCTCTCTCGCTCTCTCTCCAGTCTTTCTCTCTCAACACGTTCCCTCTCTCTTTCGCGGTTTCTCTCTCTCTCTCGTTCACGTTCTAGCCTCTCTCTGTCCCAGTCCCTGTCCCGATCTCGGTCTCTACCCCTCTCCCGCTGCCATTCCCTCCTGGTGGGGCCAGAGTCCAGTTGGTTGTTGTTGGAGGGTAGGGCCATGGTACATTCAGTGTTAGTTGTTGAGGCAGTCTCGGTGGGGCGATCCGTGCCCGTGCAGGTCGCTGTGCCGATGCTGACACTACCCCGCTCGTCACTTGATGCCGTCCCGTCCGATATATTTGCTGGGAGCCGAGGAAGTCTCTCAGCGCTGCAACTTCGGTCAGCAGGGCAACGGCGAGACATAGGAGGGGCGCGGGCAGCGTGGTTCTTGTGCCCACGGACTTCATGGCAAACTCCTGCTCCCCTGCCACCCCACTACCAACACTGCCCATAGTGGGGTACAGTCAGGGGTAAGAGGCAAGGAGTCAGGTTTGGGGAGGGTCACACATGCATTTGGTGTGGGTCATTACAACCTAATGCAGGTAGTGGAGGCACACACACTAGAACACAGAGAAACAACGAAAGCAGTTAAACAAAAATGTTGTTGCATAAGGATGTAGTTATACAAGTGTTAATGCAGAGGAGTCCCACCCACAGACAGGGCACTGAAAACCTCTTGAGCTCCAAACTTAACTAAAGGTTGAGCTGGCACATGTGCCAGCAATTTCAGTTTGAATGTAATTGGTGGTCACTATTAAATTTATAAATTCTGATGATGAAAAAAAAAAAAACTTTTAGACGTCAGCAAAGCATTATCGAGTGTTGATGGTGAACTGAAATCTTTACATTCTGTTGTTTTATTGATGTTATAAGACGTCATTACGTGTAAAAATCTTTTAATTGTCATAAATCAAAACAATTGATTCTTAACGCTAGGAAAAGTGCTTTTGAATTGTTAATGTGAAGGTTCTATGTTGAATGTTGACCTGCCTCCATTATCAATCTGCTTATGGTAAATCAAGAATATGATAATGAAGATGTAGTGAAATGTTTGGAGGAAACATATGACATGTGTCTTAGAAAACCTGTGACATTTAAAAACATAGTACACCGTATTCTTTGCCTTTAGTACACATTTAGCTCTTTTGTTTCTACATGCATTGCACACTTGCCCTTATTTGGTTTTAGTCTGAGCCCATAACTTGTAGCCTATAAACAGAGTAGCCTAGCATTTATTTCATTTAGTCCTGGATTAGTCCTCCTGGTTTAGATCAAGGTTTCGTCTCATAAATGCCATGGTTATGTACTGTGCACGTATGAAAGCATAAGCAATCAGATTGCACAATCAAGAGAAACGTTGAAAACACGTTGAGCTTCCCAATATAAAATAATATTCATGTAGGCCTTGATATTGAGGCTGCACATTTTAATTGGTGATGGGAGTTTCATCATCACAACAAAACAAAAGTGTCCAACAAGGTGTGACAACCAAGGAAACATGGGCCTTGATGACAAATTAAGTATGAACATCCATGTAGCCCACAATGAAGAATACATCCAGTGCAGTTTCTGTAGGCCAGCAGTTTATAAGCCTATAATGTCAAAGCATGCAGACTGTTGAAGCAGTAATACCACAAAAAACAACACGTTAGCCTTATACTTCAAAGGATCACATAGGATAATGCACAGGCTTCCTTTCCCTTTCCAATTCGGCACGACGCTGTCTACAGAATACTGCACACGAGTCCCTACTGAATCTGTATGTAAATGAATAAGACTTCTCCGTCACATGAGCAAACATATCACAGTTAAGCTAAACGTACGCTCCACAGATGCAGTCATGTTAGTAGACGCGACCGATGCACATCACATTTACTAGAGGTTTACTTCCACTTGGGGGTCGCAGTAGTAGTAAATACAGTGCTCCAGTTTGTATGTGCTGCTGTGCCCCAGTCCCTCCCTCACGACTGCCTTTCTCCCTTTTCTCTGCATAGATCTCTCGGCAAGGGCGGCTTTAGCAGCACCCGCACCAACCACGAATCCACTGCGCTGCCAAACAATTACCTCCTGGCTCTAGGCCCACGACCGAGCGCGGAGCATCAAAGACACCAGATAAGAAATGGGTGGGAAAAATGGAAACCTTTACGCGCAAAAGCCTCTTTGACATTGACGACGTAACGTTTAATTGCTTTGATTTGCTGAATGTAGCAGCTCCACTGTTCATCATTAAAGACTACTCACTATTATTTTTTGCAGCTGGGCGCTAGGGAAGATGGCAGCCACCAAAATACACTTGGCTGTCTCCTCGCGCTCCTCGTCGTGTTGTGGACGTGACGCGCCGTGGTCCGTGGGGCGCTAATATTAGGGATGGTGTCTTCGACCGCTGTCAGTGAGCGTCGGATGCTGATGATGGAGTCGGCGATACGCGCATCAGCTGAGAGACACACCCACTTGTAGTCCCGCCCCTTCAGGCTCTGCTCTGGCTCGCTCCTGTGGGAAAAGCCGCGCGGAGTGGACGCACGAACAGCGGTAGTAGGCTACAAGAGTGGCCCACAACACCCTTTAAATTGTGTCAAAAACATTCGAAAGCCGGAAATGGAGGGAAAAGTGAAGTGGAACACAACGTGACTTAAAGGGCCCATATATTACACTTTTTTTTTTTTTTTTTTTTTTTTTGTCGCTATGTTGTTTTCTGAAATTGTGTTTTAGTAGCACACAACTCCTATAAGCTGTGTTTTTCTTTCAAACCTAAACAATCTGTTTCACCTTGTGATGTCATCGAGTGATAACATAGAAAGTGTTCCCATGTGTTTTATCTTCAAACAGCACAAGAAGAATCATACTAACACATTCAGCCATATTCGCCTGATTTTGAAAACTCAGCTGATGTTTTAGCCTTGTTTGCTGCACCACTGTGGGTGATTTAGTTAGGTTAGTGCTTTGGCCCTTATAGCAAGAAGGTCCTGGGTTCAATTCCCAGTCGACCCGAGGCCTTTCAATGTGGAGTTTGCTTGTTCTCCCCGTGTCTGTGTAGGTTTCCTCCCAGTACTCTGGTTTCCCCTAGTACTAAAAACATGTCCATTAATGCCTCCCCATCCCCTCCCCCAGGGCTCCCCTGCAAAGAGCTTCTGAATCTCAGTGGGATTTCTTGTTTAAATAAAGGTTAATTGAAATAAAGTAAAAAATGTAAACTCGTTTAAGCTGCTTCACTTAAAATATTGGCGTCTCAATTGAACCAAAGATAAAAAAAAATCACTAAAAGATTATTAACACTTAATGACATCAAACTGAAAGCAAATCAATAAAATATGCTCAAAGGAGAGATAAAAGAGAACGTTTGCCTTTAGTCTTGAGAGTAAATCAAATGACCAGCAGAGGGCAGTAGAGGGTCATCTTTAAACAGAACCCTAAGACAGTGTTACTGTTATTATTACTATTCAAAGCAACTTAAATGCACATTCTTTTTCTTCTACTGAGCAGCTGTCCACAAGATGTCAGTGTGGTGTATGGCTGCATATCTATCATTTCTCTTCAGGGCTGAGAAAAGCTTTTAAAGAACAAAAACGATGCTTGTACAAACGTGTGACATTCATTAGTTCTGCTTGATGATTTCTTTTATAAAAGCCAGACTGATTCTTCAGTGTTTCAGTTCCCTCAGTGCATGAACTCTTTCTGCAATACTCTATATATTTCTATTGCTTTTCTTAAGCCTCTCATTTGAGCAATGCATGATTTCAGCACAAAGACTTTGGGCCAGTGCCTGTGTGTCATCACTGGAGCTTCCAAAGGGTTTGGACGGAGTCTCGCTCAACAGGTAAGCACATGCACATTTAAGTTGATAACTTTACTTTTATTTTGCCAGGTTACTCTGGAGTTTGTTTGTGTGAATATAAATTTTTATTTATCCGTTGACCTAATATCACATAGATCTGTTTCAATTTAGGCCTGGGCAATAATCACCAGAGCCAGATCAAAATTTTAATTTTATTCAATTCTTGTCAATTTCCGATTGCCTTTAACCTAAATATAATCCCCTTTTTTCACTGTCAATGGACAAATCCAGCTGTCAAAGGCTGACCAGTTCTGCCAGATTTTCAGAGATAAACAAGCAACCAAGCCTTTAAAAAACAACAAAAAAACAAGTGTGTTTACACAAAACAAATCTTTAACTTTTTCTTTTTTTACATTAATGAAGATGCTAGACATAGAAATATGCTAAAAATCTATGTTTCAGTCATAAATATTTTTGCAAAAAGTGAAAAGTGAGAAATTACATTATAATGATTTCATCAAAAAAGCAGATTGTCACAAAGATGAACTCACAATTCGAATTTTCACGATATTGCCCAGCTCTGCATTAAATACTCATTGTGTATATTTTATATTATCAGATAAACAACATGATTTAAAGTTCATTTATAGATGTAAAATACATTAAGGTCGGGTTTTAGCTGAAAGTTAAGGTAAGTGATGAGATGAAAAATTTTGATTTGTTTTTCAGAAAATCAGTGTTATTTTCTGGTAAAGGCTCTCAAAGTGAATTTGATGTTTTTGGAGTAAGATCTTGGTTATAGTGAGATTATATCTGGTGTTTTTGTACTTTGTGGAAAGAGGGCATACAAAACCACTTACTATAACAATGTAATAGACAATATCTAAGGTGTCTTAGCAGTGGTTTTTTTTGCAATATTTGTATTACATGTTTCAGCCTCTTTAAGTTACAGTAAAATCGCTTATACCCCAAATAGATTCCAATCTCAGTGGGACGTTCCTGGTTAAATATAGATCAATAAAATAAATCATGTTTTGTTTCCAATTCTCAAGTCTTCTCTCTGTTACAACTTGTAGTAGTTTCGATGGAGTCTCCACAATTTCTTTTCAAGGCTTTAGCCACCCCCAATCTGTCTTGGCTGATTTTCCTTTCACAAATGAAAGGAAAATCAGCTGAAGTATTTAACGGAATTCTAAATTTTCTCCATGTCACAATGTAGATCCCTGTCTTGCATCATCATACATGACACGGGTGTCAAACTCAAATGGAGCTGGGCTCAAATCGATCTGAGCCAGAGTGGGTTGAGGGCCACATTGTAATAGGTTCTTCTGTGTTATATTTATTTATGGCAATTGGGCTATTTAAAGATTAATGTAACATATTGTGTCCAGTATTATATTGTAACTCATTACATTACGTTGCATTTCAGGAAAAGTTTGTACAAATTGTATGCAATTTGCTGCATTCCAGTGCATTTCAGCTTTTATTGTCACATCTCAGCATAAGTATTTTTATAGACCTATTATCCATTCTGGCCTGTGTGGTTCCTCTCGTCAGTGCTAAGCTGCAGTGTATTCTGGGAGCTATAGTTCAGGGGCCAGTATTGACAGTGGCCTCGACTTTTATCAGGGGCTACTATCAATAATGGTCAGAAATCATCCCAGGGGCCATATGAAATTATTTTGGGTGCCACCAGTTTCACAGCCCTGACATACGATATTGCTCATCCCTAATAAGACACATTTGAAAGCCTTATTGCCCGCTTTGACTTTCTGTTCTTTTTAGATGCCCTGTATTCTTCAGGCTGGCTCTGTGCTGTTGTTGGTGGCTCGCACGGATCATCTGCTTCAGGACTTGAAGAAAGAATTAGAAAGCCTGGTTGTGTCTCAGGATCTGGTGGTCCGGTGTGTTGCAGCAGATTTAAGCAGTGCGGAGGAGTGGCCCAGACCCTGCAGGCTGCAAGACAAGAGAAGGGGAATGACTTTGATCATGTGCTTCTCATTAACAACGCTGGTGAGGTCACACAAGCCACATCCTAACCTTTTGCTTTCCATTAATTGTCTTCAGAGTTGAAGAAATCACTACAGCTTGTCACTTTTTTACTATTTTAAATGTATAAGCAACAGTACACAAAGTAAATTCCCAAACAACATTACTTGGCTTGACTCAAGTCACACTTTTCATGACTTGTGAGTTACTTGGCTTGAGATCCCAAAAGACTTGACTTGAGACTAATGACTTGTACTGAAAAATGCAAACAATGAAAATGTACAGTCAAGGTGATGCAGAAATCTAAAATAATTCTGTTTTTAGTCACAATTTGAATATTAAAGATGTTTCTAAATAATAATATTTATTTAGGAATAAATTAAATTGGTTGTAGATATTACTATTTGTGAATTAAAAACAACACAATTTGAGATGGAGTAAGGGTTAAAATTACTGCAGTGACAAAGCAGATGTAAAGGAAAATATAGATTTGTGTTTTACTAAATGTTTTATCATAGCATTTTTGCACTGTACATTGCAAAAACAGAACAGTGTGCAAAAATGTATTTACTGTATTTTTAAAAAGCCACAGTGCCCCCTATTAATCACTATTACTCATTGTTTTGGACTTTAAAAAATTACTTGCCATGACTTGATGCCAATGCAACATCTTGACTTGTCATTTAATTGTTTAAAACAGTAACTGATTACTATTTCTGTGTAAAATTGAGCATTTTTAACGTTCTCCTCTTTTTTGCTTAGCTTCTTTAGGAGCGATCTCCCCATTCTCCAGCTTCACTGACCCTGCAGAAGTGAACGCGTACATGTCCTTTAATGTCAGCTCAGTTCTGGCTCTGACCGCTGGGATTCTGCAAGTGTTTCCCCAAAAACCGGCCCTGAAAAGAACTGTGGTCAACGTCTCGTCTGTGTTCGCGCAGCTGCCACTTCCACGCTGGGTCCTGTACTGCACTGCTAAAGCCGCCCGATATATGATGTTCACGGTGCTGGCCAAAGAGGAGCCAGACGTGAAAGTCCTCAACTACTCTCCAGGTAATACTGTAAACTTTCTTAAAAACTGAGTGAATACAAAGTTAAACAGCTAATAACACAGCTAATGTAGTTTTGCAAGGCTTTGACTGACAATGTGTTGATTTACTTATAGACATAATGTTTTTATTCTCTGTGGTATTTAAACATTTATTTATTTGGGGAAAGCATATTAATGAACAAAGATGATGAAACATGAATGTACCCTGTAGGTAAAAGCTGTAGTGGTTCTTAATCAAATTTCTTCATGGGTGGAGAAATTGAAAGGAATGTGAATATACAGTAGAATAGAATACATTTTTTTGTCCACTGAGGGAATTTGTCTTGGGATGGCCACCTCACCCACCCAAAAACCGTCACCGAGCCGATTTTCATCTGTTGTCCCAAGGGGCAAAGATCATGGGGCAGACAGGAAAAGTACATGTCTTTAAGTAAAAATAATTTCATAAATCTCTGTTAATCCAACAGACTGCACTGTACCCACTATTGCAATGGTTCCCAAAGTGGGGGTCGGGACCCGTCGGAGGGTCGCAAAGCAAAATCTGGGGGTCGCGAGATGATTTCAAAATGTATTTTCACAATTATGACTTGGCATTTAATCAATTTTTGGGGGGAATTGGGTTTACATAAAGCAATATACTGTCAAAACAAGTTTTGTAATTTAAAATAAATACAAAAGTATATTATTTTTTGCTGTGGGGGTCACGAGATGATTGCACAATTATTTTGGGGGTCCCGAGCTGAAAAGTTTGGGAACCCCTATTGCACCAATTTCAATCATTGCACATTAAACATTTTTTTCTTCTAATTTAAATCAAGTTACACATTTTCCAGTCCTGACCAATACCTAAGTTGGATGTTCATTGTCCAGACATGGAATTATTTTTTTACAAAATATGTCATGCCTGCATTTATTCAACTGTAATTTTTTTTTGTATAATTTTTTTGCATGTTTGTTTGTTTTTGTTATTTTTGTTTAGAATTAGTTCTGTAAGAAAGTCTTTGGTTAGTGGTTTTCATAACTGAGTCAAGTGAATTAAATAAACATGGTATAGTATATTAAATAACAAAATTTTCCAACACAAATATTAGAATCAGATTCAGAAAAGCATTGTCATTGCCATTATGAATAATGAGTAAATTGCCTCTAAGATAAAAGTTAAATAGTTGATGTTCCTCTTGTCTGTCTCAGGGCCCATGGACACAGAGATGCAGAAGGAGATCTTCAAACAGACTGGTGTCAGTCATGACTTGCTGCCTTGTCAAAAGCCTGGAGCTAAGCTTCTCAGTCTGATTCTCAGCAGAGACTTCACTTCTGGAGCACACATAGACTTTCTTGATCAGTGACAAAAAAATATCAGCGTAAAATATGTGATTTTGAATGTGGTTGGGGAATGTATCAAATGTTTTTCTTATTTTGTTTATGAAATAAATATTTTGAATTGTTCATATTGTTTCATTCAATTCAGAGATTTTTTTTACTTGTCTTACAAGAGAGCATTATCGAAATTTTAGACAATATTGTGAAAATAGTTTTGAAAATATGCAGAAATTGACTGTTAAATATATTATTTTATTAAGAACTACACAAAAAATATATATTTTTTTATTTGAGAAGGATCTTTTAAACAAGATGATGGTGATTTATTTGCATACTTTCACATTTGCCTGACAGTTAACTTCAAATCAAGTTAACTCATATATTAGGACCTTTTTTTTTCTCTCCAGCTCATTTTGATGAGGTGGAACAGCAGCTTTACTCAAAGCTCATCCTAATATGTTGCACTCATGTGACATCTCGACACTGAACTTGTTATCAATAACAAGTCAAAATGAGTCAGTTCTGCTTATCACGAGTTTTGGTGGGTTTAGGTTAGTTAGTTCTTGAAATCTTTTCCTTACTGTTGTTACCACACCCAAGCCTCAATCCCAAATTTAGCTATAGAATTGTGTCTAAATGTATTCAAACAAATTTCGCTTTTAGGCGATAAGGTTATCTCACGAACAATCACAAAAGCCAGGGTACATCTCAATACCACACCGGTTTTCCTTAAAAGTGCAGATTATCACTTTAGAATAGAAGATAGAAGTAAATGAGTAGCTATTTGTTCATCATTTGTAAATACTATCTTAACAATTTAATGATGATAAGGTGATGTTATCTTAATAATTTACAAACATTAACAAATTATTTGTTTCTGTTCATTTTTATGGTGTTACCAAAAATCTCTTTCTTTGTTGTTACCTCCGCCGACCCGTTCACAAATGACCTTACATCTTTCTCGCCATGGATCTATTTCTAAATCTTTTTTTGCAACGGGAATCTGAGAGCACTTTGGAGAAGGCACCAGAAGCGCGGAGCGAAGTCTGATAAAGCCAATCTGTGCTGGCCAAACTTCTCGCAGCTGTCCAACGTCACCACTACCTCCTGACAGACGAGGCCAGCTGAGTGACAAAAATAAACCAAATGAGTCTGAGTACATACCACCTTCATTTAGTAAAGGGGGAATGTTTCTGATACTGTTGAAACTTAACAGTATTAGTGCATTTAAACCCTAAAACTAAATGTTATATATTATAGTTAATTGTAATTATAGGAAATGTTGGCGATTAGGAAAAGTTAACATGAGAATAAGTGTTCGTTGCCCCTTCGTTTGTGTCATGGTACTGCCAAGAGGTGACAGGGCTATTTTAGTACCTGCTGGGAGTCGAGGGAGCAGTTGTCATTCAGGAACAGAAAGGGCAAAGAGAGGACTTCCCTAAAACTTTTGCCATTCAGTCGGATCTATCCAGGCCTCAGCCGTTATGGACACAGTGGAGATATTTGATTCACCGGGAAAGGGCAGAGGACTGAGAGCGACCAAAGAATTCTGGGCTGGAGATGTTGTCTTCGCCGAGCAAAGTGTCGCAGCTGTTGTATTTGATAGGTAAGACTGTTTTAAATAGTTTAGTTTAGCTGTAACAAAAAAGGTATATAATAATATGTTTTTGAATTTCAAAGGAGACATATTATGTCAAATTAACTTTTCTAAGTTTTAACCTTGTTATAATGGCCTTCATTTACCATTAGTTTACTTTAAGTTATATTTGAATTGATTTCTGCATGTTTAAGTAATCTTGTATTGTTATTCAGCTGGAGCTCAAGTACTCAGAAATCCCCGTTCTCACCCATCACCTATCCCCTCCCACTTGTCTGTATTTACTTGTTATAATTCAAAAGATTAAAGTCAACCACATATAGTAGTTCAAAACAGTCCCCTTGCCACACTTTTGCCACACACTTTGCCACAATAATAATTAGTTATTTAAAATCTGTTGCTTTTTACTGTTTTTTACATTTTAAAATGAAGAGGCGGGGCTTTTCAGTTTTGCACTTTTGAACAGGAAGTCAGTAGAGCTGTTCCTATTTTTAAGCCTTTTTTGATCAACTTTGTGTTTTACAATGAACAAAGGGTAAATTACTGATCTGCTCATGTTCTAGTTTCTTACTAAATATATAAAAAACACACAATAGGTCCCCTTTAAAGGACAAACATGATGTATTATTTGTGACGTTGTTGTCTTGAGTGCCTTTACTTTGCCATTTTAGAAATTAGAAACAAAAAAAGTGTGTAATTGAGCATACATGACAGTCATGCTGTACGAGGAAAAAGCATAGAAAAAGCAATCAGTGTAATGTGTGTACTATTACATGCATCAAACAAATATAGGATTATATTGGCAGCTAAACTTAGGTAGACAACAAGGGAGCAGTTTAAGCAGGGTCAAATGAATTAATTAAAATCAACAATGAATTATTCTGGGCCATGTTGTTTTAGTGGCAAGGGGACTCAAACATGGTCTGAATTCAAACTTCTTGGAGTTAAAATCTCTTTGGATTTAAAAGCAAGCCCAACGATACACTACCTAAATGTTGCTGGAAGAGCTGCACTACCACCTGAATTCCTAAAACAGTTTATCTGAGATTTATCAGACCTGTGCAGGAATATGCCAAAGTAATATGTGGGGTGAGTGTTATAACCAGAGGCCTCTCAGAAAATCTGAAGCAAAATAAATGTTGCAGGATTATTGGGATCTCCCCCTGATCATTCCCACCTACATAAAGTATAAATAAAGCTACAGTGCACACTTCATTCTTAGATTTTAATGCAATTTCTTAGGTTTGTAAAAAAAAAAAAAAAAAAAAATGTATGTGAACATTTGATATTTTTACTGAATTTACTGTGATTGAGTATTAACATGAAATCTATGTCAATCTTCAATAAATCTAAAACAATTAGGAAAAAACACTTTGACATAACCACTACCTATTTGTCAGTTTGCACAGTGGCATCTTCATCGGTAATAGGTATGTAAGAGCATTTGAATTTAAAAGCAGGGTTGTCAGATTTTCAAAGAGTAACAAGCGACCTAGCTTTTGAAAAAAGCCCAAAACAAGCGACTTCAGACCCTCTATAAAAAGTAATTCAAACAATCAAATAATTAAACATTATGTGCCACAGTAGAACAAAGGTTAATGGTTTTGACATATTTTAAATAGCATTTGATCATTAATAAAGGATTTAAAGAGTGAAAATATGCTTAAAGTCATTAGTGAGTACATTTTCTTGAATCAAATTTGGAAAAACTGCTAACAATCCTTTTGCTTATGATGTCAAAGTGCCTCTCACGAGCAAGCCCAAAAAAAACGCAACCCACGACTGTCAAAATTCAAAAGCGACTTTCCAAAAAAAAAAAGTCCATAGTCCTTATAAGAAGCGGACTTGGCAACTCTTTTTAAAGTGTAATATATATGATTCCAAAACCTTTAGGAAGCTAGACAGTGGTGGAGAGCTACTATTAGGATGAGACCCCTCTTCTACAAAGGAAGTGACACAGAGGAAAATAAGGATCTTGTCTGATATACAGTATGCTACTGCTGCAGACATGATCAAAATGAGTCTCCACTTTCTACCTATAACATCACAGATCCAGAATATTTGCAACAGTGTTTTCTGAGGCTCAGAGGGGAAAGAATAGTATCTCAGACAGCTGTTTTTTGATGAAGAAGCAATATCAAATCAGGGTTGAAAACAGAAAAGTACATTTGTACAGTATAGGTCTTTTTGTGCTAGTGCATATTCCTAAACCTGTGACAATGATAGTTTATGCCAGTAAACATATTATAGTCCAATTTTATCATCAAACTCTGAAGTAAAGTACAACCATTTGTTTTTTATCTTGATGTGAGTAGATATAATTAACAAATGAACTGTTTTGTCTTTTGAACTGTTTTGAAATACTGTTTTGTATTTTCCTTAGCCTAGCGGAGCGCATTTGCCACAGCTGTTTCCGCAGACAAGGAAAGCTCCAAAGATGCGGCCAGTGCAAATTTGCTCATTACTGCGACAGAACTTGCCAGAGAGCCGGGTGGGCCGAACACAAGCTAGAATGTGCTGCAATCAAAGCCTATGGAAAAGCACCCAATGAGAGCATCCGGTAAGCAATATGCAATGTATGTTATTAAGTGGTTAAAACATATCCTAAATTAAAACTACTAGACCTAACATTAATGTCCAGTGTTTAATTACAAAAACATGCTGCTTCTCAATGCCGGATCTTTAGATAGGACATTTGTGCATCATTCTGAAGTGAAAAACAAAAAAATATTTTGAGAAAGCATATGGGAGGTTGATGAAACTCAATACACTGTGCTAGTATTGGCTATAAGGTTAATAAGGAGATCGTAGCTAAGGGGGGGATGGGGGGGTGCACGGTAGCAGAGCTCTGACTTCCCAATTAGGAGATTGTGGATTTGACTCCTGGGTTGGACCACATCAACATCTCACGATCTCTCTGGGTGGAGTTTGCATGTTCTTTCCACGTCACTATGGGTTTTCTCCGGGTACTCCGGTTTCCTCCACCTCCAAAAACATGCATGTTTAGGTTAAATGGGCATCACTATAAATTTCCCCTGTGAGAGAGTGAACGGTTGTCGGTCTCGGCCACTGTCCAGGGTGTTCCCCCGCCTAAGGCCCAAAGTTACTGGGGAGTTAAGTTAATGGGATTAAGCGGTAGAAAATGAATGAATAAGGAGGAATCTAATGAAGAAAAACACATTTTGGAATAGTTGAATGATGCCTAGCTAACTGCATGTCAATAGTGACTACATACAACATTTCTACAACACAAGATATTACAAATGAATATAACCAACTTTATTGTTCCTGAGGAAAATTTGTCTGGAACAGTAAACGTAACATAGAATCTGAAAACTTCAAGTCAGTAGGAGTAAAATTAGACACAAATCAGGGTTTAGTCAAAATTCACCAAAATTAACTTGATTAGATTACATGTTTTGCCCCTATTGAGGGTCAATCTTACATATCTTGTATCTTATCTTATCTCTCATTCATACTTCACAAGCCTACAAGATGTGATGACATTTGTTAATCAAACAAGCAAACTTTGAAAATGAGCCATGAAATCTATTCACTGTGCCTTGTATTCCAGGCTAGTGGCTCGAATCATGTGGCGCCTGGACAAAGACGGGAGTAAAGTGTCTGACATGCAGCTGACCACCCTGGACGAGCTGGAAGACCATCTCAGCGACATGCCTGAGGACGAGCTCCAGGAGTTCAAAGTGGACATCCACAACTTCCTGGACTATTGGCCCCGCACCAGCAAGCAGCACACAATAGACGTCATCTCACACATATTTGGAGTGGTGCGTTTAGTTTTGACTTTTATTCTAGTAAATGTTTGAGTTTGCTTGGTTTGTTTCTGATCTGATCTGTATTTAGTCTCATTCCAGACTTGATACAGTCTTAACTTACTGTATTGTGCAACATTACACACACTAACCTCAGTGTTTCCCATTCATTGAGGAGATTATGGCGGCCCCTCATAGTCTAATTTTTATCCCCATAGACTAAAATATTTGACTGATGGGGATATAATATTACTTGAAGAAAGTGACTTTTATGCAACAAAAATTGCATGAAATAACATATATTCAAACATGAGCCTTTTGTCCCACCATAATCTTGACATAAACTTGTGGGAAACACTGAAGTAACTGGGCGACACTGTGGTGAAGTGGACCTTCATAGCAACAAAGTCTTTCGTTCAATTCCCAGACGACTCGGGGCCTTTCTATGTAGAGTTTGCATGTTCTCCCCATTTCTATGTAGGTTTCCACCAGATGCTCCGGTTTCCCCTACAACTAAAAACATGTCCATTAATGTCTCCCCTTTTCCCTCCTTCTGGGGAATTCCCAGCAAATGAGATACTCAATCTCAGTGGGACTTTCCTTGTTAAATAAAGGTCAATTAAATAACCTTGGAACTATGCCTCAAGAAAAACACAACTATGTTCACATCAAGCTGGACTTCACCTTTGCTCTTTGTAGTCCAGTCCTTTGTCCCGGGTCAGTTATAATTCACCACACACATTTATAGCAAATATACTGTGAAATTGATTTGGAACCATGCTTTGGAGACAGGGTGGAGATAGGTGTTAGATGAAAACAGAGCTTTTGAGCATCAGGTGCAGGAGAATACAAGAATACCACTCCTCAACAATGCATGAATCAATCCAAATATACCAATGTGTTAACCAATGATGAAAGAACACTGTCATAGCATGGTTGAGAACTAATAAAAGTGTATTTTATATCTCAGGGTCCCTTAAGGTAATTATATAGACCGTTTGCTACATTTTAATGCAGACAACAAGAAGAAATAATGGTTTTATTAAATTGAAACTAAAGACGTTGGAATGTTACAGTAATGATTCCCCAAAAATGTCAAAGCATTTCTAAAACGTAAGAGTAGTATTTCACTTGTTTGCGTCTAACAAAACTACAATACCTGTACTGTGAGATTTACACATTTCCTTCTTTGTAGACAGTGAATATTCCTATTCCTGTCCTTCAATGGGTTATTAGACTTGCTAACCCTGCAGTACAGATTTCTACTAACATTTACATAATAAAATTGAAGGTTCTCATAGTGTTTATAATTCTGGAGTTATTTAAGGAGCTCTCACTGATTTGAATCTTGAAGACCTAAAAATCTAAATGCTTTTAATAGCTTGGTAGGTAGCTAATACTCACATGTATCAGTTGGCAGCAGCACATGACTGAAAACAATGGTTGTGACTGACGGCTGCGATAACAGACTATATAAACACTTCATAAGGTGACAACAAAAGGGATTGTTTGACAGACATATGCTTATCTTTTTCCATCTAAATATATTGTTATGTTTAAATAAGGTAAATTTAAAAAGCCTTAGCGTAAAATATAACAAAGCATGTATTATAAATGGCATGTAATAAAAATCTACCAGTCTAGAGTCATTGCAAACCTACAATAGACTAAAATAGAATAATAGTTCTTAATTACTAAACTGTAAATTAACACATTTATTTTTTTAAATGCTATGTTGACGTTGAACTGGCACGTGTAATTTCGGAGATATTTTTGGGAAATTCAGTAGAAATAGAAAGTTGAAACATTTTATCGGAACATTCTTCACGGAAAACATATGTTTTATGACAGAATATATAAATAAAAAAACACTTTATTTATGAATTTAAGTTGGGGTAACTAACGTTTTAATTGTATATGAGTAAAATTTGTGTTTTCCTCTAAAAAGTATATGAAAAATGTGGTACTTTATGAAAAAATTATACCCTTGTATAAGCCGAAATTGCAACCAAAATCAATACGTGTCATTATTAACCATGTGCCGAAGAATTTATGAGAGGAAGTTGTCAGATATAAAACAAAAAATCATGGTTGCAGTGTGAAAATCAGCTACGCCACTTTAAGTGATTAACACACAAAAAAAAGTTAAAATTGATTGTTGTAAATTTGAATCTTTTTAGTTTATAATGTTGATACGGAAGTGTAAAATGATTCAGCTGATAAAGATGTTTTTGTGGAAGTCGTACTACATCTGTCCAGTGTACTAACCGCGTCTGCCCCATGTGTTTTCAGATTAACTGTAACGGCTTTACAGTGAGCGACCAGAGGGGTCTTCAGGCTGTGGGCGTCGGCCTGTTCCCAAATTTGTGTCTGGTGAATCACGACTGCTGGCCCAACTGCACTGTCATCCTCAACCACGGAAAGTGAGTCTGCTGCTCAGTGTAATACGAGGCTTAGACATGAGCTGGTTTGTGTTTGTAGTAAGTCTTCTTGTCTGTTACATCAATGTCTGTGATTGGTGCAAACTGCTTCCTGTTTATCTTTCAGTCAATCGGCTGTGAATACTTTATTTCATTCTCAACAGAGGTGCGTTACCTCAACAGAAATGTGAATTGTTACATAGCGCAACCAGAGCTATCATAAAGGGTGCACATAGTAACAATCTACTCACTTCACGTAATAGTAAACTACCCTGTACCGCGTAGTTACTAAAACATGTTTTATGGTCACATTACTTTGGATGAAATAACATTCTCTAACACATTTGGAACAGTAGAGTCACAGCTGTGTTTTCTTCATGTCATTCTTCTCTCGTTTTCATGTTTCTGATCATAATAACATGTAAGTTTAACTGTTTATCTGTATTTCCATGTACTAATTTCATGTTATCATATTTAAGCCAAAAATAATGGAACAAGACACAGAGACTATATAAACGGACCTCTGAAGATTTGCAAGGACTTATTCACCTTACTCTGCCCCGCCCAATTTTCTTGGCAGCAAATTTCCTGTTTCACTCTTGTTAGTCGAGTAGATTCTGTAGGATTCAGTTACAGTGTTTACCTGTCTCTTTCTTTTCTTTATATATAGGATTGCCCAGCAAGATAGACAAGCTAAAATGTTAGCAAATGTACCTTAAAATTGGGGTAACTAACTTTTTTAGTTTTAAATTCGTAAACTTTGTGTTTTCCACTAAAACGTCAATGATAAATTTAGCACTTTGTGGAAAAATTAGACCACTGAGTACTGTATGAATTGAAAAACAAAAAGAGTTTTAGTTTCTAATGCAGTGCTCTGATTGGCTGAGCTTGGGTGGTCCTCTTCAGTTTCACTTTGTTGTTTGTAAAACGACGTTTAGAAGCCGTATTTGCCACCAAAAGTAGAGGAAGTAGTCAGATTTAAACCTAAACTGTGTTTGCAGTGTGAATATTAGCTGCCCCACTTTAACAGAGCTAAACAGGAAGTGCCAAGAAAAGTGGATGAGGTGAATGAGGCTACTTGCGACTGTATTTTATCAAAAATAATAACAATCATAGTAAAGAAATTAAATGCAGATTGAAAGAGAAGTACAATTTTACGTGAACAAAAATATATATTGAGCAAGAAAATGTAATGATAAAGAAAAAAAAAAGATTAGCACTAAATTTTAGAACAAAAATCTCTGGGACCAATTGCACAGGAAACTGAGAAACATGACCCACTGTCCACATGAAAGTCAATAATGGATTTACTCAAACTTGAGATATTTGTTGGCTATTATTTTCAGTAAATTGTTTCATTGTATTGAGCAAACACGCATACATTCAGTTATGTCCTGTTTTTGGCTTGAATCTCAGCTGCATTGACTGAAATTATGGACACACCTATATGAAAGTGTGCTTTACCTGCAAAAGCACAAAAAGAAACACTAATATAGCCCTGAAGTTACGCATGCTGAAATGTAAACAATGTTATCTGCTTTAGAATCGAGCTGCGTGCTATGGGTAAATCGCAGAGGGAGAGGAGCTGACTGTGGCCTATGTGGACTTCATAAATTTATCTGAGGAAAGACGGAGACTGCTGAAAGCCCAGTACTTCTTTGACTGCACATGTGAAAACTGCAAAAACCACACCAAAGATGACATAAAGTTGGGCGGACGAGAGGTGGATGGAGTCAAGGTTTGTATAAATGTGCATCCGCTTCTTGAGTTTTGTGCTAGAAATGTGGAGAGGTTAGTTTGGTCTTGGTTTAGTCAGAAGTGGTAAGAATGCACAATATTTGTAGTTACTGCACTTAGGTTGCTTTTTTCTTGTATGTATCTGAACTTTGAACTTGCTTATCTCATGTTTTTTTACTGTTTTAAACTATGAAATATACTCACAATTTAATTTATCAAATACAGCTTATCTCCTTTTTCCTTTCTGTTTTTTGGCGTCATTTATACAATTTTCTATGATTTCTTTAATTTTCAGCCAACAGAAGAACAGGTGAAAGAAGCCACAGATCATTGCTATCAGATGCTGGAGAAAATGGACCAAGCTCGGTTAAAGGGCGATTATCACGAAGTAGGCAAAATGACTTCTCTCCAAGTTGCACTAGTAACGTCACGATGCCTTTCTAAGCTTACATACTTGCTGTCTCTTCAGGTGGTAAAAATTTGCAGGGAAACCATTGAGAAAACAGAGCCCATTTTGGCAGACACCCACATCTATCTGATCAGGATGTGGAGCACAATGAGTGAAGTCCAGGCTTACCTACAATACTTTGATGATGCTGCAGAATACTCACGCAAAATGGTGGAAGGATACATGTAAGTAGGAAGTACAGTGCGAGTACTGTATACATCTCCCAAGAAGTAACAGTATTTGCATTGCTCTTGTATTGCAATGTTCGAACAATTTCGCATAATATGTGTGTCTGTTTATGTTATTGTTTTGAATAGGAAAATCTACCACCCAAACAACGCTGCTCTGGGCATGGCTGCCATGCGTGCCGGTGTAAACCACTGGCAGGCCGGACAAATTGAAGTCGGACATGGAATGATCTGCAAAGCCTATGCAATTCTAATGATCACACACGGGCCCACGCATCCCATTACCAAAGACCTAGAGGTTTATACACTATACACGTACACACATACAATACATTTAGCTCTTTGACACATCTCTGGGAGTCAGATGCAGAGATTATTTAGACTTAGAACTGCTATTTCAAATTGGGAAGTCAAGATGCATCAGCAAAACAGCTTCACTTTAAGCTGCCAATAGGTGGACTATAAAAACTCCTTCCTCTGACACAGTCTCTGTGACAAGTTGAAATGTGGTCACTCGCAAAGCAATGATATCATCAGTCATTTGGCTCTAATGGATAAGTGGATGATGTGAGGTGCAAAGGGTCGTAGGTTCGAATCTCACGTTAATGTTACTTTTTTACATTTTCAATTTAGAAAATACTCACATGAGCTCATGTGCTTATGTAAAGGAAATGTTTCAAACATATGTCTGCAAAGTAAATAAAAAAGAATCTTGGAAGTGCAAGTACTGCTGCACTGCCTAACAGTTGTAAACCTCCCCGCACCGCCCCAACACAAAACTTCACTCTCCAAGCTTACTATCCATATTTTGTTCTGTCCATCAATGTCTGCTCACACCCACCCACTACCTTTAAAGGCCGAGTATCTCCCACTTGTACAAGCAGTTGTGAGCAGAGAAAGTCGCTGACCACATGTTTAGCCTCACTTTAAAGAGTGCATAACAGGTTTTAAATTTTTAAAATTTTAACCTAATTTGGTGAATGAATACCTGTCTTAACTATACAAACGTCAACTTCACAAGAATAAAGAACAAGAAAAGTTGAAAACATGTTGAAAATAACAGGAAGGAACTCAAGAACAAGAGTTCTAAACTGATGACATCACACGAGGACGTTCTACATTTTCTCACAAAAAACACATTTGTATGACCCTTTAAGCATCAGTTTTAACAAGCTTATGGCGTCATATTGCATTTTTTTAGTTCTCAAGTACAAAATAAATAAAAGCAGTTTTGATGTAATTTATTAGACTGAAGTCATCATTATAAAGAAGAAGTAAATTCTAAATTAAAAAAAAAAATTGCTGGCATAAACTGATGTGAAATTTGAAAATGTTTAGTAACATCTTAAATATGATCTATATGTTGTATTTTTTTTACTAAATGCACAGAAGAACACAATACAGCTCTTTTATCCTCAGCAATATATATTAAAATTGCATCTGTGTTTGATGAATCCAATAATTGTTAATAATTATCTTTTTCGCATTTCCACAGGAGATGAGGATGCAGACAGAGATGGAGCTACGAATGTTTAAAGAGAACGAGTATGTGTACTACAGTATGAGAGAGGCCGCCCTGAAGAACAGGCCCATGACCATGATGCACGAGCCCAAATCTATGGAAGAGGGCATCAAGAACCTCTTCCACCGCAAAAAATGAGCCATCTTCCTCCATTTTGTTCATACACTTTTCTAGTGATTTTAATGATGTAAGCATGTCAAATTGTTAACCTTTTGTAATATGACTTTTAATAAAAGTTTGTAACTTAGATGTCTTCGAATTATATAATGACAATAACATATAATGGATGTGGAGCAAGATTTTAGCTCATTATCCAGTGTAAGTTTACAGCCTGCAGGATAAATCATTAATGAATTCAACTTTAAGCTAGATGGGAATTTGTCTTACATATAAGAGCACATAAATCATTACACAAAGCAAGGACACAGATAAGCAGATTAATTAAACCTATTGTTGATCTTTAAACTGGTCTTTAGAGTCTTGTCAAACTCATAAAGCAATAAAAATATTGTTGATAATAAATAAACAACTAATACTATTACAATATCAAGCATCATATAACTCATTTAAAGGTTTCAAATATATTACTCAAGTAAAAATAAGCATGATTGGTTCAAGAAATTACCAGTACTCAGAAAGAGTAAAAAAGTATTTTCAAAGAATGACTCAAAAATGGAAAAAATAAATAAAACTAATTATATTTTCTAGGTTTGGTGCAAAAATTGACATCTATCAGAGATTTAAACAGTTGGTTTTGAAAATGTATACTTAAAAAGTCATGTTTAAGAGATTGTTTACTTGTTTTGGTGTATGGTTGACAAGGACATTTTAATACTTTTGCTACTTTTATACTCAGTTTATGTACGTGATTTAGCTAGTCAAATTTAATGTTTTTCAGGTTTTATTGATGCATATATATATGATTTTTATGTAACCTGAATTAAAAACATGTTATATAGAGCTACTGTTAACAATTAGAATTAGTCATAACATGTTGATTGCTGCCAAAAATATAGACTATTTGAATTTAAAAAATTTATAATTTAGCATATGCATATTCATTGAGCTGATTTTTTTGTGACAAACAAAATGAATGCCAGTGAAAATGAATTTATTGTTTCTCGCTGCATTTCAAAAGTGCATTATGTAACCTTTTGACCAAAAATAGAATTGAACAAATACGGTTTTGTTTTAGAATTATGGTGAGCTAAATGAATAAACGACATAATCTACATCTTTACTTTAAACAGGCTTACATGTCCACAAAATGGACAAATATTTGGCCTGACTAGGGCCTCCTTTTATTTGTTTCCATGGAAATGATGTTTCTATAACAATATTTTTTCACATTATGACATAACACAGTTATCAACATTAACAGTGTTCCAAAGTATGACTTTAACTTTGTTCTGCTGAATTATGTCGTTGAAAGTAACTTTTTGACAAATAATAGATTTGAATGAAATATTGTTTTTCTCATTTAGATGCCTTTCATGCACTAAATAAAAAAGAAAATATGTTTTTTTACTTGAGTTTGCGTACATGACCACAAAATATACAGTTTATTTGTTTAAACAAACATGTATATATCCCCGTTCGAATGTCCAAAAGTATGTTTTTTCACTTTCTATTTCTAAAGACTTGTTAGTTGACTGTACACATTCATTCACAAAGTTACACAGTGCACCCTATTCATAGCAAAAAAACTAATGACTTTTATGAACCCATGGAAACCCTGCACTCTAAGAAAAGCAGTACTTTGACCACCTCTGTACTTAATTGTTATCAGCTCAGCTTGGACCTTTACACTCATCCATTTCCAAATCAACCATTTAACAAAAGGAGGCGTAACATTTAAATTTTTTAATTTACTTTAATTTTTTTTGAATTATTTAAATACGTTTGCTTATCCTCTTGTACTTGATACCACCAAGTGTCATTGTCTGCAAGAGAGAAGAAAACATCAGCGTGAAATTGATATTTAAAACATGACGCCCCAAGTTACTAAACAAGTCATATGAGAAGGACTCACATTGACAATAGTGTTAGCGTCCACCAGCTCCGTGACAGATTCAATTCCCTTCAAGGATGTTATGAGTTTGTTGCCTTCAAGTTTCACCACTGCCTGGAATGCACAGATCATTTTAGACATGCACTTTTAAGTTAATCTTGTGTTATGAGATAAGGTAATGTTTATTAAGGACAACGTACAAATATATAATGCACAAAGGATTAAATGCCTTACCTTGACTTTTTCTCCCGTGAGGGTTTCGATGTCACCCTCCTGTCCAATCGTGAAGGCGTTAACTAGGACTTTGGTTCCCGTGGTAACAGTTACTTTATAGTTGTCACCGTTCACCTCAATTTCAGAAATACTCTTGATGTCTTTGCCTTTCTGGATGAGGTCTTCAGGGAGCCCTAAAGCAAAAAGACAAATCAAAAGGTAATCGTTGTCACATTTTGTCCAGCTGGTAAAAAAAGTTGTAATAAGTATGAAAATAATGAATATAATACAATACAACTTTTTACCTGCAAAAATGTATTTCTATATTGATAAATTTTGTTTGTTACAATCTTACTGTTCAGATGTATTCACTTGCAGTACCTAGATTATGATTGCTTAAATGGGTTTCTGCCTTATTTCAACACATACATTCAATCTTTTCCACTAAGATCATTTTAATTAACTTGATGACCAATTTGTTTCAAGCTACAATATCTTGTAAACAGTCAGAAAAGTCTTAAATCAAGTTAAACATGCAACATCAGCTAATCACTTCTTTCTGCTTCTTGCATTGTTGTAGCATTAACTGGCAACCCATGTGCATAAATAGATACATCTTTGAGATTACAACTAAAAAACAAAATTAACCATCACATTGTGCACAGTTGGACGACAAACCAAAACATTTTCTCACCTATTGCCCGCATGAAGGGCTCAAAGTTCTCCTGAGACTCAAGTTGGTATTTTCCAGCAAAAGACATGATGGCAGGCAGCAGTGTGAAGGTGGACAAGACCACAGTCCATGGCCTGCTTTTAAAGGCTTAATGCTGATCTTCAATCATTAACTATAGGTGTCTTTGATTAGGGCCTGTTCCTTGAGCGATTAGGACTGTCTGTGCTCAAAATGATCCCATGTCCTCGACCTCGTCACTGTGATCTCAGGGTCAAAAATGAGTCAATCATTGGTTCAACACTTGTAATTTTATCTTCTGCTGCTAACCCTCTGCTGCAACTCAAATTTGACGTCATGGATTTCTGTTCTCACATGTTATATTTGCTTTATTTTGCTTTGCTTAATCCCCTTTTACTCATTTAGTTTCATTTATTTTCCCACAAACTGTTACAATGCCTGATAGCACATTTTTTAACAGTGCATTTAAGGATTTCAGCAGACATGTGCCAAGTACTGTCAGACTTGTAACAGGAGACATTAGTGTTTTTAGTAACCATAGACACAATGCAGGGAGCTAACCCTAGGACCTCTCATCTACCCTTAAGGAAGAATAATACTGGCATTGACATCTTGAGACTTTTGCTAGACATTTTAAGGATTAGAATTTATCTATATACAAGGATTATAGCACACATCATCGTCATTTGTTCCCAACACCAGGAATTAAGCTGGAGCTCTATCTACTGGCTGTAGGGGAAATTGCACAATGGAAATATTAAACTGATCTTGCCTGATATGGCAAAAAATGCTCAAAGCGAGATGAGATTGCATTTACTGACTTATGACAGAGCAAAAGAAATTCAGAACAGTGCTTTCTGAGGGTCACAGGGGAAAAAATAGTAGCTTACTATTCAACTCGGGATTCTAGTTGTGTTTTTTGACATAGAAAGTAATGTTAAAAACAGAATTAAATGCCCAATAATATAATTTTACATTGCATGTGTCTTTGGAGTTTGAGTAAATGTGCACTGAATAAATCCACAAAGCGTTTTCGTACTTTACAATCAGTTTTTAAATAATTCAAACATGTTTTCTAATGTGCATGGTTAGATCACTCTGTGAGGTTACTTTACTCAGGTGATGTAATCTTTCTGATAAGTTCCTGATAAAGTTGAAGACCAGATAAAGTTGCTTTCATGGAGTCGGGCAAATGTACATAAAACAGAAGGTGAGCATGGACACAGCTCACCTAAGTTGTATTTTACAGCTGTGTCACAACTGTTTCTTTACCTCCACTTCCTCCCCATTCCTCTGTTACTTTGTTTATTTGGCTGCTGGTCATCTTGTGTTTGCTTGGATGCTATATGTTAGCAATTACGAAAAAAATACCTCATATTCTTATCAGGTTCAGTGTCTTTGAAGAGTGGCTGCACCTACTTTAATGTTCTGCCTTGTCTTAACTTTGGAGTTTGTCTTGCACTCTTTTCGCTTTCATCATACAGACTTGTTTCCTCGCAACTGAAAAATGCAATTATATTCAGTGTGTTATTATTAAATTGTTTTCAACTGTCATGTGAATGCACTGACGGTATTATACAAAGAACAACTGAAAAACATAATTGTATTCACTGTCAGCTGATTAAATTGATTTCAGCGGTCTTTTGAATGTTTTCATTATTGCGCACTGAGTCATGTAATTCTCCTTGTGCAAATAATTCTTGGAAAGTAATTTACGATTTATCTAATGCAACATAAAATCACTTGTGTCACTGCTTAAACTCGTCTTCAAGTTTTGCTGTTTAGTTCCACTGCTTAGAAGAATAATGTAGTACATCTGGAGTCACAAAAAGATTCAATGACTCTGTTCTCATAAAAAAACAAATGCACACAAGTCTCACTAAGCTTCACCCTTCAAATTTCCCATCTGAACTGACCAACAATCACATACAAGCAGCACTATCACCATACTGAAAGGTCTGACTAAAGACTGTCTATATTAGTTAACCACCTGTTATGTTTTCTGCATTTTTAAAGAATCTAAAACAAAGTAGAGTTGTGTTCCTCAGTAGTGTTGTGTGTCACGTGAGAATCAGTAGACCCAAAGAGAACCACGAAAATCAAATTAGCCAAAGAGAGATAAGATGGATAAAACTGTCCGTCTAAAAACGTAAAGGCTAATTCATTCTTCAGACTTGTGCAGATATACAGTATATGCAGTATTTGAAACGTCAATAAATATACAAAAATCACATACAAAGAGTATTTTTAAAATTATGTTATATGAGAGCAGTAATGTTTACTACAGTTTTATAGTTACAACTGAGAATAACAGTGAAGCCAATGAAGCTCTTAGTCTTAAATGAGTTTGACACCCCTGGTATAAACAATGTCATTCAGTTTTGTTTTTTTTGTTCATGCACTATTTCAAGCCATTTTCATCTGTGTTTTTTTTATATCCACTTCTCACAGTCCAGTCAATTTTTTATGTAAATATTAACTTTTCTACATCTTATTTTATTCTACTTGTGTATGAACAAATCTGTATGGCATATCTGTATCTGTATGGCATTTACTATTTTTGCCACTATAATTATGTATGATTAATTTTATTTTCTTCTATTATAATTTGTTGTTTGCAGTTTGTTATTACAATGTGCTACCGTGTCCACATTATTTCCCTTGTGGATCACTTTAAGTCTGTATAGGTTTATGAAATAAGAGTCCAATCACTGGGATATGTTGTTATGGAATCTTTAAATGTTAATTTATCCTTTATGTTACTCGGTCCTTTGATGTCTGTTTAAGAAGTCACAAGGGAAACCCAAGACAGTAGGGCACTGTTACGAAAACTAAATGCTAATGTCTTACTTGAATGATTGAATCTCTCTGTAAGTTACGTATTGCTTCCCTGAGGGGAAAGTAACAGCAATTCGTCATGACACAGGCAATTTGTCATGGCGTGGTATTTACAAGCAAGACATGAGAATATGTTGCAGCTTTTGTTGATGTTTTGACTATCCAGTCCTGTTCCCACCCCTGGGCCTTGAAGCTCCTCCCGGTCTGAGTTTAAAAATCAGGGAACACAGCTGCTCCCGAGGACTAGGACATCGGGGGACAGACAACTTGGAAGGAGAGGACCAAGGGACGACATGAGGAAATGAGCGCCAGAGACTGGGCCACACGGACTATGACTAGGACACTGTTACTTTCAATGATGCATAATTGTACTTTTGTTAATAAGTTATACTTTTGAGATTAGACAACTCTCAAGAAATGCCTTTTTTACATGAATATGACAATTCCACAACAGTGTTCACAGTAATATAAAGTAATGTTAGGTCAATAAAAATGTTTACACTATTGCAGTGTAAGTGCAGCCTCAACCTTTGCCATAGCAAGAATCAACAAGTCTAGCACTTCACTCACCTTTTCATGTTTCAAATAATTTATGAGCGACTAATGTTACAATATGTGCAATGCAGAGGTCCATGAGGTCCTGTAGTCTTTTGTAGATAAACTTTGCTAATTGAAACTGTAGAAATTTGTTATATGCTCGGAAAAGTGGATTATTTGGTGGACTATTCAATATGACAGAAACAAATTATAAAGACCAATAATATTAAGGTATTGATGTAAAATAATGACCTGCTTTATGATTGTAAATTAGCAAAATTGTAGCAAAATATTGTTTTTACAGAGTTGGTTTTCCAGCTTTAATTCGAGGCACATCAAGGAGTTTCTCAAGTTTAATCAAATTGAGAATTGAGGAGTTATTTGTGGATGACTTGATAATTGAATAAATGATTGATAGAAAAGTTTGAACAATGTTATTGTCAATTTAAAAAGCAGGTCATATTTTTTTCAGACAAAAAATGTAGACCTCTGTATTTTCAAAATCCAAATATGTGGTGATTTCCCCAAAACATACTTACAAAATACTGACATATTGTTACATCCCTTGTGTTTACCTTCACTTTAAGATTTTGCAATAGCTTTGGCGGTTTTGGTAATTAAAATAAATCAAATCCCAGTATACAATAGGCATGAGATTAAACATGTACCTTTTCAACCTTCCATGTCAACTGCACCATTAACAAAGGACCAACCAGCATAATATTTAATATTTGACAAAGCCTTACAGTATGGTTTGGAATGAATGTAATTGCTGGTAAACTTCACTACTTTTAAGGCCAACTTTTCTTAACTACCATTTGATGGAAGTAATATTCACCCACTACTCTGTGTATCTCAAAAATTGCTCAAAAATCATCTGCCTGATTCTGGCCGTCTGATGTCTGCCTGATTCCACGAAAAGTTTGAATCTTTCTTTGGAGCATTTTTCATAGAGATCATTTGACGGATTAATGTGAAAACAAGCTGTATATTAGCAAGTGGGAGAGAGTCTACAAACAGGGTTTATACAGGGACGGAGAGGTCAAATTTAAGACCTTATTCAGACCACAAAACAAAAAGCTCCAGCAGTGTGAAATAGATCAGGAAATCTGACAGAAATTGCTTCATTAAAGTGACACCGTGTAAGTTTCTAGAGGTGGAAAATCAAATGCATGATCCCTTTGAAATAGAAAGTTAAAAACACTCCTTTGAATATTTTAGCTAAAGGAGCAACACTTCCATAATGTCCTAATAAAAGTGAATTTTGGTGAGATGCAAGCCCAGACAAAAAAAGCAAAATTATTTTTTGAGAAAAAAGTGCCATGGTGTGTCTTTAAAAAAAGACCTGTGCAAATATTTGTTATAACTAACAACAACAAATTATTATTTTTTTCTTTTTAAACTTTACTATTTAGAACTTTTTAACACCCGGCAGAAACCCTCAACATGAGTTCATTTTGCATGATACCTATTAGGTGCTGGATTTTAAGCTATGAAATTATAAAAATGAAAACAAACAAAAACAAACACTTATAAGTTGAGCTGAAAAACTTTAATTGATTCAACATGTGATTTTTTCTTCACACTCATGTAGATCTACATTTGAAGGAACCATATGTAAGATTTTGATTTCAGAATTCATAAACATGACATACTGTATGTGTCCACAAAGACAAGGTATGTTCAAACATGTTCAAATGCAATCCTATTTTTATTGAAAGTCATTTTAAATCTAACTTACTCTTGATGTAAAAAGCAATGGACATGATTTTTTTTGTTGATCTTTACATTTTGGGTTTTGGTTCTCAAGAGGATTATCCAATCAGAAAGCAGAATGAGCCTCACATGACTCTCTCATTTGGGTTGCCAGTTTGGTTTCTTTAGAGCTTGAAGCTGATTTTGCACCATGAGTCACAAAGATGTTTGAGTTTGAACTGATGTTGCACCAGGACACAGACACAACTGTCTGCATAGGCTTATGTTTCCACACAGTTCTCATCAGGCTCCACCCACATTGTATGGAAATGTTATTCTTGAGAACAAACCATAGCAGAGTCATAGCAAAGCTCACTCCAGATTGGTCACTAGCTTTGTAATCGTTACTGTATGACCATTCATAATCTGGCAAACCAATTTCATCTGTGACTTTGATGCCTTTTAAAAAAAATTACATCTTACATACTTAAAGCATAAAACAAAATTAGGCAAATGCTTTATATTTCAAACACGTTTGCTTGTCTTCTTGAACTTGACACCACCTAATGTCATTGTCTGCAATGAGAGACAAGTGACATAAGCATGATACTGATATAAGCAGGAAATCTTATGTTACAAAGCAAACGGAAATACTCACGCTGACAAGAGTGTTTGCGTCCACCAGTTCTGTGACCGAATCCACTCCCTTCATGTTGCTGAGGAGTTTGTTGCCCTCATGTTTCACTACTCCCTGAAAAGCACAATCATAGCTATTCATCTGTGTTTATATTTGGCAAAAATTATGTAAGTCAGCTATTTGTATTTTTACCTTAACCTTTTCCCCAGTGATAGCGTCAAGTTCGCACTCCTGGCCAGCTGTGAATGAAATGACACTGACATGGGCCCCCGTGGTGATGGTCATTTTAAAGTGTTCTCCATTCTGCTCTATCTCAGTAATAGTCTTTGCGTCTTTCATTGCTTGGATGTGCTCTTCAGGAACACCTAAAACATTACAGTAAATTCACAGTTTAACCTAAAAGTGGGGGTACCTACATTGTTTAGTTGTGCAGTAGTAAAACTATAGTGTTTTCCACTAAATAGTACATGATAAATGCAGCAGATTGTGAAAAAATTAAACCAGTGTGTACTGTCTGATTTGAATAATAAACTATTTAAATTTTTAAGCCATAATTAATTGTAACCAGAAATTAATGTGTATGGATATTAACCATACATAGAAGGATTTGTGAGAGGAAGTAAACAGACTGAAACCCAAAAATCTGCTTCCTCAATGAAAAGGAGGTAGCCCACCTTTAAAACAACAGTCAGTCAGAACTGAACACGATGCCATTGTGTTTCTAAACATTGACCCATTTGGTTACAACCCCTGCTTGAACGTAAAACAAGGCACCCAACAAATTATGGGGCTTTTTTCTGCTTTCTTACTGGACAACTAAATCATAAAATACATAACGATTGCTTCTATCAAACATCAAATGCCATTAGTAAAAGCATTAATGACAAAGTAAATTAAATATTAAGATAAATCTCGTTTATAAAAGATATTGTTTCAATAGGATCTTACCCATTTCTCGCATAAAGGGTTCAAAGTTTTCCTGAGACTCCTGGACGTATTTGCCAGTAAAAGACATGTTTGCAGGCAGCAGTGCGTGTGAAGCTGGACTCGGATGGTGGTTTTTAGGCTTGATGTAGCTCTTCAATCTTTAATGACAGGTGCTTTGAATAGAGCTCCAATAACCTGTGTCACACCCAATCCTAATACCACACACTCGGATCCGGTGTTTTTAAATAGTCTCTGCTTATCATTGTAAAGCCAAGGGTTATAATGACTGTAATGTTGACGAATAAAGATAAGTGTGTTTGCTGGGTTCCTTTTTATTTTGAGCAAGGAGGTGAAACATGGTGAGATGGAGATAATACATTTAGGGTTGAAGATAAAGCCTGCAATAAAACTTTTGTGATTTTCTTCCTTTTAAGGCTAATGTGAATTTTTGAGAAGGTTTTTCTATATAAATGTCATATTTTTACACAATTTATCAGTAAAACAAGTGGGATGTGGGGTGGGATGTACACATATGACTATGCAGCACTTTGAACATTATTGTGGCTGTTACAAAATTTTTTAGATACAAATACATTTTAATTGATTCAACGTGCGGTCACTATTTGGTCCCTTCAAAGGCTGCTCTGTCACAGAAAATACATTTCCTATTAAATATAATAAAGTTTTTTCACTAGTCATCAGTTTCTTGACTTTAAGATTTTAATTCTTAATTTGTATTTATTTATGTATTTCTTGTTTGTTTGTTTGTTTATTTATTTCTAAATGTTAGTGAGAACATTGAAATTTCACTGAGCTATGCTTTTGTTGCTAATGCTTTTGATGTGGGCGGTCACTGTTGTACTCAGGGTTTACCTTATGTGGACAAACCGTACACTCTAGCTTCTCTCAGGCAAGGTTATCTTTCAGATAAGTGCTAATCTAAAAAAGTGAGTCAAACCACATGTACCAGTTTGACTAATGTAATTAACCCGGTTTGTGGTGTAGCACTGATCCAGCAACGTAAGATCAAAAGTAGCAGAAATGTCATGCAAAGCCAGTGTCATGTGAAAGGTACCATGGTAATCTTAACATGTTTGAGTTCTCGAGGCTTTGTGCACACTTATTACAACTAGCTCTGCATTTGAAGTCTGCTGACTAAACTTAAGGCATTGTCAAAAAATTGACCTACATAATTTCTGCACCAAAATTTAAATCTGTCATGATAGATAAGGGCATGCAAAATGCAACTTAGTTAGTCTCTCCAAACTTTATTTCAGCATGCATCTGGATGACCGTCATCCACATTTTGTACATAAAAATATAGACAAAGGCACTCTACAGAAGTACTCTATGCAAAGAGCTAAAAGAAAACTATTGTACCTATAGAAATACAATCTCCTTGTGGTGTCAAGAGCAGCTCATTGGTGCAGTCTATGTGCTGCGTTGTGATTAGCCAGGTGTAAAAGCCTGAGGATGATGTCGCTGGGATCGCTGAGCTCGTATTGGCTTACTGAGTCTTCGCCTTCTTCGTCTGGCAGGCAGCTCTGGTCTGTGGTGCAACTCTCTGGAAGTGACAGTAACATTATCAGGACTCAACAAATTTACAAAGGCCAACCTGATAGCAGGGCTCAGAGAGCAAGTTTTTTGAGCAGACAACTCTTAGTTGTACTTAAGAACAAACGCAATGTGTAGAATCTAAGCCGGAATAAAAAGAGAATGTGGTTTCTTGCTCTGATGACACCTTCTATAGGTTGGATTCATTTTCTACAATTTCAGAATGTCATAAGGCCAGATGGAAGGAAAAAAACAAGTTATTTACTATTAATTACATTATTGTATGTTGTCATAAAATATTAATAAAAAATATTTCACAAATTTTAAATGTGGTGATTTCTGGGGTGACTAGACCCTTTAACTTTTTGCAAGTAAGTACATTGAAACAATGTTAATTTTACCACCTGAATGAAATGTTATTGGCCTGCAGAATGCTGTGTCACATGAACAGAAGCTATTTCTCTTGGAGTCTGAGGCAGAGAATGATAGAGACTTTGGACTGTTTCTCGATGGCCAAGAGACTATGTATGGTCAAAGCTGAAAAGGTATTTGGTAAGCTCAAAGACGTGCTAACCTGAGTCACAACAGAGTCCAGAAGCAGCACAGCGCCCCCCCTCTGATCCACAGGGTCTGCCTCCTGACTGGCAAGGGGTGAGCAGATAGTTCTCCTCCACACAGTGAGCGGCTTCTGGGGATCCCATCAGGCAGCCCAGACCTTCCCCACAGCAGATACTGGGACCAAAGCAGCGGCCCCTCTCTCCAGGCCCGCAGGACATGCACTAGGATGGAAATAATTTTTGTTCAATTTTACATTCAGTACTATATAACATAAATTAAGGTTAACACTAAATAAGCACAACTCACCTTGCGCAAAGGAGCATCCATTATAGACCTCTTTCCTCCAATTGGGCAGTTGGAGATGTAACAAGCCGAGCAAACAGATAGCAAAAACAACAAGGACACGGTCACAGCAACACCACTCATGTCTGTCAAAAAATATAAACAATATTAATTCAAACGCAAAACATTTCAATGTTATTAAAATTAGACTTACTTTCTTATTGTCCAGTGAATAAGAGACTTCGACCTTTAAGATGCTCTTCTACCTTCTTAGGTTCATGGCACCACGGCCTTGTCTTTTATACTTTTGAAAATACTTGGAGAGTGACGGTGAAAGCCAAATGCCACTTAAAGGTCTTTAATGAGGCCAGGACGTACCACCTTTTGGGCAGTAAGACATGGCCGCAGAGTGGCTATAGGGGTCAGAGGTCAAATTCTGCATTTCAAGGTACGTGGATCATTAGTTAGAGGTCTGGTGGTGCGTGACACTGCATTACACACCAGAGACTTTAACAAGTGAAAATGAAAAATTATTTAAAGCATAAAAGATCACTGGACAGTAACATGTGGATGGCACAAAGTTGAACATCTTTTGAACACATTATCACTTAAAAACCTTGTTTCGATTAGTTTGATTAATACTAATGCTGGAAAAAACGAATCTAAATCCTTCTCTGCTATACCTGTATAAAAGGAAAAAAAATCTGAAAACTGAATTACTTACTTTGAGGGAAAAAAATTACTTTAGCAACTCTCATGCATAAAAAGCAAGGGGTCTTACAGAATGGCAGAAAGGTGAGCTCTCTTGCCTAACAGCAAGAAGGTTGCATGTTGTACTCTGCCTAAGTTATAACCTGCAAAATCACCTAATGTATTCTGAGGCTCATTCTTCACTACAATGAGCTTGGCAAAATTTTTCGAAATTTCCAGAAGTCAGCACGAGTTGAACCATGTAGGTAATGCAGTTTAAATACATGAACAAATATGTATTTTAAAGGGGACCGATTGTGTGCTTTTTTCTATGTTTTTATAAATAAGCTATAATATAAGTAGAGCAGTACTTTACTATTTGTTTTTTGCAAAACCCAAAGTTTATGTAAAACAGCTTAGAAATAGAAAGAAGTTAATTTACTTTATGAGCAAAACTGCAGAAGTGAGAAGCCCAGCCTCTTCACTGTGGCATCTTGTAACTTACTGGAGGTGAAAAGTCAACTGCACAATTCAGTAGAAATAAAATCATTCTTTAAAACATTTTGAGTGAGGATAAATGTATTTTATGCCATAATGTAAAAAAAAGCATTTTTTTCATAAAAACATACAAGAGAAGGCCCTCGCCTTGGTCAAAAAGTTTATTTTGTGACCATAAAAGCTGCTTCAGAGTAAAGTAATACATTTTATTATTTCTTTAGTGCCATAAAGACCTATAAACTAGAAAAGCATGGTTTTACTGACAGATAAGTGGCATGTTTTAAATTGGTAAATTTTATTGATGTAAAATAGCATTGTGACTATTTTGAATCAAACCTGCTTTACTTAATCTTTTGAATAAGTAACAATACTGTGTTACCATGTGAATCACCTCTGGTAAAACTTACCGATGTCACTTTATCTCACAGTACTTATCTACCTTTGTTTATTTCTTCTGGAATGCTGCTCTGTACAGAAACATAGTCATACCAAAGACATTTTACCTCATATTTATTCACTGATTATTTCTGTCCATCTGCTCCAGTTGTTGATAGTCACATATTGTACATAATTATTCTTTTACACACACTCAAACAGCTGGTTGGCCTTTTTTAATACTGTGCACAAATGGTTTACGTTTTATCTCACAGACAGATCTTTTATGGTAAGTTTAGATACCTGCTGCTCTCAGGTTCATGAAGTCACATGTGGTGTGCCCCAGGGTTCCATTTTAGGTCCTGTACTTTTTAACCTGTACATGCTCCCCCTTGGAGGTGTCATCAGGAGACATGGAATCAACTTCTACAGTTATGCAGACGATACACAGCTTCCTCCTGATGACACCAGGCCAATGGATGCTCTTTTTAACTGCATTTTAGACATCAAATCCTGGATGGCAGAAAACTTTCTCCAGCTTAACCAGGACGAAACTGAGGTTTTAGTCATTGGCCCTGTGGCCCATAGGGAGAAACTTTATCCAAATTACAAACACAGTCTTTCAATCCATCGTCACAAGTAAGAAATCTGGGCGTTATTTTTGATTCTGAGCTGACTTTTATTCCTCACATTAAAAATATCATAAAAATAGGTTTTTCCCATCTTAAAAACATTGACAGAGTCTGTCCCATTCTCTCTAGGCCAACACAGACGCTGATGCATGCTTTTATCACCAGTCGTATAAACTAATGCCCTGCTCTCTGGTCCTCCTAAAAAGACAATTTCAGATTTACAATTATTACAAAATTCAACAGCACATGTCCTGACTAAGACCAGGGGGTGGGACCACATTACATCGGTTTTAAAATCGCTGCATTGGCTCCCTGTGTGTTTTAGGATTGATTTTAAAGTTCTTTTATTGGTTTTTAAGTGTCTTAATGGTCTCAGGTCTTCTTATATATATATATATATATATATATATATATATATTATATATATATATATATATATATATATATATATATATTATATATATATATATATATATATATATAAAATGAAAAAATGATCCCTCTCACCCTACGCGGGTAGTCTCATCCGCTTTCCAAGCTCGGGTCCTCTACCAGAGGCCAGGGAGCTTGAGGGTTCTGCGCAGTATCCTGGCTGTTCCTAGGACTGCACTTTTCTGGACTGAGATGTCGGATGTAGATCCAGGGATATGTTGTAGCCACTCATCCAGTTTGGGGGTCACGGCCCCCAGTGCACCGATCACCACGGGCACCACTGTTGCCTTCACCTTCCAAGCCTTCTCCAGCTCTTCTCTGAGCCCTTGGTATTTCTCTAGTTTCTCATGCTCCTTTCTCCTGATGTTGCCATCACTTGGTATTGCCACATCCACCACCACGGCTCTCCTCTGCTCTTTATCCACCACCACGATGTCTGGTTGGTTCGCCATTACCATTCTGTCTGTCTGTATTTGGAAGTCCCACAGGATCTTGGCTCGGTCATTCTCTACCACCTTGGGAGGTGTTTCCCACTTAGATCTCGGGGTTTCCAGTCCGATGTTCCTGTATACTATGCCAGCCACTTGGTTATGGCGTTCCATGTACGATATATATATATATATATATATATATATATATATATATATACATATATATATATAAACACATTGCTTATATCATATTCAGAAAAATGATTTGATTTGATTTGTCACAAACGCATGTCCTCAGTAAGAACATTCATGCTCTTACTCACTCCCAGTCATTAAAGCTTTAATTTGTAACATGGATTGGTACACAGGGCTCGTGTCTGAGGTTAATAGACTTTATGAGCTAATTAACACGTCTAATGACGCAGTACAGCTAAACGCGGACAATAACACGATTTAAATCAAATGAGCTCAATTACCGTAGACCCACACATTATCTCACCAACATGTCAAAACAGATAAAGCGAGTTACAAAAGTGCAACTTCTGAGGAAATAAGCGCCTGCTATCAGTGATATAACTCTTTTATACGTTAAAATCTGTATGTAAAAACACACATCTAAAAAAAAAACTCCAAAAAAAAAACATACAATTTGTCACACTAACAAATAAATATAACAGCAACAGTTTTGTAGAGAGAGAGATGTGTAAATTTTTGTGATGCAACAGATGAAACTGCAAAATATATTTCCTTGTTTTGGATAGACTTGCTATTTTCGACATTGTAAGATTTCTCTTTTTCCCTTTTTCTTTGTAGTGCAAAGCTTCCTCAAAAATAGTTTTGTTCAGCCTCTTAAGTATGGATTTTAACCTGAAGCAATGAAAAGAAAAATGCCTACAATTAATAAAACAAACAAACAAAACAAAAACACATCACTAAATGGCTTGTCAGTGAAAGAGAAAACAAGCATACACCATACTAAAACTGGTGAGCATTTATGTGTTTGTGCTGCCATATGCCTTTGACTTCATCCAAGATTTTTTGCTTAAAGGCAAAGTAGAGAATATACTTTGCTTTGGCGTCTCATTCATTCTCTGCTTGACAACCTACTTTGCCTGTGTTATATGGCCTTACATAAACAAGGTTACATTTTAAAATAGTCGCAATTGTTATTATTCTCCTTTAGTTTGTCATTGTGAACAGAATAGCTATATCATAGATAAGAACATTTTACAGATTTGACCTAAAAAAAATAAAATAAAGTGCAATAAAACACACATAACAATATGTGTTTCCTACATCCGGAATTTTCTTAGAGCTAATGCAAAGGAAATTACACAAGAAAACTGATAAAACCAATTTTGCTAATTCTTCAGAAATGCTCAAAGTTGATTTAATTTCAGGGATATACCAAATCTGTGAAAATTCAGAACAGTGTTTCTGAGGCTCGGAAGGGAAAGAATAGTATCTCAAAGAGAAAACTCCAGTTGTGTTTTTGATGAGAAAGCAATGTTAGAACATGATTTATAAACTGTTTTACACAATGTGTGCACTTTAAACATAATAAAGTGTTGTTGTTAAATAGCAGCTCTCATTATGGGTCACTCATGCCTCCTGGTGGCTTTGTTATATATGACTCTGTTTAGAGGGAAGACAAGGCTGCAACTATGAGCAGCAAAAGTGAGAAAACTAAAAGCCTACACAGTAGTTTATTTATAAAGGAAGCTTTAAGTTTCTATTTATAGAGCACATTATATTTTATTAGCATCTTTGTCAAAGAACAGTAATTAAAATGGGAGCTGACAAAACATTAATTCATACTTTATTATTTTATTAATAAGCACTTCTTTCTTTAAAATGTGATTTTTAAATTCTAGTACAAGTGATTAGGGGGAAAAATGCATCAAATAATTATATTAATAATATCAATAACATCAATAATACTAATTATTTAAAGAATAAAGTTTGACATTTGTGTTGTAGATATATAGATATAGATATAGATATATATACAACAATTTTATATTTATGTACTTTTTGTGCAGTGTTCAAAATATGGAGCTTGGAAACATATTTGAAAAACTGCACATTTATAAATAGCTCTTCCACAAAAGGAAGGGTGATAAAAGGATAAAAGTTTGTTGAATGAACCCTCTCAGCTGATGCAACTATAAGATGCATTGTTCTCTTGTGCGACTTCAGCTCTAGTCATGCATTCTCTCCCTCCTAAAAACATTTTGAATGTCTATTTCATCGAGAAGAGATGTCTATCTAGTGTTTCCTTATTTTTCTGCAGGAAGGCACTAGGCTTGTTGACTTCCTCTCCCCTCCCTTCCTTCCTTCTCTCCGAAGGTACTCATCTGAAAAATGAGAACAAAGTGATTGTTCCTGTTCTCTTTCTTAAGTCACTTCAAATGCTATCCGTGGACGGACGTCTCATTGTCAGGAGAGGAGCGGTGCGAGCAGGAGCACCAGAAGGGGCAGGTACGGTCGGTCCACAGAGCTGAACAGTCCAACGCAGCATCCCTACGCTCTGAGGATACTCCTGGAACTACTGCTGCTGCTGTCTGAAGAGGTGAGCACACACACACGAGGAGGAGCTTCACTTTAATGGACTGTTTGGCATGCAAGTATGAGTGAGTGGCAGACTGCAGAGTGAGGAGATAAAAAGCTAAAATATTCATGATTTGCTCTGATTTGTTTGTGATACATAATGTCTAATCTGCAGAACTATTCATACCTGCATGCATCCAACCGTTTTTGGGTATAAAAAATGTATGGTGCTGCACAATCAATACTCAACAACTTCAAAAACAGCTTTTTTTGTTGTAATTTTGCATTTATACATTAAAACTGAAAAAAAAATTAATCAAGCACAGAATATTGACAAGCAAAAAATATTAGATAATTTTTTCTAATTACAAAAGAAAAAACCTTTGTCTCCTATTTAAAATAGATATTTCTCAATTTGACATTTCTTAAAAAGGAATTGTATCTATTAAACAAATTATTTGGGTTTTTTTGTTTTTTTTCATGTACAACATTATCACTGTAAAATGTTATGTTTGATAAACAAGCATCAGACATATTTGTGTTGAAAGTACTTTGGTAACTTAACTTGAGTGCAGATCTTAATTTCAGAACATGAGCATAAGTCAAAAGATTTTGATAGTGATCCATCACAATTTTCTATTTGAACTAGTGTATGCATAAAAACAAGGCTAATCTTAATAACATGTCCTTACCACAAAAGTCTAAACTCTCATAAATATTACATGTTTTACTGGTATATTATAATCTCTAAATCAGGTGTCAAACTCAAAAGGAGCTGGGGCCAAATCGACTGGAGTCAAAGTTGGCTGAGGGCCGCAATTTAAAATATAGGCCTTTCTGTGTTATTTCAATTTGGCAATTGGGTAATGTAAAGCTACTTAAATTGTATCACAATACATTTTTTTGCATTGTATTTTACTAGTGATTCTAATAAAATTACATAAAGCAATAGAAAACTTTATATTTTGTAGGCTATTTTCTATTCTGACCAATGGGGCTCCTCTCATCAGTGCTTGGTTGTATAGTATTCTGGGATCTGTAGTTTAAATTGTTGCATGCTTTTATCAGGGCCACTATCATAATAATTAGAAATCCTTCCGGAGGCCACATAATATCACCATTTTTCCCTTGGATCGCCAGTGTGACACCAGCTGAGGCATAAGTAAAAATGCCTCAGCTGGTCATTGAATAATTAAAAAAAGTAGACTGCAATCAGACAAAACTCAACGCAGAGCTAAACATGAATGGCTAAAGCATTGTCCAAAATCAGCTGTCTTGTACGAGGTATGTTTAGATAAACATTCTGAGAACAACAATGACTAAGAGTATGATCAAAATTAAAATTGATGCAGAAGTTGAACAGTTCCCCTTTTTTAGTTTATCTGTTCAATCAGTTCTAGAGAAGAAAAAGATAGGTAGAGAGACACTGGGAAAGTTATTGAGCTGCACATTTTTTTGCAAGTAATGTGATTCAGTTTGCAAGTTATGTTTTCAAAGATAGAATTATATCAAATATCCAGAAACAAAATATAACAATTTAATCAGGTAAAACTGGGCATACATGTTAACCTGTAGTGGTTCAAACTACGAAGGTAAAATATTTTTTAGTCTAAAAAATAACAATTAGCATTTTTGTAATTGCAATTTTGATACAATAGTCCAGCCCTGTTCAAGTTATCACATCCAAATATGGAGAACAGTCGTTGATGGAGAAGCGAAAGGTGCATCAGGACTTCCTAATTTCGGGAGCTGGAAACACAGGGGAGAAAGGCAGAAGTGAAAGGTGTGTGGGGGCGAAGTCACCGACAATCTCAATGACAGGGGCTCAGGCTGGAAATAGAAGCTGAGCAAAGGTAGGACCAGGGACTTATTCAGGAATGGAGCTTGTCAGAGATTGAAATGTGTTTGACAGATGGAAGTGCAATATGCCATTCATAGAAACCCTTTCCAAATTGTCCAAGTATAAACAAAAATATTTTCTCAATGCTTCAACGTTAGGTTTCTGAATCGTCACTGATGAGGTTTTTGGTATGAATGTGTCTTGGGCTTGAGGCAGACTTGTCTTTAGGGCCAGTTTATTGACTAAATGACTAAAAAACTACAGTTGTAACACTATTTGATGACTAGAGACTTGTTATTGACGAAATGCGACTGGACTGAGATTAAAGGGTAATTTAGGATTTTTACTTTGAACCTGTGCTTCCAGCTCCTGTAACTTGAGACAAAAAACGAATAGTTAGAACAAAATTCAACACGTTCTTCAGTACTTGTCTATTTGTGTCAAGACTTAAAAAAAAAGCAAAATCAAAAAAATGATAAAGCATTGATTGCAAAAATATGAACTGTGAAATATGAACTCAGTATTTTTATAAAAATAGTTTTCAAAACTTGACATAGTTGGGAAAAACTTTGATCCATACACCAAACATTTAGCCAGACTGGCGCCACCTAGTGCCTCAACTCAATTCCATCTCACTCCAGCGACTAGGTCAGTTATTGCAGAACTGCAGACATTCCTAAAAGCAGGAAGTATGGTCGGCCAATCAGCGAACAGGAACAAAGAAGATGTGTTGGTCAGAACCAACCCAAGCTGAGATAGCCAACTGTGAACATTCCCTCCTTTGAGCTTGTGTCAAATATTAACTTAGACTATGATATTGTCTTTTTAATTTATAAATTTATCTCACAGAGACAGTATCAATGACACACGTTTATCCTTCCTGGACAGCAAAATGGCTAAAAAGCAATGATTGGACAAATTAAACAAACCCCAAAATGAAAACGACCTATGCATCAGGCTACCAAACACTTACACCATAATACAATGTGGCTGAGAAGTCTTGGCCAGGGACACAATGTCAGCATCAATATACAGTATACTATATTGTCAAATTCTCAGGAACATTATTGGAGATAGTTTATGGTACTCAGATAATTGTGAATAAAATGTGTGTCTTGTGTATGTGGGAAATACGTTTTTGTTTGTTTTTGTTTTTTTATCTTTAAGTTCAGCTCATGAAAAGTAGGTGCAAAACTAGTGTTATATTTATTTTTTCAATGCCATAAAACATTGTTTTTATCAAATTGCACACCAATTCTTTCACACAGTACATATTAAAAAGTTCCCATAGTCCATTACAAAAATATGCCATTTTTTTTCTCAGGTTGAATATGGAAATAGACTCGGCACATTTCTCACCAGTGAGCAGTCCACAGCACAGAGATGGTCTAAGGCCGACTTCAGAGCACAGCTTCTACCTAAGCCCTCCTCCTCTGTTCATCAAAGCCCCCAAGTTCCCAAGTACAAGCTACCCCAGTGTTACAGCCAATGGCGGCAATGCATACGGCATTTTCAAACCACCTACTTTCTTTCCTATGCTCGGATTTTCGCAGGCATCAATGACACACAGGCATTTCAAAACAGATCCACAAGAAGATGAGCAAGAAGACAAAATTGAAAAGAAAGTGTCTGAGTCAACAGTCTGGAGTCCGATTAGCCGCTATCTCCAAAATCAGGGTTGATAGAATTAAACAGACATCATAGACAACCAGGTGAGACAATACAAGTCAAACAAGAACCTGTAAGTCCAACTCCAGTATGGCCCCCATCTCCTTACCTCCTCCGTCCTCCATATTTGCCTTCGCTTCACCACAATCTCTTTCCCTACCCTTACTACATTCCCGGGACATTCGTGCACCTCTCTCCTGGTACATTCTACCAAAGAGAAGACACTCGCCCAGCACCAAAAAGTAATAATCTTGCATCACCTTCACGTAACCTTCCAGCTTCCACCAACCCAGAAAAGCTAACCATCAACGTCCACGTGGATGAGAGTTATTACGTGGACGTCGGAGGAGACCAAAAGCGGTGGAAGTGCCGTATGTGCGAGAAGTCTTACACCTCCAAGTACAATCTGGTGACGCACATTCTGGGGCACAACGGGATCAAACCACACGGGTGCCATCTGTGTGGGAAGTTGTTCAAGCAGCTGAGTCACCTGCATACGCACCTGCTCACTCACCAGGGCATGAGGCCGCATAAGTGTAAGGTGTGCCACAAGGCGTTCACCCAAACCAGCCATCTCAAGAGGCACATGATGCAGCACAGCGATGTCAAGCCGTACAGGTAATGGTCCAAGATGGATATGAGATAAGACGATAAGTAAGGTTAGGAAAAGGGTTAGTGCATTGAGATAAGTAGCATGAGGAATCCGCTTGGATAATGAGAAAAGCAAAGGATTATACTGTATGATAGTTTGGGGTAAATAGTTGTAGAATTAGTTATTATGGTGATTGGCAAGCATCAGAAAAATGGATCAGCTCACTAGAGGGAAGTGGAACAAAGTTTTAAGGCACAAAACAAAGGAGAGAGAATATACAGATATGGTGCAAGATGTGAATACTGAAAGTTAATAACATGCAAAGAGATATTAACAATATTACGGTAGATGATATAAAAAATTAAAATTGAGCCCAGAGAGTTTTGAAGACAGGTTAAGATTTAGGTAAAAAAAGAAAAGTGCTTTGGGTTAGTTGCAGCAGGTGCTTGGATGTACCATAGCAACGAAAACAAAACTATTTGCGCTTGCCTAATAAAAAACGTCCACATATATATACCATGATGAGCTTATAAACACTTCATCACCAACCTTGCACCAGGTAGGTTATAGTAAATGTTGCTAATTTCCAAATACAATCCCTGACCATGTTGATGTTGCAATAGAAAAAGCAATCTAAATGAACATGGAACGTAATGGAGCTCAACAGTGACCGCCCACTTCCTGGTTCCACAATTTTGGACCCCATGTTAAATTGCCATAGGGGATTAGATAAAAAATTATAATACACGTTTGGAAACGTCCTCGGGGCTAAGCAGCTTGTATGTGGTGAGTCAGGAGCATAAGACCTACATTTTTGTTTAAAACACGTTTTTTCAGCTTTATAGATTAGGGTTAGGGTTAGTTATTAGTTATTACGACATTTTGCAGAATTTTAAGTTCTAGATGTGCTTTTTAGACTGAAAACAACCGTGCTGTGGGTCTGAGTTAGCACATTGCTGGTTAGCCCGTGATATGTCTTTAAACTCTTAATATTTGAATTTTTCGAAAAGCCTATGGCACTATAACATGGGGCAAAATGCTTCTGGAACCAGGGCGATCCACTGTTGAGCTCTATACACGTATGATCTATAACTGGCTTGTTTACATCAAGTTGTCACTTTCTGTTTGCAGGTCAAGTTGAAAGTTGAGTGAAAAATTGCTGTATTATTATGAAGTTAATACTTTAAAAAAAAGTATATTAAATACCTTACTGTGTTCCATTCAAGGTAACACAGTAATATCTTGCAGGGGAAGGACAATTCTACCTAAAGCTATGAACCTGTAAGCTGGCAAAATAGTGATGATTTTCAAAGTACAGACTTTTGTATTTGGACAAACATGACTAAACTAAATCATGATACATTTTGCTGTTATTACCCAAACAGTGAATGTGAATGACAACATCTATGCTTGTTGTCTTTTCTTTCAGTTGCAGAGTGTGTGGTAGAGGCTTTGCTTATCCCAGTGAGCTGCGTGCCCATGAGCTAAAGCATGAAAAAGGACAGGAGAACGTGTGTGTGGAGTGTGGCCTGGACTTCCCAACGCTAGCACAGCTTAAGAGGCACCTGACTGTCCATCGCGGCCCCACCCTGTACAGGTATTACAATTTATTAACACATAAAAAGGAATTAGTTTGACTTTATATTAGGAGCTAGGAATCTGATTTAATTTAGGAGCTGATTTTATGTAGTAATTAATCTAATGCAGGCTTGATGAACTTTCTGGTTTGTGTCATGAGACGGTGAACCAAAGACAAATTTCCACTTACATCCAGATCCGTAATGGAATGTCAAAATTAGATACATGCAAAATGTTTTAATTTGGTCTAGATTATAATATCACCCATGATGAGTACAATTTTCTGTAAAACCAGTTGCACACAGAATGTTTTAACATTCTACAGTGGTTAAATGTGTCTAAAAAGTCCACCTTACAGAAGAATCACAATTATGTTTTGATCTGACTATCTAATCTGCACTAAAATTGCCAAAACATGATTCAGAATAGTAAAAGCTATTTAAACACCATATGCACAAGTTAACAGCCAAAAACTTTTTTTTTTTTTTTTTTGCTTTAGTTTAACCTGCATACACAACATGTTACTCTAGGCATACAGTATCTCAATTAAACCATGGAAATCCACTAATTTGTTTTTGTATTATTTTTGCTAATTTAAATTTTTTTTATGGAATCTTTAAATGCTATTTCACCTTTTGTGTTACTTTATCCTTTTTATGTATGTTAGAAGTCACTCAGGAAGAATAGGTGTTGGAACAAACTTTAAAGGTGCTATCGCTCCCTGTATTCAAATTGCCTGAAGCTCAGTCTCCTTCTTGTGAATGTTTGATTTCATCTGGGTCGATGCCCTGCTGTGTTTGCTCTGAAAGTGTGAACATCTATCTATTTTGTGAGAAAGGGGACGACTTTGGACAAACAGACATGAACGAGACTGGACGGAACTAGCTAGGACATTGTTACTTTCAATTACCCATCATTGTAATTACATGGATAATAAATTTCACAATATGGATAACTTGTAACAGTTTTGTATATCTACAGATTTAAATGTAATGTTTTTCATTATTGCTTTGGCTTTAGGTGCTCTGAGTGCCAGAAGACATTTCAATACCCGAGTCAGTTGCAGAACCACATGATGAAACACAAAGACATTCGTCCATACATCTGCACTGAGTGTGGTATGGAGTTCATCCAGTCTCACCACCTGAAGCAGCACACACTCACACATAAAGTAAGTGCAATTTACATTTTCTACCTCTCTTATTATGAACAAATAAAAATGCTTTGAATATTTGGATCGAAAACAGCTCTCTCATTTTAACTTAACTTGACCCTTAACATGATACAGGATAATTACTCATATAGCTAATTATAATATAGAATATTAAAGGTGCTAGGTAAAAAAACCCCAAAAACATTTAATTTTAAACTTTCTAGATCAGCCACAAGTTTTGCTCACTTACCAAATGCATATTGTGCCTCCAAATTGTTCATGATTATGTGTTCCCAGCTTTTAGGAGCGAGATGTACGCTAATGGCAGGTAGCCACAATGCTAACAACAAAAACAGAAGAACTTAGCGATGACAAACGGACATTATTGGACGTAGCGAGGATTGTGACTTTACACCTGAATAGAATACATAAACAAGAATTTGTGCGAGGGGGAAATTTATTTTCATTTCTTTAATTAGATTAGTCTCAGTAGAGATGTACTGCCGTTAGTAGTAGAGGTAGTAGTAGTAGTAGTAGTGTAGTAGTAGTAGTAGTGGTTCCAAAAAAACTACAAATAACATTTTGGCACCAGATGTTATAATCAGTTCTACAGACTCAGTTAGTCAGTAGAGAAAAGAAGACATGACTTTGGACTTGATCCCAGTCAGTTTGAGTAACTTTAGCCTCAGTGTTGATATATATTCCAACAACTTCCAGAATTTCCTCTCAGATTTTCCTTTTGAATTGTGAAGTGGCAAAGGAGATGACAGTATTTTGTCAACTTAACCTGCTAATGATTTAAAGCTCATGAATCCACACAATCTCTACTTTAAAAGAAAACGTGCCGCTAACTATTTCCTTTGCAATATGGGATACGAGAAATTTAGCCTGCAATAATTTGCATATCATCAAAACCATTCTGACAACTTATTCTAGACTATCATACTAACTAATAAGGTAATTTGCCCTTGTGCTCTTAGGCAAAGACACTAAACGGCGCTCATATGAATGTGTTTGAGTCATTGGTCGTCAGAGGAAATGAAGGTGAATCCTTGGATTCTGTCTATCTACCCCAGAGCAGCTGTGGCCACAGGTGTAATTTACCAACAGAGACTGAATGCATAGTTCTAAAAATATCAAGGCAGCTTTGAGAATCTGGAAAAGAACTACTTAAAGGACAAATATTATGTTTTGTTGTGTCTTTTAAGCATGCTTTCACACACTTTTAGTTTATCATTATGAGAAAAAAATGTAAATAAGTGAACATGACAGTCATGTTTTTGTCACATCAAGACCTGAGGGTCGTTTGCTTTTACACATTTTACTCAACACCCGTCTGGTTTTGTCTGCAGGGGGTGAAGGAGCACAAATGTCGTATCTGTGGTCGAGAGTTTACCTTGCTGGCCAACATGAAGCGTCATGTGCTGATCCACACAAATGTCCGCGCTTACCAGTGTCACATGTGCTTCAAGAGCTTTGTGCAGAAGCAGACGCTCAAGGCTCACATGATCGTCCACTCCGACATCAAACCCTACAAATGCAAGGTTAGTGATTAGTCCAGAAAGAAAGAGTATAATAAACAAACATACAACATAATTACAAGGGTTGTCTGAGTGAAAATAGTTGCTGAAAGAAAAATGGATGACTACAACAGAGCTTGGATGATTGATATCGTGCAGAGAGTGCTAACTGTAGTTGTGTCCTTGGCAAGACAATTCACCCACTTTGCTTATGCAAAACTAATATGTTTACTTGAGTGGTTGGTTGAGGTTGAAAAGAGCTCATGCGGTACTCGCTACAAAATAAAATTCAGATTTTTTTTTATTAACTTTATGAAGACTGGATGACATTCAATTAATGGCAAAAGCACTTTAAGTTGACAAGCTTGTAAATGTAATACAATAAAATTACTTTGTAGATTTATTTTTAAGATTTACAACTATCTACATCTACTGTGCTCTTTCCATGTACTGTATTTAGCAATAAACTACTGGAACACTATGTAAATACATTTTTAATGTTAATATTATTTAATTTTTTTTTTTATTGTAAAACACAAAGTTGATCTAAAAGGTTTTAAATATAAACAGTCCACTTCCTGTTCAAAATTGCAGAACTCTTCATTGTAAAATCTAACTGTAACAAGCAGAAGATTTTGAATCACTTGTTTTATTCTTAGAAAGCGACAATGCACATTTTTGAACCTTACATGTTTTACTTGGAATCTGAATATTTTTGAGTAATAAGCATTGTAGTTATACATAGAGTAGTACAGATAGACTATAGCTTTTAATGAATGACCTGCTGCACACTAAACTTGCTGTCACTTTGTTTCTGGCTAAGGACTACAGATGAAAGCTATATATGTAGCTACAGTGTATCTGGTATGTGCAGTACATTTATTGTGCATGTCCCTGTCACATAAATAAATAAAGTGGGTGGGGATAGATGACAACAAGGATTTTCTACATTGGATTGATCCATACATGGATCAATCCAAATACAATTTTGAGTAATCTATTGATGAAAGAACGCTCATAACATGAACCTACATTGCATATAGGTTTTCTTTAATGACTCTTTGATATGTTGTTCATTGATTGAGTCAAAGTCAAACAAAAATATATAAGATGTGCTTTTTTATTAGTAAGTTTACCATACTACTGCATTATAGCATTACTTCACTAACAAGGACAGCATCAGAACTTGTAGGCAAGAACTTTATTGCATTAATGTAAGCCCAAAACAAACAGACGTTGTTGCTGTTTCGTTTAAGGTCTACCTGCTAACAGTGTGTGTTTGTGTGTGGCCTTGACGTTCCCAAACTTAAGATCACAAACTTCACATAAGTCAGTCAAAATGACTAAATTACACCAACATTAAGGAGAGTTGATGACCATGATATTTATAAAATAATGTAATTGTTGTCCTAAATCTTTATGTTTACGTTCGTCAAATGCTGCACAGAAGTATTTGGTTTACATTTTTGTTGCATTTGACTCATTGGTCACATTCCAAACTTGTAATATTTAGCCTCACAGCTGCTATAAAAAGCTGTCTCTACGCCTATGTTGACCTTGCTGTTGTCGCTGGGCTGGAGTCAGTGACCAGATACCAGGGAGGCTTTTTGGCAGCGGGAGCCTTCTTGTCCATAGGAAGGATATCGCCGCACAAACGCCTCTTTAACAATGGACCTCAGTCTCTCCCGAGAACAAGGCCCGCAAATAGATTTCATCTCGCTTTCTCTGCCGCTTCCTGTTTTCTCACGGTCCTCTTGGACAGTTTACAGTCCCTCTCTCCTCCTGAAGGAAAGCACCACCCTCATAAGAAAGAATGCAGAGGAAGGACAGCACAGGAGTAGCCCTTCCATGTTCAGCTCCTGTCTGCACGAGGCTTCCTCTAATGTTATTCTTATGCGTGTGCTCGAGTGCGTGTCCACGAGTCAGAGAACAGGGAAAAAAAGGAAATCAAAGCGCAATAAGGGCGGAGACTGTCTGCCACATTCATTCATGGTGACGTTGTGAGGTGCTAAAACTATTCTGAGAAAGAGTTCTGAGAAAGTTTGTCCGTTTTTCAAGAATTGTTGGCAGATGGAGGAAAACAAACATGGCTAATATTGGTCATTTGTTCAGCCAAAATTGATAACAAACTACTAAAACCTGTTAAATAAACTGTTGAAATTCAATGTTCAAATACTATGCAAATGTGCATGGTGCTTAATGCAAAATTATATAAACTTTACAAACAAATAGATTGTTTTTGCTCCCATTTTTCATTAGCGCTATACAAAAAAGATATATATCCCCAAAACAATGAGATTTTTTCTTTGCTGAGATAATTCATGCCACTTCACAGGACATATCAAGATGCTAATTAGACAGCAGGATTATTGCAAACTGTGCCTTGGGGCGGCCACAATAAAATGTTCGGTTTGCAAACAGCTCAATGTCATGAGCAAGCATTCATTCATTTTAAGCGTCTTCAAAGTGTTTTGGGTTTGGCTGGACATTCATCTGGGTCTATCGTTGTTTGTGTTGCTTTTATATTTTTCTTCAGTGTATTATTTATTATTCCTGTCTGAAATCATGTTGTTTGTTTGTGTGTTTAGCTTTGTGGAAAGGAGTTCAACAGAATGCACAATCTCATGGGTCACATGCACCTCCACTCAGACAGCAAACCCTTCAAATGCCTCTACTGCCCCAGCAAGTTCACCCTAAGGGCAACCTAACCAGGCACATGAAGGTCAAACACGGCATCATGGACCGCGGCCTGGACGAGAGATGTAAGCTTAAACATGAATTGCATGAAACTAAATTTACTTTTTGTTACATTGTATTGAATTCAAATTATAGTTTTAATCTCATGTAATAACAATGTTGGAGTAGCTTTCAAGCTCTCAGTAGTTTTTATGCAGCTCCACCTGCCTTGGGGGCAAGCACAATATATTTAAGCATAGGCAAGGTGGGTGACAGATCTTACTCCAGGACACAACAACAGCAGCTCTGTACTGGACTAGGGTGCATTCTTAGGCTGGATAAAATCTGACAAACAAATGACTTTTTATTGTTTAACAAATGACCTTGCAATACACAGTATATTAAAACAGCACATACATTTGAAATCAGACCTAATAGTATTGGATATTGATATTTAATCTGACAAGCTTTCAAAAAGTAACATACAAACATTTTGATACTTAAAATATCTCCAACAATAATTTAGTGTACCAACACATGTAATGTTTTGGACAAGCTGGACTTGGGAAATAATAACAGGATTAATAATACAAATACATAATTTGTATGGCATAATGCTTATACAGGTTTAAGTGAAAATATTTATTTTTAACGTTTAATTCCCAAAATGAGCGTCAAACTAAAACGTTTACATTAAAACTACTGTGTTCGACTAATTTCACTGGGCAGTATTGAACGGCACAATATACATACTAAAAATAGTTTTCACACCTACATCTCTAGATTGAACAAACACAGTGGATATCTGTAATCAACCAAAAAAAAAAGTGGTACTAAGTATCCTACGTTGTGACTGAAAAACATGCAGGAATATTCGGTAACACTTTATAATAACTACATCTTGATTAGCCTTAGCAAGCACTAAATAAAGCATGAATAATGGGTTAACTCATCATAAACAAACGGGAAATTAAAGAAGGAAAATGTTTATTAAGGCTTTATAACAACTTCATTACCACAAGCCCTTCTCCTCAACCCTAAATCCTAAACTTAGCTCTTTAAGTATGTACTTACTAAGCCTTAATAAACTTTTTCATCCATTAATTGATTATTATTAATATTAATCTTTATTAAGGACACACAAAGCAAATACATGGTCCATAGTTAAAAAAAGAAATAAGATAAAATAAAATATACAATTGATTCTTTGCTCATGAATTTTTAACACTTTAGTCATGCTTTATTAAGGCTTTACTAGGGCTAATTAAGGTATAGTTATTATAAAGTCGTACCGAATATTTTTAATAAAACTTTGAGAAAAGTAATGTTGAGAGAAGGCTATTGTGTAATATTTTTTTAACACAATATGTCTCCTTTAATGTCTCTGTACATCGTTTCTTCAAATAAAGACTATTCTAGACTAAACATTTGTTTTAATGTCTCAGAAACTATTGTATATGTTAAAATTATGCTTGGATGCTGAACAACATAACTCCACATGAAGATTATATTTGTGTATTTATTGTGCTAATGAAGAAATACATTATATAAGCTTTTTTGTAAGGATTAAATTCTTACCAGTTCCTATTTAGGACTCATTTCATTTGAAACTCATTTGCACAAGTTGTGTTTGAATGTCACCATGTTTTTGTTTTTATGTATTTTGTAGTGTTCAGACAGAGGGGTAGATTCTGCTTGCCTGCTTCGTGAGCCTGGTCTCTCACTTCAGCCAAGAAGAGCCATATGACCTGTCCCAAAAGTCTGCGGGTGTCCCAGCGCTGCACATGACCCAGTCCGATGGTGAGAGCCTCCCTGGAAGCTCTGGCCAAGAGGAGGATGAGGAAAGTCTGTACAGAAGAAGCCAATATAGTCCTGAAGAAGGCCATAACGACACAATTGAAGATGGTTCTGGACAAAAAGAGGAAGAGCAGACATTTAGTGGCAATAATTTAGTAGAACTAGGAGAAACTTACAGGCAACCATGCGAAGCTGACTTTTGTGTAAAGCAAACCGAGAGGAACCAAAACCGGTCGGAAAAGGGTGACAATTACAATAGTGCGTCGGTGGAAGTTGCAAGTAGACAGAATGAGGAAGAAGACAAAGAATGAGAGAAGCAAGTGAGAATGTTTAGGAGGAACAGAGGAAATGTGTAAGTGCTTCAAACCAAAAGATGGAAATGATGGAGGTGTCACAGGTTGATTTGAATAAGCTGTGAATTTTATTGTAGAATTTTTATATAAAAAATACAAACAGATATTTTGGTTAGTTGAAGAGAAAATGTATCAAGATGAGCATAAACATATCCTGTTATTTTATATTTTTGATTGTTTGTAATTAGTTGATTAATTATTGAACACAATTAATTATTAAATGCTAAAAGATGAGATTGCAGGTTGGCACATAACCGATTTACAAATGAACATAGCTTTTTAATTGTGTGAGCAATACAAAATAGTAATATATTTAAATTAACTTAATCTTTATGAAAACTGTGATTTTCTGTTTCTATTTTATTTTGGAAATGAAGTGTAACAAATGCAAAAATAAATCTTTTACATAAACAGTTTCATCTGAAGTTTGTGGTTTGTGTCCAGAATGCTAAACCTTCTTTTCTCTTGTGATGAGCTAAAGGTGGTTGCTGCGAGTTACAGAGAACTTGCCTGTCTCCTCCTGGTTGTGTTTCAAAGCAGAGGAAGAGGAAGAGAAAGCACCTCTCCCCTTCTCTCTTTTAGGTTGTGATCAAACGCTGCTGACGGACACAGTGGGTGTCCCAGACAAAGGCTTCATAAGTCTCTGTCTCACAATAAAGCTTTGTTTCGGCAGGTTGCAGGAGCTTCCCTGAAAATAGAGAAAAATAAAAGTAGTACAAAGTTTGAATATCATAAAGCTGTGTCTTGGTGCACCCCTCAGAACGCTAATATTTCAAAGAATCAATACAAAAGACCCTCTATCAGAGCATGTCAAAAGGAACATTGTGTTTACTGTGTTGTCCTATTATCACTGACCAGTTATACAGTATTTTTCAGCTGAATTTGTTGTCTTGTATGAAACTGTTGAAAAAAAAGAAGAAAAAGAAAATAACTTATTCCATAACAATGAACAGACTTTTCTGGTGTGTAGTTCTTTACTTACATAATAAACTTATTTTAGATTTATTTAGTAGAAATTATGCATTGACATTTTTTATAGAAAAAACGCTGCTCAACATTTAGAATGAATGTACTTCTTTGCTGTTTATGGCTTAATCTTTATCCCTGTAGTTTTTGTTTTACACAAAAAGTTGTAGCGACAGCTTGTTTGCTAACAACAATTGGTGATTTAGGACATTTTAACTGCAACATCAAGACTCAAAAACATAATGTTTTAAGGAGAAAAGGGTAATAAGTTCAACTGTGTGTGATCTCAATGTCTGTAATAAATGGGAGAGAAGCTTTTTTCCCATTGCTTCCCTGATTTAGTTTTTCTACGTGTCAGTTACAAACATAGTATTCAGCAGAGTTGTGGTGGGTTGAATTTGTTCTCACACGGTAGCAAATGTATTCCTATTTTAGCTGTATTCTGAGCTCTTACGTGAGAACACATCTTTTCTTTCTATTGATTCTCATGCATTTCTTGCCACTTAGTTCTAAGATATGCTATGATGTCACCTGCATAGCAACTATTTTGGGTATTTTTCGTTTCTGCTTAAAAACCCCTTGAAAAACATGCATCCTTAATGTACAGACATCCCTTTAATATGTGCAGTTAGGAACTGACGGCCATGTCTGTGGAAGGCAGACATAACCATCTCTACAGAGATAAGCAGTAAAAATCGAGAATAATGTTTATAGTGCGCTGTTAAAGGTGGGGTAGGTGATTTTTACACTGCAAACACATTTATGTTTTAAATCTGACAACTTCCTCTCATAAATCCTCATAAACACAATGTTAAGATCAAAATGTATTAGATTTTACTTGAAACCCTCTTTTTTTCTATTTTAAAGTGAAACTGGAGAGGACCACCCAAGCTCAGCCAATCAGAACACTACATTCTGCTCCTGATTACATCTAAAATTCTTTATTATTAGATTCAGAGAGTAGTCTATGGGCTAAATTTTTCACAAAGTGCTGCATTTATCATTTACTTTTTGGTGGAAAACACAAAGTTTACTTATTTACAACTAAAAAAGTTCCTAATAGGCCTTAGCCCAGAGAATCCAAACTGAAATCACTATATTATTCCAGGGTTGAAACTAAAACTCGGATACTAAAAACCTTGAGTAAAGAGAAGAAAAGCCTGAGTGACTTGGTACAAAATTGTTCCCTAACGAATTAATATTATATACGTATTTTAATTATATTGAAATTAGATTATTATTAGTTTTCTGTTGCAGCCACACACAAAAAGCAACACAGAGCAGAACATAGTGGAACAGTAAATAAATCTAGGGAAGCAATCATAATGTAAGCCCGTTTTACGGTAAATGTCTTGCTTTCTCTCCACTGCCAGGTAAAAAGGTAAACAGTCATTTCTGCTCGGGTAAAATGCAGAAGAGCAGCTTCTCTTTTTCTGCTTGTGACGACCACCATGTCCATTGGGCTGAAACTGCAAACAGTTTGAGGAAGTTCTCACATCCTCCTCTCCTTTCCTTTCCCCTCACCTTTACGTGTCTTTCCCAGCCTTTAGCCTGCACAGAAGCCACCACAGAAGAGCGTCCGTCAGTCTGAAGATGCACAACTGAAACACAAAACATGACATTTAGTGAACCGCAGCGACTCTGTGAGAACACAGTGCCAAACACTACACAGGCATTTGTCTCTGCGGTTATGTCATTGCTTTTCTTGAATGTTGCACAGCATGGCATTCACAAGTCAAGCCACCAGATAAGCAGACTTGAGTCAGACTTGAGTCACTATTTTGATGACTTGAGAGTTTATTGTTGCTAAAAACAGACTAAAATGCAATCTGTAGCTCATTTAAATTATTACATATAAACTTAGTCATACCAAAAACATTTTTAACTGTTATTCCCAGCCTAGTTATTCTGTCCCTATGCTCCAGTTCATAATCATTGTCACATATTGTACATAATAATATAATACTGTACACTTTTTATCTAAGGTCATATTCTGCTTTGTGCTTAGCCATAACAGCAACTTTTGTAAAATGTATATTTTTTGCTATTTTAAAATATTATCTTGTTGAGTGCATGTTTCTATTTTTCCTGCTGTTCTTGCACTGTGCGTTGCAACACTGAAATTTCCTCATAGTTGGACAATAAAAGTTATCTTATATGCTTGGAGGGCAGTTGTAATTTTTTTTCATAGAATTGCCATTGCTTTGCTTGGAATATTCTTTAATATGTCAAAAAGAGCTTCAAAAGTAGAAATCTAAAGAACAATTTTGAAAATCCGAAAGTTTTTTAACAAAGACTGAAAATGTCTTTTGGATGAATTACCAAATACAGCTTGTATTTTTTGCAGTTTTTCTCACTTTAAAAATATAGAAGTGGGTAAAGACGTGTTCCAGTTTGTGAAATTACACGTATTAAAATAACAGACAATAATGACAAAATTCTCAAGGCTGTTTGAGTTTCAATTCTAAATATTAGCATGTTTTTCTTTTCTTTCTGTTTGTAGAATGTTGTCAAAAAGTGGTGATGGACGTAATTTGAGTAAGTTCTGTATTTGTTGTGTCCTTGAGCATTATCCAGTCCAACTTTTTCATACTGTTGCATTTGAAAGGCACGAATATTAAACAAAGACATTAACAAATCTGCCTAATTCTATGTCTTCTAAATTCAGGCTACCACATTTTTGCAAAGCACAAGATCCTGATGTGTGCAAAGGTTCGATCATTGTTTACTTATATCTGCTTTATTGTTTTATTCAATGTGGGCTTTTGTTCAGGTGAATGTTTCCTGTTTTGCTGGGCAGAAATCACACAAGAGGATGTTCAATTCTTCCATGTTTTGTTTAATAACAGTGCCCCACCCATACTCAACCTGTCACCTCTTTCCACACAAAACCTCAGAGAAAAGAGTTGGAGAAAATAAGTGTTGAATTACAGTGTGCAAAAAATGTGGAACGGTAGATCTGCACAACTAACATGCTCACAAAAACAGCTTTGCTCACCACAGATGTAACACTGATCCAACTCTCTACATTTTTGCAAACGGTTTTAATCCTGCACACTAACTTAATACTGATGTGCATGTCTTCATCTTTACCGTTTGTAGAACTGGGCAATATATTGAATTTTAGATAATATCGTGATACTTGTTTTGAAGATATGCAAAAATGTAATATCGAGTATTTCGTTTGTAGTAAAAAGTGTTATTCAAAGACACAAATGAAAGAATTTACATTATTGTAACAGTTCAAATAAGTGTGTCGTGCCATTTGTATGTAAAGCAATTGCAATGTATTCAAATTCTTTACATGAAAATCTTGATTAGCTGCATTTTTTCTTTGTTAATAGTAACTAAGCATGCAGAACTCTGAGTTGTGCTGTTGTGAGGGCAGTTTGTGTCAAATATTTGGTCAGAACATTGAGACACTCTGTAGTTTTGACCAAGTGGACTTTTAGTCAACCAATTGACTGGTAGCACGTCTTAAGTCAGTAATTCCCAAAGTGGGGATCGGGACCTCTCGGAGGGTCGTGGAGCAAAATCTGGGGTCACAAGATGATTTCAAGATAATTTTACAATATGACTTGATGTTTATTCATTATTTTACCTGGAAGCATCATGTTTGACTGAATTATGATAATGTAAAGCTATAAACTAGTAAATTAAATGCTTTTAAAGACAATTTGAATGGTTTTCCAACTTGAAATAATTACAGACATCTATTTTTGTTTTGCTGTAGGCGTCGCGAGTTGGTATATTGGGAGTCCCAGTTTGAAAAGTTTGGGAACCCCTGTCTTAGTAATCGAGTTATGCTAAAAAAGTATCAAGATATCTTTTTTTGTCAATATCGCCCAGCCCTAACCGTTTGTCGAATTTCAGTTTAATCATAATGTACATAAAGAACAAATAAGATTTTCACCTTTATTGTCTTTTAAAAATGATCGTCACTATCATTGTTGATTATTAAATGACTGTGTGCTGAAATAAATATCACCAAATTGCATATCCTCCTCCCATCAATTTTGACATGAAACACATCTATCTCAATTAAGCATTTTCCAAAGCATAGTTTTCACTTTTTATTTCGATATTTATTTTAGACAATATCATTTTAAAAGGAAGTGTAGTAAAAAAAAAAAAAATTTCAGGAACTGAGTTAGTGTACATCAGGCTGCAAAAAAAGATATATAGGATAAATATTCAAGTTGATCTGATTTGCTAATTCTGCCAGAAGATGTTCAAAATGAGTCTGGATAATATTTACTTTAAACAGTGCAGAAAATTTAAAGATCTGCCTCTGACGTCACAAAAGTGGGACATTTGGGACAGTGTTTTTAGAGATCAGGAAGGAATATTAGGCTTTCTTACAAACAAAACTCCAGCTGTGTTTTGGTAAGACTTAAATAATAGGTGTCCTTTAAACGTACAATATGCATGGAGGTGTTTTTGACAAATTTGACAGAATATTAGGATCAATCTAATGTCGATTTGAACAACTAAACATCCATGATTGATTGAATAAAAGCTAGCTAGAAAAGCAGATTCTACTTGAGAAAAAATACACAAATTGCAAGTGAAGTTACTCATCATAAACAAACAGAAATGCCTCTTACTCGTAAATGCCCAAACGTTTTTACTTGTCAAGCCAAAACTAGCATGGCTAAAGTGATGAACTAAATACCAAATCATATTTCTTTCGGATAAAAGTGTTAAAATGTCGCAACTCTCGAAAATTATTACCAATTTTTGAACTTGACGAAGACTAGCAGACATAACAACCTGCAGACAAGTTATTATTAGAAGAAAATGCAAGATATTTCGCAGATTTTGCTTTGTACCTTCTTTCTGTAAACCAGCAGTTCCAGTCTTCAAGGAAGATAAATTGCGCTCCCTGTTGGCAAGAAAATGCCATTTCAACATAAAGGAGAACACCAAAATTATGTAGACCAAATGTCGAATAAAATACGTTCAGCAAACTTGCATTTAATTGTTTTTAATATAAAATTTATATAGTTCATTCGTTGTTTTAGAAATAGGACTTTTCCTGAATGGTTCGGTCCGTGATGAGCACCCCTGTTGTCTGGGTAAACTTGTAGCATTCCAAGATGGCGGCCTCCTTGTGGAAGCGCTGCGTGCTGCGGCTGTCAATGTTAAATGTCTTTCTTCTTCTTTTACAGGTATAAATACATTATATAAGTAAATACATATATGCAGTACATTATCTGCATGGAATTAATAGCTCTAATCAAGCGTTTGTTTGATGAAAATGCATGTCGAATGTTTTCCTACTTTACAAACCTTTTCAACAACATCAATACAATGGATGTCTCAACAAATTGGATGTTTATAATCTAACATTCTGTGTTGATGTAGTGAGAAGATGTCTGCTGTCTGCAGCGTACACAGATACAAAAGTCTGGGAGGCCAGAGAGAAGGACCCTCAAAACTTGGGTAAGGCAATATGTATGGACTATGAATATGACAAGATTTAAATATATTACAGTATACAATATAAAATTCACTTTAGAGTTTTCCACCACAAGTTATCTTTTACTCCACAGACTAAAAGCAGCTGAATCAGTGTTTCCCACAGAATTATACTAAGACTATGGTGGCACAACCAATTCGTAATTTGTACATATTTTTTGGGAGTCTAATGTAATGGATTGTGTCTACATACGAAAAAGCACTGATTTCAAAATAAAAATGGCTACTTTTATATGCACATGATACTCCCAAAGTCATAAACCATCTTATGTTTAGACTATAGGGGCAAAAATTAGACCATGGGGGGCCGCCATAGTCTCTTTATTAATGGGAAACACTGTGAATACAAAATTAGTTAGTTACACAGATCTTAAAAGGTTTATAGTTTAAGCGTATATTAGTGCGAGCAGTATTCTGGGTGTCTTAACCTAATGAAATGGATTGTCTGAAACTTTAAGTCAATTTTCAGAATAATGCAGATGTAATGCAGATAGTCACTTCAAAAAAATGTGCATAAACCAAATACAGAGACTTTTATTTGTAGTTTGCCAAAGCTTAGTAAGGTTAATTTTAGAAGGTTTAGAATTTTATGATTTTTTTTTTTACATAAAATGTTCTGAACTCTTGATGCAAATCATGCTGTTTAATATATGACTATAAAATATTGTGACATTTTGGTATCTTTGATATTATCAATATTGTTACATCCCTAGTTCCAACTGGCCCTTCGAGAACAACCATAACAATGTGGCCCTTCGATAAAATGAGTTCAACACACCTGTTTTATTACAAAGTACAATGTTAATAAAAAGGTGAAGGGCAAGTGACATCATCATGTTTTAAAAGAATTTACCGTAATTGATTTTCTTTATATGTTATAAAACGTTTAAACAGAAATTTCACAAATGTTTGCTTGATCATTTTTATGAGTGACTAAAACTTAATATTCACTACATTTCAACAAAGTTGTGTAGTAACCATTTCAAAATAGTATTTAATTATTTATTTATCTATTTATTTATTTAGATTTTTTAACATCTTGGACAGCTTTATTATTATCTAAAAGCAAGTAAAATGGTAAACAAGAGCTGCTGTTTTGGAAATTATTTTCATCAACATAACTTGCATCTTTGGAGTGATAATAATAGGAATTATCAAATTACAGTAATAATGATAACTAAATTATTTTGACTATTTCATATCTATAAATCTTTGAACCACTCTGAACACAGGGTGGCGCTACACAGCTTCAAAACGTTGTTGAAATGAACTGTCATACAATTGACTTAGCTTACTTACTGTGGTTATATCTGCAGTCTACAACGACTACAAAAAAGCTAATTTAGTGAACTAAACTGCACACTCAATGCATAATAGAAAATAATAACATAACAAGCTGATGTCAAAATTTTGTCTTGTTTTTTGGTGCATTAGTGATGCAATTAATTAGTAGTAGTAGTTATTTTATTTGACAGGAACAGAACGTTCAACATTGTTGCCCTGTTAAGTGCAACATTAAGTGCAAGAGCTAATTTGCAGACCCAGTCTCCTATTGCAACGAAGAAAACATACAATACAATACAATACAATACATTAAAAAATAAATGACATAAAATATTTACAGTAACAAACCCAAAATTCTAATGTTCTATTGCTCACATCTTTAAAGTTGCTAACCTTATCTTTGTTTCTTGTACTTTAATAACTACCGTTACGTATGTTTTTGTCGACATGAACGCCTGACATAAAGTATAGTAGATTCTTATATTTTGTCTTTTAGCTTTATTAGCCAACCTCATGGACAGGACATACGACCGAAATCTCCCTGTGAGCTCTTTGACAGTGTCACGGGTGAGTTTATATTTACTCAATAAATATGAGATTTGTAAATATTTTCTTCATGTGGCAGCAATTTTTCCCTTTTGTTTCTAGTTTGTCGACAACATCACTTCTACAGAGGAAGTTGATCAAGCAGAATACTATTTGTACAAGTAAGTTTGACTCTTTGAGTTCAGAAGAGAATGTTTCAGTGTTATGTTATTTGGCCAAACAAGCTGTACCATCATTAAAGAGCTTTTTTTAAGGGACTGTCTGTTTTAGGTTTATAGTTGATTTTTTATATCCTGCTCTAGGGTGTTATCCACTGTGGCCGATTCTGTATTCAAGCAATAGCTGATCTATTGAATTTCTATTTTTAGATTTCGTCACAGTCCAAATTGTTGGTACTTGAGAGACTGGACATTCACAGCTGGATACGACAGTGTTTGAAATATGGCAAAAGGGAGAAGGCTCTACACACACTACAAAACAAGGTACACAAAGTTTATTTACTTTTTCTCAGAACATGCTTCCTTGTGTTGTTTAGAATGACAGAAGCAACATTCTTGTAAACTAAGTTATCAAGAGACACTGATCAAAGCTCTCTTTCATTCTGAATGATTACAAACCAAGTGCAACCACCCAGATGTATTTCAAAGTTATCTGATAAACACACTGATAAGAGCCATACTGAATTTTTTTGAATTGAAAGAAAGTATTCAATAAATTAAAGTATATGCTAATTAGCAGAGATCGACCGATAAGGGTTATATCTTTTGTCAATGCCTATAGATACAAAACAAAAAGGTTCAGTCTAAAACTATTTTGTCTCACTGTCAAATTCATAAATATAAAACATGTTTACGAACATGACATAACATTTTTAAAAAGCAATTAAAGAAAATGCTTCTTTTCAACACACAGTGTCAGAAAGTGTTTTTATCATCACTCCATATACACAGTTCATGTATATGCAGTCACAATGATCAGCTGACTCCAACACTAACTTGGAGCTCAGCTGATCATTGTGACTGCGACTCTTCTGTGGAAAGGACGGCTGATCAAATATCGGCCAAAATGATAAAATGATGGCCGCCATGTAGGACTGGGCGATATTGACAAAAATTAATATCTCGATAATGTTTTGGGATATCTCGATTACGATATTCAGATAATATTATTTCAAACCAATTGAAAAATGTTCAAACGCATAATAAGTAGATTAATTTAGGTTTATTGATCAGAAAAATTAGGTTGTAGACGACTATCAATCAATTAGTTGACTAGAAGGTTCCCCTCTCTCGAAACTGTCTCAATGTTCTGATCAAATATTTGACCCAAACTGCCCTCACAAGATACAAACTCAGGGGCCAAGAAAAGGTGCCGCTAAACCAAATTTTTATGTAAAAAAAAAAGAATAAATTTTCAATGTGCTTTTTAACAAATTTTAAAAAATGGCAACTAAACTATTGAGTGGTTAATTGATTAAAATATCACCTTCTACACCTACAATGTTGAAACTTTCTCCATTTGTATATCTAAACAATTTTGTAGCATTTTACTGTAAATTATATACTTGATATTCCTTTTTTGCATATCTTTAAAACAACAATCACGGTATTCTATAAAATTCAATATATCACCCAGCTCTACTGCTATGCAAAAAAATCTAAACATCAGCCACTCGAAAAATATTGGTCTATCTCTACTAATTAGAGCTTAATTTTGTAATCTACCAGCAAAATAAGCAAAACAGTGAATGAATGAAGTTGTAAACTGTAAAACGTTCCCCTCTTTTTCTTCTAATGCTGGGAGTTCCCAGAGCTTTGTCTAGTCAGACATTCAGATTATCAAAGTAGATATTAACTAAACTGTACCAGTACAAACAAGGTTCAGAGAGTTTCAAAGTAAGAAGGTTTCACATCTCTGCATAGGCTTTTTTCTTGCTGTTGATAACTGATACATGGATTAAAAAAAAGTATTTCTACATCCATCAATTGTGCAAACAGAACGTGAAAACCGAAACCGGAAAAGTAGAAAAGTATTCGGACAGTCAAGGAGGTTTAACTCAATATTTTGTACCAAAAAAATTGTGTCAGTCTACCTTTTTCACCCAATGTAATCATTATCAAGTTTTTGCCGGTTTAATAAAAGTGATTCTTTCTGCAGGTCCAGTATGGCATATTCCCAGACGGATTCACCTTCAATCTGCTAATTGACTCCTACATTAGAGACAAGGACTATAAAAGTAAGCCTATGGAAGTCTATATATCTACAAGATATTTTTAGTGGAAGGAAGAGCAACCTCTGTAGTATGTTCTGAATGCATTTTTCTCAACCTGAAAATATGCATTGTCCATCTGTATGATCGAGTTTCAAACATTTCCTTTGTGTATACACACATTATGAAACACCTGGATGTTTGGTCTATCAAAATGGCTAGAATAGTGGTTCTGTGGATGACATCACAGCATTAGTGGCAAAAATGTATGAGTGAATGATGAGACATTACCACTGACACAAAACACAAAATGGGAAATTGTTTTGCGACACTCAAAATGTCTTAAATCTCAGCTGTCATTTTCAAGCTAGCTAAGCTCTGTCAACAGGACAATAGAAAAAATACTTTCAGATTTTTAAAAAATCCAAAAAAAGCTAAGAACCACTATGTGTTTTCACGATGTCAGTGCATGATCTCTGCACTATAATTTTCAACTTGCATTAACATTTAATTGCCATGTTCCTGTAAAACAGCAATGTTAATATAATAATAATGTACAGTATATTATGCCTCTTTAATTATTTAACCACATAATTGTTGCTTAACTATCAAAAGAAATTATGGTTTGTTAGTTTTGTCAACACCGATTAAGTGCTAATGCGAAAAACTAATGCGTAATGACATGTTTGTGCAGGTGCATGTGCGGTAGTAGAAGAGGTGATGATTCAAGAGGCCTTCGAACTTCCCTCGACACAGATCCTGTCTTTGTACGCTTTGGGACACTACCTAGCAACCAGACCGCAGCTCACGGTGTGTAAAATACATAAATAATAAGCACAATATACATAGTGTTTCACATTTCTTGCATTTGTTTAATTGGACCAAATTTCATAGACACGTTGTTGTTGTTTTTTAAAGTTAGTCCTGAGTCACAGCTAAATTAAAGATTTACTGTATTAATTAGAATAGAAACAGGCCTACTGACTTCCTGATTCCGGTCATTTACAACTAAAATAGGCTATGGAACATTTCAGGAACTCTACTTGTATCACACACAGTTAGAATTGTTTAAATGGTCATACTAAATAAATTTGGGTGGCAAAAGTGGGCCGGTGGGACAGAAAGCGCTTAAGAAATGATTAAAAGTGTACTGTGAGGTGAAGTAAAAAAAAAATTTTCTGATAAGTACAAAAAGTAGAATACATTTAGTTCTATTGATTGAAATACTTTTTAGCAAAATGCATACAGACAGACATGAAGATATATGAGCGTAATGCCAGACTGTAAAACATTTTAGTCACGGCATAGCAGACATGGTTTAGATGGGGAAAGGCAAATGTATAAACGTGTTTTTGGGTGGCGCTTGGTGTCAAAAGTTTGAAAAGCACTGCGCTAATAGGTATGAGGTGCAATCAAAACAGGCGAAAACGTATGTGAGGTCATATACATAAAACGTGAACTACCATAAAAGCAATGATGTATGATAGCCTTCACTCAAAAATGCATTTTGAGTGCACATACACAAAAATGGAAAAAGTCAACTGTGTTTTCTTTTCAGCCTTGCATAGTGTTTACATTCCTGACAGCACAGGTACAAGTAAAATAGTGTGTGCTAGGCTTTGATTAGGCTGGAATTTTTATGTTGAGACTGCAAGGGATAGACATTAATAGACATAAAAAAAGACAGACAGATTAATGATGTTTGAGCTAAATTAAAATATTATTTTTGTGTAAAGGTGGTAAATGGAAAACATGTTTTGTGAGGGGCCTTTTCCCTATGGGGTTAATTCATCACAAAGATTCAGGTATTCATATCAGTGTGAGACCTAAAAGATAGGCTAACAATTGAGTTTTAAATGGGTATAATTTATTTATTTATTTATTTTTTGTGTGCTCTGTACTGTTTCAAAAAGTGAACCTTTATGTATATCTGTTTATGTAACATTTGTCATTCAGAAGGTAGAAATTTTCACATCACATTCTGTACTTGTGGAAAAGTCATAGATTATACTTTTAAAGTGCTAAAGGACATTTCACCCAGCACAGATTTTGGAAAATTTACTGCAATGTCTTTTCTAAACCTAATAATGTCCCATTTGTTCACTAAAATCCATAGTTTGTCTGTTGTTGTTGTTGTTGTTGTTGTTGTGTTGTTGTTGTTGTGGCTACCTGCCGTTAGCCACAACAACAACAAAAACACCTTAAAACCTATTGTATCGAACAACTTGAAGGCTCAGAATGCTCTAGGTGAGCAAGCAACACATGTATAGTGATGTAGGAAGTTTAAAATTAATGTAATTAATGCATGCTTTATTGCATAAGTTACCACAGTAAAATAATAGCATAGCATTTTGAAAAGACAAGAACAATGCAAATAATATGTTAAATTCAAATATTTTTCTTAAATTGACAAGCTTCTATTCCAACAATAATTGTAGCTTTAAAATTCAGTACTGTTACTTTGTGCTGAGTTTTCTTTCGATATTAGTCTCATGAAACATTCACTGCCTGGTACAATTAGCTTATCCTAAGGCCATGGTATTCCTGGCAAAATGTCTCTGATAAATTCAGCTTCAATTACTTTTTGGTCAGATAAGTTTACATTTGTACAGAGTGTACTTCATAAATGCATTTTGTTCAAATTCAGTGACTCCGTGTTTTGTTGACTCAGCTTTATGACAGTTTTGTTGGCTCAGTATTTGGCAGTTACTTTAATAGGACAAATTAGCAATGGCCAGGCCTTATGTAGCTTTATGGAAGGTTAATTATCTGTGGAAGAAATATCAAAAATCGAAATCCTTCATAAACATGCCATTATAAATAGGCCTTGCAATAATTTCAGTTGTGCTTTTGAACAAATACTAAAAACAATGAATTGTAATTTCACTTTTTGCCATGACCATAACCTTGTACAACAAATTTGATGCACCGGTATTTATGTACCATATTCATCTTTATTTAACCAGGTACAACCCAGTGAGATCGAAAACCTGTTTTTCAAAGGTGACTTGGGCAAAGTGAAAAGTTTACAGTTTGCAATTTAAGCAATCTATTCTAGCAATTCTTTCTATGGTCTATATGTTTATTTATTTACTTTAAAGTAGATTTCTTAAAATGTCCAGAATGTGTATGTTGACTCTGCTATTTAAACTGTAGTTTGTATCTCGTGACATAGATGGAGGGTTTTGTTTGTAGATTTTGGGTATTATTGCTGTTTTCTACTCCACTTTTAGCTTTTGTTTATTTTTTCTTTATTATTTTACCTTGTTTTAGGTGTCTGGGGAGCGGGCACTTGGAGCTTCTTTATTCATCTGTGGTCTCACCAACAACAGCACCATAGGCCTCAGTGCACAGTTCATGGGAAACACCCTCCTCGGTGAGTATTTGCACTCACATTGACTGGGGTCAAACTCCTAGTTTTGACCCCAGTGTAGTCCTAATATTTTAATTCTGATCTAGTCTAGATTTAGTCTCAAACTTTATGTGATGTGTGTAGTGACATTGTTTCTTTTTATGCCTGGACAAAAATACAGTAAAACTAAATTAAGATCAATTTGTGAGGTTCAGTGGAATGAGGTATTAGAATTGTTACATTCAAAATTAACAATTGACATGAAAAAAAAAAAAAGGCTACAAAATGGTGCTGAAACATTATTAACCTTTAATATTCGCAGGTCCCACTCGCTTTTCCTTAAGTCCTTTTTGTACACCATCTGGAAAAAGTAAATGATCGAGCTCCTTGACATGTTAAAAGATAAACAATAGTGTTCAAATTTTCTTTTTATGTTAAATCTGCCAACCTGAGATAAATCACACAGTAAAACTAGCTGAAGCTATTTTAATAGTTTACAAGTCCCTAAAAATTTTTTTGAATTAAATTTTAACAAAAAATTATTGCGTTTTTTAACTTGTTATCACTGCCTTCTCTCATCATTAGCTTACTCAAAGATTTATCAAGAATGATTCCTGCATGTTTGAGTAATTTTGTATTGTCGAGCAGCTGAGTTCTCAGAAAAGCTCTGTTCCAACCTACCACCTATCCCCAACTACTTGCCTATATTTAAATCTGAATATTAAAAAAATTCAATTCCATCGTAAAGCATGTTTGGTTCATAATAGTCACACAGCAAAAATTACACATTTTAAAATCTGCTGCTTGTTACATTAAACTTTTACAATGAATGAATGGGGCTTATCAGTTCTGAAGTTTTGCACCATTTTTGTGTTTTACAAAAAGCAAAATGTATATTACTGATTAAAAAACAAATTTTCTTTTGCTGGATCTTGTTCTCACTTACAGTACACTAAAGTAAATTATGCAAAGCTACAGTTTGTGCTCCAAAGGCTAAGAAAACAATGAAGTTTGAATTGTAAACCCTTGTAGTCAGACTGCAGGCATTTTAGGAAAAATATATTGGAATATGTAAAAGAAAAACATATGTGTCGTTTGTTTATTTGTGAAACCGGGTAGTATGTGCTAGGAGCAAGGCAAACAAAACTTGTGTATATGTGTGAGATGTTTTCATTTCACCTATGATTGACCATGATTGTAAATTTGTGTGCAGGTAAAGTGGAGATGCAGAATGGGATCCACGCAGTGTTTAAGGGTCTGCCTCTGCACTGGGCTCATGGATACTTGAGCAGAGCACTGCAAGTTATGGAGAAGGTGGTTTCAGGGACTGTAGATGTCTCACTGACTAAAGATGCAGTAAGAGCCAGTCATTCATACAATAAACAAATTGTGTCTTGTCTATATGGTGATGTTAATGCCATATGGCCATATGTCAGACTGTTCATAGCACAGACAGCGACATTAATTCTCAGTCCTGCCCTGTGATACAAGAATGTATATTGATCTAAACTAGGCATTTGCGTCATTGCCATCTAATAACTGACCTGTCTCCTTGCATAGAACATGGCCGCTGTCATATTAGTGGTATTTTTACATATACAAGCCCAGGGGTATTATTTCATAAATTGGGCATTGTCCTGAGCTTTTGTTCACATGTAATGAGATTTTAAAGAGCCCATAGCATGAAGGATGTCTGAGAGAATGAAAGGAATAGGTTCGAAAGTGTGTTTGTCAGATATAAGCACAGCAATAACATCAGTGACGCCAATGTACTGTGGGCCCAGCAGGAAATATTACATCTGAGGAGGCGCTGGACTCTGTAGCCTGCAGTCACACTTAATCTTACCTGTCTGTTATAAATAGATATTGTGTCACATCACATCTTCAGCTTCTTTTGTCAATAGATGCACTTCTTTACTCAAGCATGCAAATAAATATTGGTAAAAGCACATTAAGATCACATTTTCACGCAACTCGACTTTTTCTATAAATAATGAAGAGAATAACAAATGAAGATTTTTTTTTCCAAATAAGCTGGACAGTTTCCAAAAATGACTCATTTCAAATTTAGAGAGAACCCCTCAAAGAAGCAAACAACTTTACTGCCCTTAAGGTATTATCCACAATACAATGTGTTTTCCTTCTTCATCTGTAGTTGGATCTCATGGATGGTGTGCTCAATGAATTGTCGTCCGAGTCTGAGTCCTCTGGGGAAGACACAGAGGCAGAAGAAGACAAAAAGGATGAGACAGTTGATGAAGATGATGAGGCTGAACGTGCCAAGTTACCCGAATATGTCGTCAAATTTAAGGTTGGTGTGTTTTTTAAAGATGAAATGAGAGCAAATATTTATGAAGCTGTGCTAATTATTGATGAAATTGGATAGGCTGCTTCTATTGTGCTGGAAATGTCACCATGAAGTTATATTCTAATTCTGCAGGAATTAAGAAGCCAGTTGGAGTCCATGGATAAAGTTGAGACGGCCTCCTTTCAGACTCTGGTGAGCGCGCTTGCTCAAAAGGAACTATCCGCAGCAGAGGAACCAGATGTAGAACGGTACCAGCAGCAGGTGCAGAACTGGGAGGCAGAAAGGGTCCAACTCATCCAGAGAGAGAAGGAAATGAGAGAAAAAGCGGAGCAGGAGAAACAAGAGCGCTTAGCTGCTTCAGCAGCTGCTCAATAAACAGATGGACTTAACGCATTGAGCGATCTACGCAAATATTTGAAGGGTTAATTTGCAAAAACTGATAACTTGGCTTGTAAAGATGCTTTTGATCCAAGTATATTTAAGAACTTAAAATAATGCCTACATTTGAAGAATACTTTAAATGCAACACGCATTGGACTCAACATGCAAACGTGGAGATGCAATTATTCTGAAACCAATTTTGTGGACCTTTACAGCAGTGCTTTTGAGCTCTCAGAGTAAAAGGACCTGCTGCACAGGATTACTGAAGGAAGAGTGGATAAAGCAAATGCATAATAACACATGTCAAAGGAACAGTTACATTGTTAAAAATTTTAAAAATGTAAAAATGTTTCTGCATGTCATCTCTTCTTGAAAAAAACAAACAAAACAGAAACATTTTAGATAATTACAAAGATGCAATGTTCGAGCATTTCCATTACCTTGATACAAAACTAATACAAACATGTTCCGTAACTGTCATTTATTCTTCAATCATAGAACAGGACTAACAACACCCAGTAAACAGTACTATTACATAAGTTAATTGGACTAATCATGGGCTATCTTACGCTTGATACAAGGGTTGGTACATCCCTCATTAATATAAATGGAATGGAACTTCAAAGGATTTCTTCAAGAAAAACAGGATCCTCTTAAAACTGCAATGACAAATGTATTCGACTACTTTTCATGTCATCAGTCACTGCAAATGAACTCTTCTCAACTGTAAACATAAAGAATCTTCTGACGTCTTCTGTACATGTTGAATATTGAAACAATTTTTTGTTCTTTTTTAAATAAATATTGAAATGCATAGTATGTTTTGCTTGAGCAATGCATCAATGGTCAAGCAATATGCAATATAACTTATGGACTTAAAAACACTTAAAAACAGTGTAGAAGATACCTATAACATCACAGATCTGGGGCATTCAGAAGTTTTTTGGGGGGAAAATGAAAGTTATCTCACATGAAGCAATTTTAAAGAAATAAATCTTAAAAAAAAAAAAAAAAAGATGATTTTGCATAATGTATCCCATTTAAAGGAATGGATTTCCAAATGGCAGAACTAATGTTAGAATAGAGAACATTGAACACTGATGAGAGCAAAGGAAGCAGAGAGACACAGCAGGCAGCGGAATCTATGGTAAAAGCAAAACAAAACAGTGTTATCATATTCAATGATATGGTGAAAGAAACTTTAAACTATTTAAAGATTTCACTTTAAATCCTGTTAAAATTGTGAATGCTTCGAATTTAAAATGTGTTTATTAACAGGAGCAAAGAAGGTAAGTCAAGTATTCTTAATTTCCCATCTATTTCTCTTATTGGATCGCTCTGACTGAGTGACAATTGGATTTACAGGGTGGAACAGCTCATTTAGACCTTAGACTTAGACATTAGACAGATAAATAATGCAGAATTGTTAGACATGTGTGAATCAGACAAAATACAATTACAGGTATGTTTTTGAGAAAACAATCATGTAACATTGCTTTTCCAAGGAATTTTGTGTAATATAATTAACCATCTTTTGTAAGGTGTGACATTTCCTAAAAAGCAGGTTATTTTATTCACCTGAGTTTTATTCAAATCAAAATGGATTTGAATAAAACTTCCTTTCTGACTCTAAAAAGAATGTCATATTATTATTATTATGATTATTTTTGCCTCTAAATTATTTAAAAAAATGGTTTGGTAATGAAAAATACCAAACTTTAACATCAGTTATTTATTTTAATGATTTAGAAAAAGTGACATTCCTTTAAGTTTTACATAAGCTTTCATTCCATAATGTTTGAGCTTCTCATAGCATAGACTTGGTAAACAGAATGGTATGTACTTGCATTCATGTGATGTAACAAGACCCATTGTGACGCTTTCTGACTGAGAGAACAATTACCAAACACATTTGTAATTTAAACACATTTAAAGTCTTCATTTGTGTGAATTATAAAGTAACAGAAAATGAATTAATTAAAAACCAGTAAATTGCTAATTCTGCACACAATAATGGTCTAATGCAGTTGTCATTGATCGTTTTAGAAAACCTCATTAACTGTGCCATTACACTAATTGCAGGGAAATTTTATATAATTACTCAGTATTCAGAGACACGACTGAGCCCAAGAAAGTCTCAATGTCGCAAATGTTGCTGCAAAAAATAATATGCCCTGATGTATTTGGGAATAAAAGTTTTTTTAGGCATATGTCTATTTATCTAAGTAATCTATGACTAAGGGACAAAGAGTTACCCGCCGAGGTGGAAAAAGTACTGAAGTTTGTTACTCAAATAAAGATGGAGCTAAAGCAATAATTAAACCTGCAGAAACTGCACCTACTCAGTAGTATAAGGGGACCAGGATGCACCGTACTCAGTCCCACCACTTCCAAAAAAGTAGTGACACTTTTCTAAGTATTCAGCACATTCTCCCACAACTTTTGGACAGTACCTCCACTCCTTTTTTAGACAGTTTCGGTGTAACGTCGAGATTGGACCCCCCCCCCCTTTTTTAAAGTTAGTGCTAGAAAATCAGTATTTTTTTTTTTTTTTTTTCAAATAACTTTTGCTAACCCTCAGCCAAGCCCCAATCCTAAACTTAGCCGAAGTAATTGTAAACTATTTACCGCGGAAGGCTTGGTACGTCACACATAGTTACAAAAGCTAGTGAGGGGTTCCCATCTCGACAGTAGTCCAATCTCGACCAGCACTTCTTTTTGCCCACTTAACGCACTACTCTACCTTCCTGTGCCACCAGAACAGGTTCAGCTCAGTCTATCAGCATTTGGTCTATTTATCTCACTTCCTCTCACCCCAGCACCACCTTTACCCTCAGCACTTACAGAATCTAATTATTCTTCATGTTTGACCACCACCATGTCGAGGTTCCGAGAGGAAAATCCCTATCATATCCTGATAGTTTTCCCTGCCGGGGTCTAAGTGCCAAATCTTTTGATATACAGTATGTATCTCTTCTATAGTGCTTTTATTCATCATCCTGCATTAATCATCATCTTCTATTTTCTGCAGGTACAGTTACTTGTCTAAAAAACAAATCTTAAACCCCTTCTAATTCCGACGTCCCTTGGAAGGGACTTTTTGTTTAATAGCTGATAAAAACAAACTATGAAGCACCTGGAAATGTTAAAGATATAAATCACATCGTGTGCCTCCTATAGAGTCAAATCAGACTCAGAACGAATAAAATTTCCTAAACATTTCAAAAATTTGAATAGGACTTGCATTGGCTTTGCCTAAATTTTGAGTAATTTAAGGTTCTAAAACTTTTTTTTTTTTTTTAACCTCATTACCTTCAGCCTTTGCAGAGGAATCATTAAAACCCCAAATATGCCAAAACTAGAGTCATTCGGGTTTAAACAGCATGCTTCACCCTTATATTTACAAAAAAGAATTTAGGTGGAAATTAGATTTCTTTTGTTTGGAAAAAGTTCTCACTTCTGATCAGAGCGTGTTAGTTATCAAAAGCTAAAGCTACAGGGATACAGCTTTACATAATAGGACGTCCCAAAGAGTTCAGAAACAGTTTTAGTTTGAATTTTTAGATTGTTAGTCAGACGTGTGAGGGAAAGTAGGCCAAAATGAGAAGGGGTTTCAAAGTACAAAAATTTGACGTAATAACCTGAAGTTGGTGAAGAGGACTTTAGATTATTTTATTTCAAAAATAATAATTTAATCAGGGTAGGGGTGGGCCATATTATATTCCATGTTATGTGGAAAAGCTGAAACTTGGAATATCGTGATATAATTACTTCCTCCAATTGCGCAAAAACTTTAAAGACAGTAGATGCTATGCCTATGCCTTAAAAGTTTTAAGGAGCAAAAGCTATAACCTAAATAACCTAAAACAAGTATTACAATAAAGACACCATATACTATCTACTTGTGCACTGGTGACATCTTATTATTACAAATACTCTCTTTTGTCTTGTGATGAAATGATTTAGGTCATGTTACCCTGCCCTAATACATTTTGGTTGAAATAAGAGTGGTCTTTAACGTCACTGAATGGATGAGATAAGAAATTTTGGCTTATTAAATAGAAAATACAAATACTGAATTAGTATATAAGAAGTAAAGGTTACCATGTTTTTTTAATACTCAAGCAAAGTAAAGATACAAAACAGTTATTGGGCAGACTAACTGTCTATCAAGTTAAATTTTGATACAAACTAATTCAATATATCTAGGAAATTGTTTTGTTTCCTGGTCAGAAAAAGATGGTGTGTGTTTTTAGGCACACACTACAGATTGTTGTTGATTATTTGGGCCTGGCACTGTGCTCCAGCTACCAGACATACACATTTAATAATCTTTCATTATCCATTAGGGTCAGACGCTTTCTATTTAACATGGTAAAGTAACAGCTAATTACATTGTGATCAGGTATAATGCGTTGGAGGCGACAGGTGGCCTTTGACGTCACAGAACTGCTGAGATATTAAGAGGGCATTTGGGGAGTGTAATTAGGAGATTCATTTGTTTGCTGTCAGATTTGTCTTTCGTTTTAGAGGCTCATAACCTTTTTAAATGGCCCTGGATTAGACATGGATTTGCACAAACTGTATTGATCTATGTATTATCTGTAAAACAAGTTTAAAGTTGTAGTCTGTAACTTTTCGGTCAGATGGGCAGTTTATCTTAAAAATTTACAATTTCTGTCTTTAAGTTTTATGTCGATTTGATTCATGTATGTGAGTTGTCTGCTATTCTCTCTATCTTTGTCTCTCTCTTCCTCCTTTTTTGCTCCTCTAGTAGTAGTAGTAGTAAATGTATTGTTCTTGTAAGGAAATTGTTTGCAGTGAGTAAAAAAGACTATCAACAAAACTTCTGTGTCAAGCAGACGACACATAACACATAAAACACATTTACACATAAAACATGGAAAAAACCAGGCTTGACCAGAAATTTCTAATAAAACCATTTCATCTACAAAGTACACATTAAAAGGAGATTCATTCATTGTCATCAGTCAATGTGCTCAGTCATGCAATGCAAAATCTAAAAATTAATTGAATGTTGAAGTTTATTTATTGCCCATTCACCTGAGGCAGGAATTAGTGTTTTGACCCATTTTTAGTGAAGGCAGGGCATCTGAACCTCTGACCTGAAGGAAGCAGCTCAAACTCACTGAACAGTGGATGTTTAGGGTCAGATAGGATTTTATGAGCTTTGTCTTTAGCTCGAAAAAGGTAAATATCTCGTAGACTGTTTAACGAAATGCCCTGAGTTTTGCTGGCAGTTGAACTATTTTTCAGAGTGAATTCCGAAAAATAGATTTCCTCTCTCTTGCTCCCTGTCTCCTCTTTCTCTCTCAGTTTTCTCTCTCTTTCTCCTCTCGCTTGCTTAAACTCTCTCTCTGACTCTCTCTTCTCTCTATCTGACTCTCCCTCAACTGCTATCAGGCATGTCTAAGTTGAAAATCTTCGACTCCTATTGTCAAGGATTTAAATTAAATAAGTAAGTAAATTAACTCATTGGCCTTATGACTTTTTCAGTGATTGATCAGACACCGTTTTGCATTTAATTTTGATCTGCTGCATAACATTTCACATTTAAGTACTGCATCAAACCTATCCATCTCCGTGGATTTGATGCCACAAGATCAAGCTGCAAAGAGGCGATGCAGCTGAAGGTAAGATATCATTTGTTTGGATATTTATGTCCTTAAAATCATTAGTGACAAAAAATATGCTTAAATTCCAGGTAACATCTCAATGACGATCAAAATGTGACAAAGTGTACACTTAACAACAACCCCCAACTTATTGTCTGGGTCCTCTCTTTTCTCACGAGGAGGGTCAATGGGCACTGTCAGGAAAAAATCCACCGGTTTCTCCCCCCCTAGTCTCAGTGATCTCACCACTTCTCTTCACTCTGTGCACAAAAGATTGCTGGAAAACCACGCCAAAAACAACATAAATCAAGTATTCAGACGACACACTAATCGTGGACATCACTAATACTGAAGGTAAGCTACAGACTGAACTGGACTCTTTTCACTTAAATGCAGGGACAACTGTCTGGACATAAATGTACATAAAACATAAGGAATGGTCATTGTTTTTCATCATGACATGAACTCATCACCTCTCCTACCCTTACTGCTAACAATGAGGTCATAGAAAGGTTCACACATAAATATTTTCGCACCATACTAGACAACAAACTCACTTTTCAACTCTAAAAGTACTAAAAACATCTTCTCCAAGTGTCAACAGCGTCTCTTCTTTCTCCGTAAACTTCGCAAACTACCGGTTCACCAATCAATTTTTGCAGTTTATACAATCCATCCTCACATTTAATATATACAGCCTTGTTTGATTCACTCAGTGTCACCCATGGCAACATACTCAACAGATTAAAATAAAATTAGCAGCAAAAATACTAGACAGCAGCAGGAGTCAATCACCTCCAAACTGCTCACAAAGAATACATGCAGATATTTTTTATATCAGCAATTTAGCACCTGGTTTGAGGCCCGAGGTTACAATTTACATCTGTCTTCTTGATTTCACCATCGTGCAGTGTAGGTCAAAACCTCTTCCAGTTAATGATAATTTCAATGACACATCGGCTGCAATTCCTTTCAATCTTTCTGACACAAGATTATTTTTCCAAAGAAAAAAGGGATGCGCTGTAGCAGATAACTGTATCAAGATTTGTATGCAATTATGAAATCACTAACATTACATTATTTTTTTTCACCCCTCTCTTCTCTCTTTTGTCTGTGTTGTTTCAGATGCCAATCTCATAATGTGCACTGACTTGTATCATGGTAGCATCAGTCATCTGTCATGTCACTGTGTCTTGTGCTAAGAGACCTGTGAATGAAGCAAACCATGTGTTCTTCTGTTTTATATGTATCTGACTGACTGGACATATCACAGCTGTGTCTAAAACACCAGTGTTAAAAAGTCAGTGACTCATCACCTGACCAAGCCAAAACTTTACTAAACACATTATGGTGGAATGACTTTTGGTCTTTCTCACACCTTCTTTAGATCTGCTCTGGAAGTTTGAGAACCATAGATTAAACGATTATGTCATATAATACTTCAAATGTGTACATTGGCTTTACAGTTGAACCATGATGATGGTCAGTTTCTTTCTCACTATAAAGTTGTACTATTAATCAGCTTAATCTGCACATTTTCATTTTTGACACATCAAATGAATCATTTACCAAGGAAATTGTTGGAGTGAAGCTTAAACAGTATTATTCATAAACTAATGGAAGATAACTACTTATCTGCATGGGGAACTCTTGAATATTATATTTTCAGATAAGCTGCTGATGTCTCCAAGTTAGAAATTAATCAAAGGTTTTCAAGGAGCAAAAAACATGTTAAAGGGAAATGATATTGCTTTGCCTGGAATGATATCCACAATATCTAGGACTTCTCTTCTTCTCGCTCGTCTAGTCTATGTATATATTTGTCGTATTTCAGTTGATTGTTCTATAGCTAAACATAGGGATGGCAAGATTATTGGAATTATCAATGTTCATGATTATTCAAGTCACAATATAATCTTAGGAACAAAAGAATAATAATAGTGCCATTTCTAAAAGCAAAAGTAGAAATTTTTATAGTTATACAATAATATACTTTCTTAAAACAAGGGATAAGCAATATCTTGTTTTCAGTTTTGGCCTTCTGCTTTGTTTTAATGGGTTTCCTGGTGGAATCAATTGTTACTTTTGCATTTTCTTGCTTCCATGAAATGTATGCTCAAAATCTTGAAATATTATTAAAAATTACCACAAATTACTATTTTTTTTAACTCAGAAAATCTTACATTAAAGTTTGAAATTATTCCAAAGTGCTCTCTGGTCACTGTACTCCTGCAATACATCATCACAGCATGTAAAGCTTTTGCTGCGCCTCTTTTTTGGACAAAATTTTCTGCTTTTAAAATTAAACCCCTAATTATTATTATTATTTTTTTACTTTAATGCAAACTAAGCAAGTTTCAGGTCAAAATAGTTGTATACTGACTGTGGCTCAGTGCACGTCATTTCTACCATCAGCAATTGCCTACACAAAACTGTATTGTGATTACTAACATGCTGTCTCACCATCACACCACTTTCAGCCCTCCCGTCACCTTCTCCTAATGCTTTCACAGCACCCAGCAATGTTTGAAATGTGTTTGTGGTGGAGTTTAGGGTGTTAGCATCTCTTTAACAGGTTAGGGTTAGAGGGTTATCCTATACTTGATTGTGCTTCTTTAAAAATATAAACAAAATAATTCATTTTAAACTTCTTATATCAGTCCACATGATTTTCTCACTTATCTGACAGCAACAACAAACAACAACAAGAGACAAAGAACAAGCCTTATTAGTCAGGAGTGGACATTATTAGTCAGGACATTGCGGGCTAATTTCCACCTGAATAGATAATTTAACAAGATATCTGTGCAAGGAGAAGATTGATTTCAAGTTATTTTATTTGGAAAAAATTAGGTATAGTCCCTTTAAGGTTGATGTGCACAAAAAGAAAAGAAAATGTGAAGTTTTTATTTCAAGACATAAATTGAATTCAATTGTCCCAATTGTCCCACGAAAAAAAAAAAAAATCCTATTTATTCAACATACATTAGCCCTGTACATGTGAATGGGTTCATGAGACCTGTTTTGGACTATAAAAGATCTCATTAGCTGACACATGACTCCTGTTGGGCTGCTTTTGTCGAGCTTAAGCCTGAGGTTATGCATTATCAGTGCTGCATCCTACAAAGTGTTCTTGACACCATGTACCAAAAAGATTAGCATAACATTAACAGAGCTGGGTAATCAGTCACAGGAAACGGTTGTGTCACGTCATCATACTTTTATTTTCATTAACTATTATTAGTAACAAGACTGACTTTTTTTTACTTGTCCTATTTTCTCTCACACTATTTTAATGTATATGTGTTTTGATCCTTTTTCAGGATTAATCTTGTGTCAGAAAACATAATTAGATGTTATGTCCAAACAGTTACTCAGCACTTAGGAAGAGGATACTATAGTCATTTTACAATTCCATAAACTCTGCTACCATTAATGCGCGCGTCTCTCTGTTAATATTTACCACTGATGTCTGTATTGACTTGACATCACATTTTCCAGCCATTGCCACTTGTTTGGGGCAGTTTGCGGTAATTTTCCGTAACATGGCTGTTTGGCTGTTGCTACGATATGAAAAGTCACACCCTTCAGGATTAACTGTCCTGGTGGTAGTTTTTCAAAGGCTTATGCACCACACTTGAATTGAGCTGAATTGAATTGGAGAAGTTCAGAAAGTTATTGCAGACAGTAGATTCTTAAGACTCCACTCTAACCGACTTATTTAAATTTGAGGAAAAATACTCAACAACTTGTGCAATATTATGTTTTTGATAGTATAAAAATGTGTTTAATTTGAACTACATCTTTGCTAAACTTTAATTATTAATCCTTACGTTAGGTCATAGATCAGTGATTCTGATGACCAGTCACGTATGTTCTTCTGCCACCCACAATTATTGAAAAAAGATAAAGCAATTTTCTGTTTTCCTAAACTCTCTTTGCCTGCTCCCAAAGTCACTCGGTGTTTTCGTGGGGGTATCTATACCACAGTTTGGAAACCACTGTAGTAGATATTGGTAAATGGTTCTATTTATATAGCGCTTTTCCACCTTACAAGGTAAAGTGCTTTACAATCAGGGATCCACTCACCCAGTGTAGCAGACACTGAGGCAATGTGGGTTAAGTGTCTTGCCCAAGGACACAACGACAATCCACTTTTTGTTTTCCCACTGTAGCATTTGGTGTTCCAGTGGTCTCCCATCCAAGTACTTCCACCCAAAATACATATTAAAGATCTACCCAATATACAAGAAAAAAAAGAGTACATTTGTGGATTAAAATCTAGGTATTTTCCTCCAATCCATTATCTACAATAGCTGTTTCCGTTTCCATACAGGCACCACATGTGGAGCTTAGGGCCAGAGCAAACAGTTTACATCTGATAGTGAGCTTCACAGTTTTGTTATGCTGAGGAGAGATGGCGTACGGATGTTATTTGAATGTTATTTGAATCACACTGAGCCCGGATAAACATGTCTGAGACTTTCTAAAGTTTACACTTAAAAAAAGGAGTTGAGAGTCCTGATAGGTTGCACATGGGCTCAGAGAAATACTAAAAGAAATTATCTGACAATAATTTTAAATGTCCTATCAAATGTGCTACACTACATTTTTTACAGTAATGACAAACTATCTTAGTGTTGTGAATCTGGAATCACTACTAACCACCAAAAAGACTAAAAATACAATGACTTTTATACAAAAATAACCAATTACAAAGTATTGGAAAACATGTCTAAACAGGCAAATTAGACTTATGATTTGGTTACAAATCTTCAGCTGAATCATTTAGTCAAATACATTTTAGTCCACAGCCTTAATATGCTCTTACCATTATAAGTGGAACTTCAAAGATTTTTCATTCAATCACCAAACTACAGTATGTCATAATTGCATACTTTTGCGATCATCTATCTGAAATAAGACTGCAGGTACCATGCTAATTGCCAACAGCATTCACTCATTACTTTCAGGCAAACGTAAGGTTGGATTGAACCACAAACCTTATGGCTACAGACAACACTATCCAGTCAATAAAACTGCCAAGCAAAGGCCCAAGAAAGACAATATAATTGCTTACTAAATTAGTAATGTTTTTCCGTTGTTTGACATGTCTTTCATCTCCAAATCTGAACATAACATGCATTATATTAGAAGGTTTGGCTTATCAAAAACTTTGCGGTAAGCTTAAATGAGACAGCAACAGAAAGCATGAGTTATCACCATGTCTGATTTGAATCGCCATAGTATCTGGTGTAGTTGTTTGGGCGTGTTGGTGCATCATCAGAATTAAAAGAGGAATGAAAACGGGTTACTTTGACCTGCTCTACAACCTTACTCCCGATGTGTCTGTGCCTGTCCTCTGCCATTCTGTTTCCCTTCAATGGAAGCTCTTGTTTTCCTGACAAATAAAAACCCTGTGGCGCACCGTAATCTAGGACGATAAATCAAAGGCTTAGCATTGGAATTAAAACATAAAAAAAACACAGACACATTGCTGCAAGGAAAACTAGCTCTGTGCCATGCTCAGTTAGTGCCACACACCTGCACTTTGAAAAGTTGATCCTGCAAGTCTTGAAATACATGCTACTTTAAGAAGACAAAGTATTCTTTTTGCATTAAGTATGACAAAGACAACTTGCAAATAGGTCAGGTTTGTCCATGTTGTAAAATTGAGTTTATGTTTTCATTAATATGCAGATGTTTCCCCCGTTTCTACCCATTTCAACCACGACGCTTGATGTTAACTATGCTCTGGACCTAAGAAATGCACCAGACTATTCACACTTGCTGCAACAGAACTTCCAGAGGAATTATTTTGAAGAGTTGGCCTTTTGCGCCACTGGTCATCTGTCTTTGTCATCACTTTTGTTTCCCTACAAACTACATCTGTATTTGTCTGTCTTTCTCTTTGCACTTAACTTTAAGCCATTTTTTGTGCATCAGCATGTGTTAGTTGAATGCCTTTAGTTGAATGCCTGCTAAAATAAATAAAAACAGAGGAAATAATTTGTAATCTGCATTCATTTGGTTTGGTCCTGCCCTTGTCCAGGTTTTGTCCGCTTTTTGATTTGATGTGTGCCAAATTGATTGCAATTGCACAAACATTTGTGCATTTCCTGTTTGGTTATAAAGACTCTTTTCTCCATCTGAAATATGACAAAAAATCTAGATATGTTGTGGGCCTATTGTTTGCCATGGGAACAACAGACCTGTGTTTGGAAAGCATTCTTGTCTCTGCAACAAAGTCCAGCTGCAAAACAACCAGCTGTTCAATTGTCTTGTCTACAATACTTGCTCTGAAAAATGGATTCTTGCAGGTTGATACAGGGCAGGTTGTCTTGACTTCCACAAACAAATCCAGGAAAAGTGCATTCATGAGACGGCTAATCTTCAAAATCTACTTAGTGAACATTCTCTCGTGGCTGGAAACACAGAACTCTATAAATATGACGTTTTGCAAGTGCCGGTCATACAAAAACATTACATAACAACCACGCTTTCTCAAAGGAATGACTTGATGAGGATAATTATATATATACAGTCAATGAATGACAAAGTTGAAGATAAATATTTTTTCAAGACAGACCATGAGCATGTAAAATGGCTTAGGTTTTCCCCACTTTTTGTTTGAGCAATAGGGTGAAACGAGAAACAAAACAGGAGCAAAACATTCTGAGAAGGCATAGGGTTAGTGTGGCCAGATGAAGTCAGATCTCAAGGTCCATGTGTGCAGCTGACGGAAGGAAGTACAAGCTGTAATGGTCAATGTAGTTTCTAACTAAGTGGTACTATCAGTTTGTACAGAGATGGCTGGTCATGAAAGAGTGCACTGGCTAAAAATGTATGATTACTAATGTATGATATTTAATTTACATATTAATTTATGCCCACTCTCTGCAAAATGTTTTTAAGCCATTCACAACCTTGATTTTAAACCTATATGTACTATTAGTGCAATAAGTTGTTCTTCAAGTGGTCAGTCCAAAATTGAAGTTTATGGTGGAGTTTTAAAATCATAGGGCTAAAAGGTGCCAATCTCCAGATGTATTAGCAGACTGATATGATGGTCTACGTCTGTTCTGACTTACAATGATGCATTACAAAATGTGTGACTGCCCTTCTTTGCCTCAGGTGTATAAGAACACCAATATTTGCAGTACATAAGTTCAAAAACACAGTAATATGGTGATTGTTAGTATTTTATAGTCATCTTTTGCGTGTTATTTCTGTTGACTTTCATTGATTCAAGAATGTATGTTCATTTGAATTGATCAAATATATACTTACAGTAATCTATTACATCAACACCAGACCACCAAAAAATCGCTGGCATGATATGACATGGCTCTTTTGCATTACACTTCATTAGGCTCAGACAAGGTTAATATATCAAACCCAACCAGCCTTGGATCACTTTATATCTTTCAGAGTGGTCAAATTAAAGTGAGTTGTGTGTTTTGTTTTGTTTAGTTTTGTTTTTTGTTTTTCACAAAAAGCCTCTGTTCAAAGGTAGAATTACATGCTTAATAATTAGTAACATAATACATAATTGTGCCTATATCACTTGAATGGATGAAATATTTATCACAATTTTTTTCTGGTGTGTTTGGCGATTCTATTTTTGTAACCTGTTTGTCGTGACACAATCAAAATATGTTGCCATCAGGGAAACAAGATTAGAGTTTCAACACACCCCCAAGTCCTAATGTAAGAGCCATGCTGAGATCAGTGTGTGAAGCGAGAAGGGGGGCTGAGCAGTGCCAAAAGTCTGTGGCTCAGTGCTCTTTGCGCAATGCACAGCCTCTCAACTCGAGTTTGGACCACGCTGCTGAGCCGGCTCTTCACGTGACGTTTGTTTCACCTTTGATCAGAGAACCAAGATACCGCTTCTAACCATGAAGCTCAATATTTCTTCAAAAGAGCCCGTGTCGCGCGCTCAAGAGTGGAGGTACTGGTGTTGAAACTTTTTGAAACTTCCTTTTCAAGGACGCAGCGATGAGCAATCAAATCATGAACAACCAGACCGTGTGCGGGCGGACCATCCCGTCCGTGAGCGGGCAGCCGGTGGTGCCTACAATCCCATCCATCATGTTCATCTTCGGTGTGGTGGGGAATGTGATCGCCATCGTGGTACTGTGCAAAACTCGCCGAGAGCAGAAAGAGACCACCTTCTACACTTTGGTGTGTGGTCTAGCTGTGACTGACCTGTTGGGCACACTGTTAGCCAGTCCGTCACTATTGCCACTTACGTGAAAGGCGCGTGGCCTGCAGGAGAACCTCTGTGCCAGTACTTTGGCTTCACGATGCTCTTCTTTTCTCTCGCTGGGCTCAGCATCATCTGTGCGATGTCTGTGGAGCGCTACATTGCCATAAACCATGCTTACTTCTATAACGACTTCGTGGATCAGCGTTTGGCGGCTCTCACACTGCTGGGCATCTATGTGTCCAACGCACTGTTTTGCGCACTGCCCATCGTGGGTTCGGTCAGGTCAAAAAACAGTACCCAGACACCTGGTGTTTTCTGGAATGGAGGAGCAACCGCACCAGCGACGCAGCTTACTCCTTCACGTACGCCGGACTGAGTTCTGTGCTCATTATGGCCACTGTCATATGTAACGTGCTGGTGTGCGTGGCTCTGATCCGCATGCACAGGCACTACGTGCGCAGGATGTCTCTGGGCACAGATATCCAGCGCAACGTAGAACCCCGCAGGAGAGCTCGCAGTTTTAGTCGTCTGGCTGGAGCAGAGATCCAGATGGTCATCCTTCTCATTGGCACATCAGTGGTCATACTGGTCTGCTCTATTCCACTAGTGGTGAGTGTTTTTTCATTCTTTACGCACAGCGCTTTAAGTGGGAAATAAGTGCTGGAAATGATCAAAAGAAAGTGTTAAAATCATGGGAGAATATGCTGAGTACCTATGCATCCCTGCCTACCTAAAGCACTTTTTATGCTTCCTTCTCTAATGGTTTATGAAAGTTGTAATGTGTGTAATTGTTTATTCATCATTAAAAGATGCATATTTTTAATACAGTTCTTGATTTTACATAACACTGTATTCGTTTATTTATTTTTTTTGCACCATTTCTTCCATTTCTCAGTATTATACTGGTTGAACTTTTTTTCTTTTCTTTTTTTTGCCAGGCCCAAGTGTTTCTGAATCAACTGTACAAGACTCCGGTGGAGAAGTGTTTGGAGAAAAATCCGGACCTGAGAGCCATCCGCTTTGCCTCGTTCAACCCCATCCTGGACCCTTGGATCTACATTCTGCTACGGAAGGCTGTGCTGCTGAAGCTCATAGAGAAGATCAAGTGTCTGTTCTGTAAGATCGGAGCACGGCACAGGCAGCAGGTATCAGGAAACTTCCACTGTATGGACTCACAGCACCAGTCTTCGGTCATCTCCAGACAGGACTCTCACTCTGTGGTGTCCCAGGACGTAAAGGGAGCTACCATCTCTTCACAGACTTTCTTTCCTATGCCCGAGGGAAGTGAGCTGCTCCATGTCTGCTTTGAAGATTCACAAAAAAAACTCACAAGATTCCTATTCTTCAGAACAGAGGGATGAAAAAGTAACACTTCCTGCTGCACCTTGTCCCAAAGAGACAGCACTGCACATGTCTCTAAGAACTCAGACTGTAGAGGAGAAATGCATTTGAACCTCTAACAATTACTGATGGAACTGTTGGAAACTGACTCACTTGTGGAGATGGGTGGTTGAAACAAAAATCTGCCCTAAAGTGAGTAATTTTACAGTTGGTTACACATTTTCACACACCATTTGAATATTGCCTTGGTTAGACAAAATGCTAAGATACTTATTTATGTCAATATTGCCCAGTCCTAGACCACAAGATTTTTGGCAAGGTTAGACAACTTGTCATTAGTGTTTTTTCTAATTCTACCAAAGGTCTGAAGAGAAATTTTTTATTTTAAAACATTAAAAAAATATATAATGTACAATGCCTTTTAAGTAAGTTACATTTTTGCATTACATTGCTATTCAAAGTATAAGTGTTGCGTGGAAATTAATAACATTAAAATTACATATTGCTAATGTAAAATACATTTGCAGTAAGATTTCAATAATGGTCAAAAGATAAGTAACTGTATGTGAGCAGCGGTAACAGTGTATTTGACTAACATACTAGTCAACCCAACATTTGGAGAGTCTCATGTGCACTTAAAAAAAGGTTTCTGACTGCCAATCTTTCTATATTGTGAAGCTCATTTGTCAAAATGAAACTTGAATTGCTTGTTGTGTTTTTGCACAGATCTACCTCATATGTCACTTAGCTTAGAGCTGATGTTGTTAAGCACAAATGGAAAAGCTATCATTTGTCCCCTCCGCTGTCATTCTGGAAATCTTACTGTGGAGCAAATTAGGCAGCCAAGTTGAACTTGATCCATATGATTCAGGCCTGGTTTAGCTGAGCACGGACCATTTCTTTAACAGAGTGTGTTTTACAGTCACTTAAAGGACAATGTGTGGTGGATCCGTGACTAATGCGGAATGATAGAACAGCTGTGTTTTGTTCTTGGGTTCCGGAAAATATGCAGTTGTAAATGGTCCTCAGTACCCATATTACAGGAAATCACTCCTGTATCATAATTGCAAACATCTTGGAATTGAACATTTCTTCCACTGCTACTGAAAGAAAAGTGTCATCATATTTTGGAATTCAAAGCATAATGCAATATAAAAAGCAATTATTAAAAAAATTGTTGCAATTAAATAGCACTTTTCAAGACACCCAGTCTGCTTTATATAATTCTTATGCTTCTCTTGCCCAGAGGCAAACTGGCAAAAGCAGGGCTGCCAAAATTATGTCCTGTAGTCCCACTGCTTCAGCACTGGTAATACCACCAAGGTCTCTCATGGCCCAGCCCTGCTTAGCTTTCAAAATCAGACAAGATTGGTCATTTTGTATTTCACGTGTGACAGTTGTTGAGTCTTCTCTATGAGAAGGTTGTAATTTAATGTCTGTTTGTTCACTTGTTGTCTGTAATGTTCATCAGATTTGTGAATATGTCCATCATTCTGAATGAAAATACACATGTATGTTATTTACTTTACACTGTGTCTGCTGTAATTTTTTATATAAATAAATAGAATAGTTGCTAAAGACAGGAAGTAAATGTCCTGAAAACATTTACATACAGGACATAAGAGTTCCATCAATGAAACTGTCAACTGTCAGACAATAGGAGACAAAGGAGAAAAAAGTGATTTTGTGATATTTACACACTTTCTCTGTAACAATGACTTATTTTGCAGATATATCCTTCATTTTACATTTACACCTTTTTCTAATACTAAAATTTGCTTTGACTCTGTCTGCTTTGTTTGTGCAATAACTAATAAGTGAATCCCACATCATCACCTTCAACCTTTGATCTGTATCCTCAAAAAGTCAGCACTCGGCGGAAGTTAATAACAAGCGTCCGGTTTTCACTCACAGCGAGTTTCTCAGTGCTCACGGCCTCATTAAGGATGACCTGGAACAAGCAAAGCCAAACTGTTTACACTTTTATAAACAAGAAAGTTACCAAAATGATTTCATAAAATAATGACAGAGACGGGAAAGATCTGTGTCAGGAAGTGAACCTGACCGAAGAACGTGTTTACTGAAATAACAAATAGAATCAGAGTAGAAAATTAGGTTAGAAAAAGCAGCGCAGTGACAGGCTGCAGAATAGAGGACAGGGAAGCAGGGTCAATAGACTTTCCAGACTTTTGGAAAAACAAACTCTAATTGAATTCAAGTGTGCGAAATGATGAGGCACAGTAGCACAAAACAGTGTGAAATACGCCTTTAGAAACTCAAGTTGTGGAGTTGTGGATAAAGCTGGTATTGACATTTACGGTAAAACTGAACAGGTGTCGGTTCACGAGCAGAGCAAATGTGCCACACAAAAACAAGACAACCACACTGAAAGTAACAGTAACAATATTTTACAAAGCCTGTTTGCATGGAGCCAGTTAGTCACCTATTCCTGCAGAAATAAAATAAATACAGCACATTTTCTTATAAAGGGCTGTTTCCTATGTACTGCATTCAGAAGTATTCCAAGCTAAAACAGCAAAAAAACAAAACAACAAAAAAACAAACTTTATTTATTAGTTTGACTTTGACTTTCTATTGACTTTGTCCTAGTAAAATAATATGAAAACCCATCAACTAAATAAGAGAAACTTACTCACATCTAAGAGAGGTTATGTAAGTGACATCACAGCATTCTAAATATTAGAGTGGCAAGAAATGTATGAGAGTCAATGGAGAGAAAGGACATATTCACCTGTAAGAGCCTAAAATACAGATAAAATAGATAAAAGATGCTACAGTGTGAGAACACATTCAACTAGATTTGTATCTGACATGTAAAAAGAGGTAATCAGATAAACAGTGGCAGAAATGCAGTATGAAAGACTTTAGCTTCTCTCATATTTGTCACAGACACTGAATACACACACAGTTGAACTTATTACATTTTTCTTCTTAAAACAAAAAACAACAAAATAAAGTATTTATTATTTTTTTATTTTTTGTTAGGAATGTTTATTAAGGACAATGTACAATTTAGCATTTAGCACAAAAGCGAACATGCTTGCACCAGATTCTAGCTTACAGCTAATTTACATCTGTAGTCCTGGGGAGGGGAGAGGGGAGGCACATTGGACATGTTTTTAGTTGAAGGAGGAAACCGGAGCACCCGGAGGAAAACTACGCAGATACGGGGAGAACATGCAAACTCCACATAGAAAGGCCCCGGGCGGCCCGGGAGTCGAACCCAGGACCTTCTTGCTATGAGGCCAGAGCGCTAACCGATATGTCACCGTGTTACAGTTAAAATGTCTTAAATAACCAATTGTTAATTTGTGTAAAACAAAAACTTAAGGAATAAAGGTTGAACCATAAACAGCTAATAAGTATGTACATTTTCTGTTTTGTGGTTAAGGTATACTTTATTGTCCCCATAGGAAAATTTGTCCTCTAATTTGACCCATCCTTTTATTCCTCTGGGGCATCTCCTCAGGAGCAGTGAGCACTGCAGTGCAGCGCTAGGGGACTCAGGTCCAGATCTTCTTGCTTGGTCAGGAATAGCATAGCTGGAGGATATTCCCTAACATTTTGTTTGTGTTGCTTAGAATTTTGCCACTCATTCTAAATGTTGAAGAGCAATAAAAAAAGAATGTCTATCCATAACCTCTTTTGTAAGTTAAACTATAATTAATAAAAATAAAATGAAACACATGACTTTTCAGTTACTTATAACTAGTAGAGAGACCATATATCCAAAACAAATGTCCAATTTTAGCTCCATTTTGAGTTGGAAAAAATCTACAAAGAACCAAAGCAAACTATTTGAAAGCTGAACTTACTGTTACAACTGCAATTTTCTCCTAAAGTGAAGCTAACCCACAAACACACAGCAAACTGATGCAAGACCATTTTAAGAAGGTGAGAGGAGGGTCTGGAGGAGAAAGCAGCAGTGTGATTGGTTTGACAGCAAGTGTTCAGATCAGTGCTCAGTTTTAAGTGGGCAATCCACACTAATGTCGCAGAGTCTAGAAATGAACTGGACTTTGCAGTGAAACACAGTCAGTTTCTGACTGCTTTGACCTGAAACAGGAGGCAATGCTATATTTAAACACCATATACTCAGTTTAACAGACAAAAGTTTAGCCGCCTTGCAGTTTTATCTCCATGGAGACAAACAGATGAAGCCGACAGGTCAAGTTACATGAGATCATACACAGTAAAGGTTGCTTAGTAATACATTTTCAAGGCATTTTTAAGCAACCAAATAAAAGTAAGATATACTATAATGATAGAATCCACCTTTAAAGCCAACATGCAAAGAAAGACATCTGCTGTGTGTTATCTCAATGAAAAGCAGAAAACACCTGTCACATCGACAAAACCACATCAGCGGAGACACGAACAATGCCAAGGCGGACATTTGCCAGAACAAAATGAGGACTAACAGAACTGATAATGCTTTCGTGTGTTTTGCCTCAGCCTAATCTAATGACTTAAGTAATGAACAACTGTAGTGCTAATGTGAGCCACAACAACAGTCCCTGTTCATTGATAGATTTATACAATAAACAGGAAGATTCTTCCAAGAACCATTTCCTCATCCTATTAAAGAAGGAATGGATTGTTTTGGGTAATTATGAGGCCACACGTACACGTTGTTTCTAAGAGTGGTTCCCAGAAAACATTTGGTAAATGTAACGAACAGGAGTCCGTTACTTATTTAATATGGCCTATCACACATGCACTTTCATTCACTTTTGCACTTTAAACAGTTTCATCGCACTTTTATAGCACACAGCACTTTTAAGACACGCTAATTTGCACATACAAAAATATTGCACACGTTTGTATTTTAAAATTATTTATTAAAAACATTTTAGTTTCCACGCAGCACCGGTCGGGTGGGCACTTCCGGTAATGGCGGCGGCCGGTCTGCGGAGGAAAACACAAACGTAATTATAATTGAGCAACGTGCAATAATATGTGCCTGGTTTTTAAATTGGTTGTGTCTTGAATGCGGTTGCGTGTGTGTAGTGAAACTGGTTTTAAGTGTGAATGTGGGGTGAATGTGGAAATGTGATGTTTTAGCTGTAACTTACCTGTCTCTTGTGTCCAGGTGTCCGGGCCAAAAGAGTCCCCGGGGGAACGGACACCGACATAAACGTTCCGGGCCAGTCCAAGACGACAGACAGAGCAGGGGGGATTTAGGCCAATTTTAATCGGGATTTTGTTAGTTATTTTTATTGGTGTTCTGGTTTTAGGGTTTATCTTTTGTATTTGGGGTTTTAGATAATTGGTTGTTTATGGTTATTTTTAATGGAGGATTTTAACTTAGTTTTAACAAGCTAATGTTAACTGGTTACACCCATGGAGTTTTATAGTTTTAACCTGCAGTATATAAGGCGCCGAGAAAGACCATTCATTGTTCTGCTGCTGGAAGACTACATGCTCCTGATTTTAATCCTCCATGCACCTTAGCACTCGCACTTTTGTTTTTGTGCACTTTATTTGTATTATTGAAAAAGGGAAATTAAAAAGAAAAAAAACGTGGACCACAGAAAAACCTGCCTCTGTTTCTCTTCTTTGTTGGGTAACTCACTGACATCCAGCCGCTCAGAGCCTGTCCTGTCTACATTTGGTGTCAGAAGTGCCGCCCTGCCACAGTGAGTACTCAAGTTATAATGAAGAGAACAGCAAGAAGACCTGAGGAACCAGATGAGGGAAATGCTGAACCATCTGCATCCCAGGGAGAACTGAGCAGTAGTAAAGCTAAAGATAATGTGGAGGAATTGACTGCCCTCGTGAAAGCATTGATCGAGAGGCAAGATGACAGAGAGAAGAAGCATGAGAAAGACAAGCTTCTACAGGAGCAACGCTGGGAGGCCATGCAGCGGCAGTTCCAGCAGATCCAGCAGCAGCAGAAGACGTCCGAGCCCCATGAGCTTGAGGTGCAAGGACAAAACGAGCCATCTTGTGAATACGGAGAGTCTGATAGTGACGATGATGGGCCAGACCCTGGCGGCTACAGCTACAAACCGCAGAGGGAGCCTAAACTTCCGATCCTGACACCCGAAGACGACATTGAACATTTTTTAATCACGTTTGAGCGGATGGCCAAAGTCTGTCGATGGCCAAAAGAAGAGTGGGCGGTCCGCCTGGTTCCATTATTGACCGGCAAGGCACGCAGCGCTTTTGTGCAGATGGACATTCGACATTCAAACAAATATGGAAGAGTGAAAGAAGCCATTTTATCCAAATATGAAATCACAGATGAAACTTACCGACGACGCTTTAGGTCCCTCAAGCTTGAGCCAGATGAGACGCCGCGGGAGCTCTACGTTCGTCTCAAGGACCTGTTAAATCGTTGGCTCCAACCCGAAAAGTCTTCACAAGAGGACGTCTGGAGAAGCTCATCCTGGAGCAGTTTCTCCGTATGGTCAACCCAGAGCTCGAGATCTGGATCCGGGAGCGCGACCCTGACAGTGCTGAAGAAGCAGCTCGTCTCGCCGAGGCCTTCCTGTCAGCGCGCAAGGGACCCAGAGCCGGCTACTTTGGACGGGAGCCCCGTTTCACCCAGCCAAGTAAGTCCTATGGGGGTGATCAAGGTTGTGGTCCTGTTCCTGGGGTTTTTAAAAGTAAGCAATCCCAGCCCTATCAGTCTCAGGCAGCTAAAAGGCCACAAACAGGTCGCAGGAAGTCAGATGTTACAACTGCAACAAATGGGCCATACTCAGCATTTTTGTCCGATGCTAAAGTCAAAACCTTCTCTTTTGTGTTCAGTGCCTAGACCAGCTGCAGTACCGCTCATGGAGCGTAGAGGCGCACAACACCAGTTCTAGTTAATGGCCAAAAAGTTGAAGCACTGCTAGACTCTGGTTGTTTTCAGTCTGTAGTTCTCTCCAGTTTGGTCCCAGAGGAGAGGCGCTCTAGGGAAACCACACCACTTACCTGTATTCATGGAGATGAGCATACTTACCCAACAGCGGAGGTTTACATTACAGTTGGAGGCCAAACTTACCTGTTAAATGTAGCCTTAGCAGAAAACTTGCCTTTTGATGTCATCCTGGGAAATGACATCCCAACATTACTTGATCTCATGTCTCAGAGCAATGTTTTGGAGGGAGAAAAAGTCTGCAATCCTGTAACTGAAAAACCCACAGTTGAACCGGTTAATTCAGTTAATGTCCTCACCAGAGCTCAGAAAGCTAAAGCTAATTTTGAGGAGCTTCCTTTTTGGGAGGAGGAGTTTGAGGCTTTGCCAGGAAAGGCTAGAAAGCCCAAAGCACAGAGAAGGAAAGAAAAATTTGCAGGCTCTCCAAAAGAAGAAAGTCAATGTTCAAAACCACTCAGTCCAGTTGAATTTGAAATCCCCACAGACATAGGGGCACTTCAAAAACAGGACCCATCCCTAAAACCCTGGTTAGAGAAGGCATCAGGTCAACAGGGAGAAAATAAATGTTTGGATGAGACAAAATATGTAATTAAAAATGACATTTTGTACCAGGTCAATGACAAAACTGAAGCTTTAGCTTTACCTCACAAGTTCAGACAAAAAGTAATGGAACTGGGCCACTCCATTCCCTGGGCCGGTCACATGGCTTTTCAGAAAACACTGCGCAGAATCGGCAGTCGTTTTGCATGGCCTGGCATGTACACCCAAATTTCAAAATTCTGTAAAACATGTGAAAAATGCCAATTAACTGCTGGGAAAGGAGTTGGCCAGGCTCATTTACAACCACTGCCCATAATTGGTACCCCATTTGAACGAATCGGAATGGACATTGTTGGTCCACTTGAAAAAAGTTCTACAGGAAACCGTTTCATTTTGGTCCTATGTGATTACGCCACCAGATATCCTGAAGCCTTTCCATTGCGCTCAATTAAAGCAAAACAAATTGCAAATTGTCTATTACAACTCTTTTCCAGAGTGGGTGTGGCAAAAGAGATTCTGACAGATTGTGGTACCAATTTCATGTCAAAAATTGTTAAAGCAGGTCTACCAGCTGCTGGGGGTTAAGGGGATCAGGACCACACCTTATCACCCCCAGACGGACGGGCTGGTTAGAGCGCTATAACAAGACTCTGAACACATGCTGCGCAAGTTTGTTTGTGACACAGGCGCTGATTGGGACCAGTGGCTGCCGTACCTTCTCTTCGCCTACAGAGAAGTCCCACAGGCATCCACCGGCTTCTCCCCTTTTGAGCTCCTCTACGGTCGTCAGGTCCGGGGGCCACTGGACCTCCTGAGGGACTATTGGGAGCAGACGGAGACCGAGGGAGACAACATCATAGCCTACGTGGTCAAGATGAGGGAGAGACTGGAGCGATGGCAGCACTGGCCCAGGAAAATCTGAAGGAGGCGCAAAAGCAGCAGAAAACATGGTTTGACCAAAAAGCAAAAGAGAGAGTCTTCAGCCCAGGACAAAAGGTACTGTTATTGTTGCCGACAACTGAAAATAAATTGTTAGCTAAATGGCATGGTCCGTATGAAATTACAAAACAAGTGGAAAAGTAACGTATGAACTGCATATGCCTGACAGACAAAAGAAACATCAAGTCTTTCATGTTAACCTTCTAAAAGAGTTTCACGTCGCCAAGAGCCCGCACAGCAGCTGTTGGTCCGAGCGGTGCAGGACGAAGAAACTACAGAAAAGTATTTTCCTACCTCTGCTAATGAACCAGCGGTCCTTGATCTCTCCCACCTCTCTCCCTCTCAGCAGGAGGACATTAAACCACTACTTGACCCGTCTCTGTTCCAGGAAACCCCAGGCTTCACTTCTTTGGTCCAGCACAAAATACGGCTGAAGAAGGATGCCCCGGTGCGTCAGAGGAGCTACAGGATACCTGAGCGGTTGGTCCCTGTACTTCAAAAAGAGATAATGTTAATGCTTGAGCTCGGAATCATTGAAGTGTCCAGTAGCGAGTGGTGCAGTCCCATCGTGCTGGTACCCAAAAAAGATGGCTCTCTGCGATTCTGCATTGATTTCAGATATCTCAACGCCATTTCCAACTTCGATCCATATCCAATGCCCAGAATTGACGATCTGCTGGAGAAAGTGGGAGGAGCAGCCTTCATCACCACCCTAGACCTCAGCAAAGGTTACTGGCAGCTGGCGCTGGCTCCTGAAGCAAAAGAACTGACTGCATTTCGGACACCATTTGGTATGTACCAGTTCAAAGTAATGCCATTTGGTCTGCAGGGGGCTCCAGCGACCTTCCAACGCCTGATGGACCATGTACTGCGGGACGTCTCTGATTTCTCGGCTGCCTACCTGGACGATGTGGTCGTCTACAGTAGCTCCTGGGAAGACCACCTATGCCATCTCCAGGAGGTTCTTCAGAGAATCAGAGCAGCTGGACTGACCATCAACCCCCGAAAGTGTTCACTGGCCCACAGAGAAGTACAGTACCTGGGCTACACAATCGGCTATGGGAAGATCAAACCCCAGGTGGAGAAGATGGAAGCGATACGCTCATTCCCGGTCCCCACCACAAAGAGGAAGGTGAGAGGATTCATTGGACTAGTCGGATGGTACAGAAAATTTGTGCCTCACTTTTCAGAAAGATCTGCTGTTCTCACAAACCTGACAAAGAAGAATGTTCCAAACAAGGTGCGCTGGACAGAGGAGTGCGAGCAGGCCTTCAACGACCTGAAGGAAGCTGTCTGTACAGAGCCAGTCCTCGCCAGTCCCGACTTCAGCCAGCCCTTCATCCTGCAGACGGACGCCTCTCAGACTGGACTGGGGGCAGTTCTACTCCAAGAGAGGGAGGGGGAGAGGAGACCGGTTGTGTTCCTGAGTCGGAGATTACTGGACCGTGAAACCAGGTACTCGACAGTTGAAAAGGAGTGCTTGGGAGTAAAATGGGCTGTTGACTCTCTCAGATACTACCTGCTTGGACGTCACTTCACACNTTATCTCGCTTCCCATTGCAATGACATAATAAGCGCTGCGTGCCTGGCCGGTTCAATAAATTGGTAAAATTTTAAAGGTGCCAGGAACCGGTGGGTGGGTCCACAGACTTTGTCTATCTCATTCTACTCACAAATCCTAAAGGAACGGCCTGAGGAGGGAATGACAATGTCTGTGTTTGAGGATGACGGTACTGAAGTGGATATCGGAATTCAGCCGACGGGATTGTTCGCACTTATACATTTTGGACGGCAGGCAGCAACAGCGCAGCATTATGTTGTCTAAAGCTTTCAGGATCTTTTCTGGAACTACCCATCAACAATCAATATTAAATTTGGCTGGGGGGGGGGAAAGGGAGTTGGGGGGAAAAAGAGCCATTATCAAATATGAAATCACCATGAAACTTACCTGGGACGACGCTTCAGGTTTCAAGCTTGAGCCAGATGAGACGCCGCGGGAGCTCTACGTTCGTCTCAAGGACCTGTTAAATCGTTGGCTCCAACCCGAAAAGTCTTCACAAGAGGACGTCTGGGAGAAGCTCATCCTGGAGCAGTTTCTCCGCATGGTCAACCCAGAGCTCGAGATCTGGATCCGGGAGCGCGACCCTGACAGTGCTGAAGAAGCAGCTCGTCTCGCCGAGGCCTTCCTGTCAGCGCGCAAGGGACCCAGAGCCGGCTACTTTGGACGGGAGCCCCGTTTCACCCAGCCAAGTAAGTCCTATGGGGGTGATCAAGGTTGTGGTCCTGTTCCTGGGGTTTTTAAAAGTAAGCAATCCAGCCCTATCAGTCTCAGGCAGCTAAAAGGCCCACAAACAGGTCGCAGGAAGTCAGATGTTACAACTGCAACAAAATGGGCCATACTCAGCATTTTTGTCCGATGCTAAAGTCAAAACCTTCTCTTTTGTGTTCAGTGCCTAGACCAGCTGCAGTACCGCTCATGGAGCGTAGAGGGCGCACAACACCAGTTCTAGTTAATGGCCAAAAAGTTGAAGCACTGCTAGACTCTGGTTGTTTTCAGTCTGTAGTTCTCTCCAGTTTGGTCCCAGAGGAGAGGCGCTCTAGGGAAACCACACCACTTACCTGTATTCATGGAGATGAGCATACTTACCCAACAGCGGAGGTTTACATTACAGTTGGAGGCCAAACTTACCTGTTAAATGTAGCCTTAGCAGAAAACTTGCCTTTTGATGTCATCCTGGGAAATGACATCCCAACATTACTTGATCTCATGTCTCAGAGCAATGTTTTGGAGGGAGAAAAAGTCTGCAATCCTGTAACTGAAAAACCCACAGTTGAACCGGTTAATTCAGTTAATGTCCTCACCAGAGCTCAGAAAGCTAAAGCTAATTTTGAGGAGCTTCCTTTTTGGGAGGAGGAGTTTGAGGCTTTGCCAGGAAAGGCTAGAAAGCCCAAAGCACAGAGAAGGAAAGAAAAATTTGCAGGCTCTCCAAAAGAAGAAAGTCAATGTTCAAAACCACTCAGTCCAGTTGAATTTGAAATCCCCACAGACATAGGGGCACTTCAAAAACAGGACCCATCCCTAAAACCCTGGTTAGAGAAGGCATCAGGTCAACAGGGAGAAAATAAATGTTTGGATGAGACAAAATATGTAATTAAAAATGACATTTTGTACCAGGTCAATGACAAAACTGAAGCTTTAGCTTTACCTCACAAGTTCAGACAAAAAGTAATGGAACTGGGCCACTCCATTCCCTGGGCCGGTCACATGGCTTTTCAGAAAACACTGCGCAGAATCGGCAGTCGTTTTGCATGGCCTGGCATGTACACCCAAATTTCAAAATTCTGTAAAACATGTGAAAAATGCCAATTAACTGCTGGGAAAGGAGTTGGCCAGGCTCATTTACAACCACTGCCCATAATTGGTACCCCATTTGAACGAATCGGAATGGACATTGTTGGTCCACTTGAAAAAAGTTCTACAGGAAACCGTTTCATTTTGGTCCTATGTGATTACGCCACCAGATATCCTGAAGCCTTTCCATTGCGCTCAATTAAAGCAAAACAAATTGCAAATTGTCTATTACAACTCTTTTCCAGAGTGGGTGTGGCAAAAGAGATTCTGACAGATTGTGGTACCAATTTCATGTCAAAATTGTTAAAGCAGGTCTACCAGCTGCTGGGGGTTAAGGGGATCAGGACCACACCTTATCACCCCCAGACGGACGGGCTGGTAGAGCGCTATAACAAGACTCTGAAACACATGCTGCGCAAGTTTGTTTGTGACACAGGCGCTGATTGGGACCAGTGGCTGCCGTACCTTCTCTTCGCCTACAGAGAAGTCCCACAGGCATCCACCGGCTTCTCCCCTTTTGAGCTCCTCTACGGTCGTCAGGTCCGGGGGCCACTGGACCTCCTGAGGGACTATTGGGAGCAGACGGAGACCGAGGGAGACAACATCATAGCCTACGTGGTCAAGATGAGGGAGAGACTGGAGGCGATGGCAGCACTGGCCCAGGAAATCTGAAGGAGGCGCAAAAGCAGCAGAAAACATGGTTTGACCAAAAAGCAAAAGAGAGAGTCTTCAGCCCAGGACAAAAGGTACTGTTATTGTTGCCGACAACTGAAAATAAATTGTTAGCTAAATGGCATGGTCCGTATGAAATTACAAAACAAGTTGGAAAAGTAACGTATGAACTGCATATGCCTGACAGACAAAAGAAACATCAAGTCTTTCATGTTAACCTTCTAAAAGAGTTTCACGTTCGCCAAGAGCCCGCACAGCAGCTGTTGGTCCGAGCGGTGCAGGACGAAGAAAACTACAGAAAAGTATTTTCCTACCTCTGCTAATGAACCAGCGGTCCTTGATCTCTCCCACCTCTCTCCTCTCAGCAGGAGGACATTAAACCACTACTTGACCCGTCTCTGTTCCAGGAAACCCCAGGCTTCACTTCTTTGGTCCAGCACAAAATACGGCTGAAGAAGGATGCCCCGGTTCGTCAAAGGAGCTACAGGATACCTGAGCGGTTGGTCCCTGTACTTCAAAAAGAGATCATGTTAATGCTGAGCTAGGAATCATTGAAGTGTCCAGTAGCGAGTGGTGCAGTCCCATCGTGCTGGTACCCAAAAAAAGATGGCTCTCTGCGATTCTGCATCGATTTCAGATATCTCAACGCCATTTCCAACTTCGATCCATATCCAATGCCCAGAATTGACGATCTGCTGGAGAAAGTGGGAGGAGCAGCCTTCATCACCACCCTAGACCTCAGCAAAGGTTACTGGCAGCTGGCGCTGGCTCCTGAAGCAAAAGAACTGACTGCATTTCGGACACCATTTGGTATGTACCAGTTCAAAGTAATGCCATTTGGTCTGCAGGGGGCTCCAGCGACCTTCCAACGCCTGATGGACCATGTACTGCGGGACGTCTCTGATTTCTCGGCTGCCTACCTGGACGATGTGGTCGTCTACAGTAGCTCCTGGGAAGACCACCTACGCCATCTCCAGGAGGTTCTTCAGAGAATCAGAGCAGCTGGACTGACCATCAACCCCCGAAAGTGTTCACTGGCCCACAGAGAAGTACAGTACCTGGGCTACACAATCGGCTATGGGAAGATCAAACCCCAGGTGGAGAAGATGGAAGCGATACGCTCATTCCCGGTCCCCACCACAAAGAGGAAGGTGAGAGGATTCATTGGACTAGTCGGATGGTACAGAAAATTTGTGCCTCACTTTTCAGAAAGATCTGCTGTTCTCACAAACCTGACAAAGAAGAATGTTCCAAACAAGGTGCGCTGGACAGAGGAGTGCGAGCAGGCCTTCAACGACCTGAAGGAAGCTGTCTGTACAGAGCCAGTCCTCGCCAGTCCCGACTTCAGCCAGCCCTTCATCCTGCAGACGGACGCCTCTCAGACTGGACTGGGGGCAGTTCTACTCCAAGAGAGGGAGGGGGAGAGGAGACCGGTTGTGTTCCTGAGTCGGAGATTACTGGACCGTGAAACCAGGTACTCGACAGTTGAAAAGGAGTGCTTGGGAGTAAAATGGGCTGTTGACTCTCTCAGATACTACCTGCTTGGACGTCACTTCACACTAGAAACGGATCATCGCGCTCTTCAATGGCTTCACAAGATGAAGGATGCCAATAATCGCATCACTGGATGGTACCTCTCCTTGCAGCCATACAACTTTACAGTCCAATACCGGCCCGGCAAATCAAACGTGGTTGCGGACTGTCTCTCCAGGAGTGCTGAAGAGGAGGCTGCGCCTCAAGGAGAGGGAGGGGGAAATGTAACGAACAGGAGTCCGTTACTTATTTAATATGGCCTATCACACATGCACTTTCATTCACTTTTGCACTTTAAACAGTTTCATCGCACTTTTATAGCACACAGCACTTTTAAGACACGCTAATTTGCACATACAAAAATATTGCACACGTTTGTATTTTAAAATTATTTATTAAAAACATTTTAGTTTCCACGCAGCACCGGTCGGGTGGGCACTTCCGGTAATGGGCGGCCGGTCTGCGGAGGAAAACACAAACGTAATTATAATTGAGCAACGTGCAATAATATGTGCCTGGTTTTTAAATTGGTTGTGTCTTGAATGCGGTTGCGTGTGTGTAGTGAAACTGGTTTTAAGTGTGAATGTGGGGTGAATGTGGAAATGTGATGTTTTAGCTGTAACTTACCTGTCTCTTGTGTCCAGGTGTCCGGGCCAAAAGAGTCCCCGGGGGAACGGACACCGACATAAACGTTCCGGGCCAGTCCAAGACGACAGACAGAGCAGGGGGATTTAGGCCAATTTTAATCGGGATTTTGTTAGTTATTTTTATTGGTGTTCTGGTTTTAGGGTTTATCTTTTGTATTTGGGGTTTTAGATAATTGGTTGTTTATGGTTATTTTTAATGGAGGATTTTAACTTAGTTTTAACAAGCTAATGTTAACTGGTTACACCCATGGAGTTTTATAGTTTTAACCTGCAGTATATAAGGCGCCGAGAAAGACCATTCATTGTTCTGCTGCTGGAAGACTACATGCTCCTGATTTTAATCCTCCATGCACCTTAGCACTCGCACTTTTGTTTTTGTGCACTTTATTTGTATTATTGAAAAAGGGAAATTAAAAAGAAAAAAAACGTGGACCACAGAAAACCTGCCTCTGTTTCTCTTCTTTGTTGGGTAACTCACTGACATCCAGCCGCTCAGAGCCTGTCCTGTCTACAGTAAACAAAGAACAACTAAATTATTGAATTTTAAAACGCTTCAAGCACTGTGACTCCAGCTATGACCACTGTGAGAGAATAGACCTCTAGGAAGGCATTTTACTATCTCACAACAGTAATATGTCTACCAACATTTTTCTAAGTCATTTTTCTGTGGCTACAATGAAGCTGTCTATTTCACACCTAAAATTATTCATGTGTAGATAAATAAATCTGTCAAATCAGATCATTCGAGCTCTAGTCTGTCCTAATCAGAACTCCAAAAAAGTTGTGTCGTTGTATGTTCATCTTAATATTCTACTTTTTACAAATTTAAAAATATTAGAAAGAAATTAAATGCTTTCTTTTTGGTGTAGACTTTTTCTGAACTCGGTAGGAGCTCTATGGATTGCTCTTATCAAACATGTTAGCTCACCGAGTCACACAGCAAGAGACAAACACAGTCTTTTTTCGTGTTTGTTCAGCTTGCCGCCAATACGTTTTAACTACTTCTGCCAACCAACGCGTCACGTGATCGCCATTTTGACGTCACAGCGAACATCCCTATAGAGGACGTCACTTTCTGCTGCACATGTCACCTGCAGAAAGATACACTGTCCATCTAGTTGGCTGAGGAAATCTCCTTGATAAAAACAATCCGAGACGAGATCTAGCAGTTTTGATCAGGCATGACCCGGTATGAGAGACATCTGGCTCCTAAAGCTCGAAGGAGTGTTTTTCTCTGTTTTTTCTCCGGACTACAGTATATAAAAAATATATCATCTGGCCACTGTGTTCCTCCTTCATTGAGCGTGATTGACAGATAAATTAGCCAATCAAGGACACGCATCGTCTCTCATATGAAAACCAACATAGCTGCTTACGACAAAAAACAAACAAACAAAAAAACAGCAAAGCAAAAAAAAAAAAAAACGATTTTAATATAATGTAGGGTCTGTCTACAGTACAGCTCCTTGCTCATGACGCAAATAAATTAATTTGATTGCCCGGTACGTTGTGGAGTTGACCTGAAACGCAGGCAGGGAGAGTGGTGACCAGACCCACTCTTCACAATTTGCTGAAGCGCGGGCTCTGGACCCCAGGCAATCTGTATTGTGCCCTTCATTATGACTCAGTTTCATACATTTTTTCTTATCTAGATGTTTGGCGATAGAGGAAGCAGTGATGTGCCAATGTCAACAGCTTCAGATGAGAGTTATCCACCCACAGGACTTTATTAAATCCACCAAAATATACAGTGCAACTTCTTTTAAAGCCTTCACAGCAGAATAAAGCACAGCAGCTTCCCAGAATGTCAAATGCTAACTTTGATCTCACCATTAGGGTCTGATGAAGTCGACACAAATTTAAAAGCTTTGCCAGATATGCTGAGACAAGAAGCTTATCAGTAAATACTTAAACATGTTTGGATCAAGCTGCTGTCCTGAAAGACAAACTGCCTCTTCTGTACTGCATTGATCTCAGATATTCGCAGGTCGTATTTCTGTTGCCCAATACACGGAGCAATTTAGAGCAACATGAATCAAAATGTCAGAATCATAAAACAAATCGACATACTTTCGCCATTATCCTCACACCTATTTTGTGAACAAGTGTGAGCACATTTTTTTTTCTTTTTGTCAGATTATTATTGTCATGTCGTGTTAGTGGAGCCAGTCTTTTATGTTTCATTTTCTATTTTTACAGCACTTTCTCTTAAATTGAGACGGGGAATTAGCATTTATACAAGGTTCCTTAAGTCTTAAAAAGTCTTCAATATGAATATAATCTGGTTTACGACAAAATTACAAAAGACGTTCAATAAAACAGATATGGTCATATTAAAAAAAATAAATAAATAAATTGCTACTGGCTTTTATGTTTCTGCCAGTTTAATGACCTGCAATTTGATTTAAATGGAAAAGTGGTATATTTCATTCCTAAATCATTAGCAATGGGACTATACTCAGTTTTTACACAACAAAATAACTTATTAGAATTAACCGCCATATCAAATTAAAGTAACACCTGTTCTGCTTATCCTTAAATCCACAAAGAGATCAGCACCGTTTGCCATGTACATCTACAGCTGCAGCTTTGCAAAGTCTGCACCATACTTCAGTAAGTTCTAAAACAATCATCAGTTCTGCCTCTTACGTCCACTGCAAAAATCGTTAGACCCTGTTATCACCAATTATAAAACACATTTCTCTGCACCATTAATCACTGAGTTGAAACCGGGAACAACCAGTACAAAACACCTCACACAGAAATACTGTAAATGCCTATTTTGGAAAAGCAGTCATGCATTGCTGACATCTTAAAAGTTCTACATTGTGCAAATTTGACTATTATCAGATTTCATGTTGTTGTTACCTTATCAAAAACATTTTCAGTGTTGTGTTTTTGTTTTATTCACACACTGTAGAGACCTTGTTGTAGTCTGTTTGCATTGCCAAAGTTTAAAATGCTCTGTTCCACATTGTGACGCATTGAATTGACACCGTCTAACTTTCCAACTCGATCTCACAAGAATACGTAAATGACCTAAAGGTTGTATGGAGTTTTTTTTTCAACTGTTTGCTGTTTTTCAAATGATGCACATGTGTTTTCCCTCCCAGGGCCACGCCATTCACTGTTACTGGCCAATGAGTTACTTAGGAACACTGAGGGTTTGCTTGACAGGTTAACAGACCAATAGATAACGAGGTACCTCGTTATCTATTGGTCAACGTTTTACTGGCCTCATCATGTCCACAGTTTATATATTTTTATAATTATGTTTTTGATTAGCATAAGTACAAGACTGTTACAAATCTATGCAACTGTTTTTGACCAAGACTGACAACAAACAATTTTTGAAAATCCTCCATACAACCTTTAACAAGACATGTCAATTAGAATAAGCACAATTTCCACCTTTTTTTGCCCACTTATGATACACGTTGCAGCCCTTGTTCATTTCTAAGGTGGTTGTGAATATTTGATAAATAACTTGATATATTTTGTGTATTTTACAAGTGTATTTTAAAATTGTTATTGTTTGACTGCAATCTTGTATTTTCCCTGCTGTTTTTGAAGCAACACTGGAATTTCCTTGTGTCTATTTTGCGCTACTAAATATTGAGTATCTTTTAAGTTTTTTCATATTAAATTGATAAGATATATATTGTATTTGATAACATTTACACAAAAAAGGCGTAAATTCATGCTAATTATATGCTATTGATGTGTTGTGGTAGTATATGTACTGGATATACCCGCTGGAATAGAGATATAATTTATTTGAAAAATGCCTTTCAATATTCTGACTGAGCCGCAACATAAATGTGTTTCATAGCTTTTTTTTTTTTTTTGCTAAAACACTAGTAGTAGTTTCAAAGTTAGACAGATACAAAGAAATAGCTATAAACGATTCTTTACTATCACTTGTATTTCTTGTACTACCATTTAATGATGTCACAAAGTGGAACATGTTTTCACCTCAGCAGCCGAACACCAAAACAAAACACAACTCCAGGTATGTTTTGATCAGGAAAATTAATTATAACAAGAATAAAATATTGTGTAAAATAGCCCTAAGTTTTACCAATGTTAAGCAGTGTTCTCTCATTCATAAGTTTACTTAAAGTTGTTATTAATTCTGCATTTGCATCATGTGACAATGATTTTTGTCGATGTGAACATTCAGCCAATAGGCCAATAGCACCTTATGAACATTCCAGCAGCATAACTACATAAGCTCAAATTTGTGTTTCCTGACATCTTGTGAGATTCCTGCACTTTATAAATCAAATCCACTTTCCTCCTATGGTCTGGTGTGCCTTATATGTGTAATTAATTCATTAATCAACTCGATCTCTGAAGGGAAACACATGTTAAGAGGGGAAATATGCTTTTAACTGCATTGTAAATCATCTGCAGTACTTATATCCTCTGCAATATTTATTTTTTTATGCTCAGTCATTTGTGGTTCATTCTACCTAAAAAATGAAAGCATGGGAAAGTCTCTAGTAAAAGGTACAGCTGTGAAAGACATTATGCTGTAGGAAAGGGTCACAGAGTCAAAGACTTAACAACAGCTCTGGGATCATAGAAAAACTAGTTTTTAACTGCTGGAACACTTTAGAAATACATAATTATAATTGTGAGATCTAATAGCTGGTGTTGAGAGTGTTAAAAGACAGTGAGTAACTAGTTATTTTTTTAATAACTAAGTAAACTAACTAACTGCATTAAAACAGAAAAACTGCTTTCTTTTTTTTTTATTGGATCCCTCTAAAAAGGCAGATGAAACCAAATCTTCAGCTGATTCACTTATTCTTGTTGTTCAAGATTGAACCTTATAATTTAACTAAAAGAATTAGCCAACTGACATTTTTGGTCAACTAAGAATCGTCTGATTAATCAACAAAGGACTAACAGACTACAGACCTAATAATTAATTTGGTTTTTTGATATTACAATGAAATCAACGCATCTTTATTTCTCCAACAGAATTACTGTATGCCGTGACTGGGATAGCATACCATTCCCAAATCCTTAAACTTAACCAAAATTGGTGGTTTTCACAATCTAGAATTCATGTCAGTTATTTTTCAGGTTGGGGCAAGAGGAAGTTTTTATAACATTGCACTTTGACATGAAATGTTTCAAAAATTATTTCACAAATTTAGAAAGTGGTGCTTTCTGGGGTGGCTAAACCCAATAAACTGTTGTATTGTAAAAATAAACTGCATTTAAAACATAGTTTTAGCTGCCCCCAACCTGAAATAACATTGGTCTGTAGAAAGTTGTGATGTCATGTGAAACCTAGCAATAACTTAACCTAAACCTAACCCTAATTCTAACATTAACTTTATCTTGGAATGTTGGAAGTAAATATTTTAAATTGTAAGTTTTTGCTAGCATAGCCACCAATCCAAAGTGATGATGTATGTATGTAGGTATGGCATAACAGGGTTGGCAAAAAAAATAACACTTGAAAATACCTTTCCGTCTAAATACTTGTATGGCAATGAAGTCAGAACAATAATGATGATTGTTTGTGCTCATATAATATAATGACAGACAAACATAGTTTAATTCTACATCAAATCCAGCCCAGTGCAGTGTTTTTAGGCTGAATATTTATATACTGTATACCAGCGGTCCCCAACCTTTTTTCTTGTAAGGACCGGTAAAGTCACAAATTTCTTTTCCAGAGACCAGTCAAGGTTGTGTAGCGCTGATAACAACTATTTAAAATGCAAACAACCAATTATTGTGGATATTTTTAGGTCTCTTATTGCTTGAATTTGCTGTTTATAGGATTAAGTGGCACTATTTTGTCATAGTAAAACACAAGGAAGTAGTGATATACTATAAATAAAAATAAAATAAATAGTGAAGAATCCTCTGGGGCCCAGTAGCCATTGGCCAGCGGACTGGTTTTGGGCCCCGGTTTGGGGACCCCTGCTGTACACAATTCAGAAAAAAAATAAATACTGGTACTTTTTGGAAAGATGTTACTGGCAGATCCTTCTTTTAAACTTATTTTTTCCTTACTATGAGAAATAGGACACCATGTTTTTCTACTGGAGAGAATGACTTCTAATAGTTTGTGGCACAGACCCACAGTGCATGAACATAAGTGATCTAGCAGAGGGACATAATGCTTTTGCTTGCACTTAATGACGATGTGAGTAGACTTTAAGAAGGAAAAGTACACAGACAGCCTTCTTTTTTAAACATCTACAAAGGTGTCTCTGTATCTGGGCTTCCCCTCTAACGGCTGAAATGTACGCAGAATAATCCACTACATATAAATATTTCCTCAGCTTTTGAGGGTAGTTGAAACACGTTTTAACATGCTTGTAAACACAATGACTCACGTATCCAGAACACGGTTGTATTATTTACACAAGACATTCCAAAGAACAGTGACAGAACCACAAATAGGTTTGCAAAATTGTAAATCAAATTAAGTATGTCTCTATTAAATATTGACTCAGACTTTATTGGCAAAAAACAGCCCCATTCTAAACCATTATTTCTACTGAGTTGCTTTATTGGCCCTTTTCCAGCCTAATGGATTTTATAGGCTTTCGATCTGACTTTGCAGAATGTGATGAGCAGAAGGGCTATGATGCTGTGACAGGTTTTTAAAGAACATTAAATTTGTTTTATAGTATACAATCATTAACTGTGATGTGTCATAAGCTGCTGACTTGGTTCATTTTTGATCAGTGTAGTTGTAGTGTATAGTATAGTCATCCCCCATTCAACCCAATGTTCACTTACCAAGGCGCGCTGTTTATGTGTCCTTGGGGAAGGCACTTCACCCACCAAGCCTAAACGGAGTGGACTGAAAGGTCAGTGGTACAGGTTCCTCACTTTTGTCACACGGGCAGCTGTGGGTGCAAAAGGAACATATCATTACTGATCGATCAAATATTTTCTATTCATTCAATCAATCAAACCCTTTTCATTTATTTTCTAACGTTTGTTCTCATTAAAGGTCGCAAGTGACTGGAGTCTTAGGCGAGGGAACACCCTGCAGTGGCCAACTTATCAACTTGTTAGAGGTAGACAATCATGAACTGTCTCCTTTATACACTAAGGGAAATTTACAATGATGCCCAATTAAACTAAACATGCATGTCTTTGGAGGTGAGAGGAACCCAGAGTACCAGCAGAAAACCCACGGGAACACATGGAGAAGATACAAACTCCACCTTATTGGGAAGCCAGAGCTCTAACCACTCTACTACAGTGCGTCCCATTTTTTCACCAATTTTATTCAATCTCTTCAAAAACAATTAAAAATAGCTTTTATTAATGACATTAGTCTTTTATGCCAAGTAACACACACATCAAGTTTTTTGATGGTTAGATTTTTATTCCAAACCATGTTTTACTGACATGTTTGATATGACTAAATTTTGATTACCAGTACTCGAGTAATTATCCATTGCCAGAGTACTCAGCTAATCTATTACATTTACTTGAGTACTTTGCACGAAATTGTAGTTCTTGCAGTAGAACAGTACTTTTTCTTAATTGAAATTGAGGGAAAAGTTTATGTCCCTCTTCCAACTTCTCCACAAGTAACAAAATCTTTATGTCAACGTTTTTTAAACCTGCTTTAACGTTGCCTTCTCATTAAAAAGACTAGCATTAGCATTAGCATATCAAGCAAGATCAGTTTCATTATTTTCCAGTATGTACTTTTGTTTGCAGCCAGCAGAAATCTAATTCCATTTTGATGCTGGAAACACGTGCTTTTTTATTATTTCTAACCCAAGTCAAAGCAAAGGTGCATCATATTTATCCTCCTTAGTTTCCATCACATGCTATTTTTCCGTCTATTTTCTTAGGCCACTAAATTGTACAGTTACTTGAGCAAAATTGAATTTAATAATTCTATTTGGATGCAAATTTTGGTCATGATACCTTACCCATCACTGCTAAAAAAAGACGTTCTTAAAAGTGCAACAAATTCAGGCATTATCACCATAATAGATTGATGCTAATGTTACATAACTGCCCTGTCCTGTTTGAGTCATATCTGATACACACTGCTGTCCAGTAGAACTCACCACAATCCCATTATACCGTGGGAGAGGACACAGCACCTTGCCCCAGTCGAATCGCTCTGTGTTTGGCTTCCCCTGTGGTCTGATCTCTTGTCATAACATCATTCATTCTCAGTCCTGTACTTTGAAGGCCTTTGGCAGCTGGGACATGACAGTGGCAGGGACCCGCACGTATCCAACAGCGACAATCGGTTTCCTCTTCACTTCCTGCGCCACATCCTGAGTGAACTCTTGGACTCGCCACGCTGTTTGTTTTAGGAGACTTTGCCGGGTGTTATCATGGAATTCCTTCTGGGACGCATAGAACATAAACAGACATGTCTTTGAGAAATCAATTAAGCTCAAAATCTAAAAGTCAGTGAAGATCATAGGTCACTGAGTCTGAAGGAGTTGTGATGACTACTTAGCAGGTCAGGTCAAGTCTTTAGTAAATAGTACTGTATTGACTAAAGTCATGTCTCCCTTTTTAACTTAGATATATTTTTGTCTCTTAATAATAAAAGTTGAAAAATATTTTGGCATTGCAATGTAGTTTTATGTTTAATATCAGACAAATGTGACAGGAATTAATTAAAAGTTCATAAATATTTTCTGCAGCAGTATTATTGATAATCCAATATAGTGGCCATTCTATAACTGAGACAATGCAAGAAGCTAACTATGATAGCTCCGGGCCACATGCTACAAAGTTTTGATTTTTATCCTGCTGCGTTATCTACCAAAAGAAATTACCTTTTCACAGAATTAATAACAGAATTTCACCTGCTCTACTTGGACCTGATTATGATAATAATTTTTACCAAAAAAATATCTATCCACCACCAACTGCACAAATTCTTCAGCTAAATTAAGCTGAGCAAGTCAAGCACAACATCATAGAGATGGTACCTGAGCGCCGATCCGATTTTCTAGTTATTTAGGGACTTTGAACAATTTTAACAATCCATATACAACAATGAAGGAGGGCGAAATAAACTTACTATAGATATATTAGGCGCAAAGGGTGAGCAACTTTGATTAAATTTTTTCAAGACACGCAAAAAGTTAGCAGTGGGAAGAAAAAGGCTCTAGAATTGGTAACATTTCTGAATTAGTTCATTAACAAGCCACAACAATTGACAATAGCCTAACTCTGCTTCAATATACCTGCAAACAAGACGCTAGCTTGAATCGACATAATAGACTAAAATTTAGGCTAAATGTACGCTGAAAAAGTGATGTTCATGTAGTTTTGTTTTCTGCAATTTCATGTCAATCAGACAGTCCAAGACATTTTAGCACTTGTCTTGACTCATTGCAAAACAACCTTGCATTTGATTAGAAAACTGCCAAAAGGAGCATTTTCCAGGGCTAAGAAAAGTAGTATGTAACCTGCTTTATTATGTACTATTATAAATAACAAAATTATCTTTCTTTTGGCTGTTTCGATTCTAAATATCTGATGATTGGTCAATGCATGTTGTGGGCCGCCCAACTCTTCTTCGTGTGTTCCCAGCTGTACACAGGTAAAAATTGAGGTGATGAATTTCTTCTTTGTTGTATCCTGTGTAAAAGATGGTCTCTATTGATCTTGTTTTAATGTTTTTATTTCTACTAATTATTTCTATTGTACACGTTGTAATTGTTTCAGAATTGTTTTAATTATGTGAATACTGTTATGTCTCTTGTGTTGGATGTATGCATCATGGTGAACTGTTCTTCTCTGCTTTTTTGCAAACCCCATGGCGGGAAAAGTTCGGACTGTTTGATCTTGTTGTGATCCAGATTAAATGGAGAACAGTTCCAAATGTCCTGTGATTGATTCTTGCACAAATAATCATAAGCCAACACACAACGCAGAAGGAAATACACCGCTCACCTTAGAATTGCAGTGAAACGTGCTGCTTCTGTTTAGACTAGCAGCACCACATCTTAGTCAAGTTTGCCCAGATCAAACTAACTGAACCCAGCATGAACAAGCAAATATCACGACCTGGACACATTGCTCCAGTGAACAACTCAACAAAGATAATGTCCTGCTGTCGTGGGTGTTGCTGGGTCCCTCAAACACTTTTTAAGTGAGTCCAAACAGATAAATGCACTGTGCGATGTTTATTATGTGTCCTTGGAGAATTACACACCCAGGCTATCTTCCCCTCTGCTCCACAAATGCTGCCCAACCCGCCAGTGCTTTTAAAATCAAAAAGATCACAGAGAATTGCAGTTTGTTTATGATTAGTCCAACACAACAAAAAAAAGGATAATTTATATATGCAGGATCTTGAGTGACTGGTGTCTTCCCTCTGCGTTGTGTGTGTGTTGGTTTATCATTATTTGCGTATCAATCAACCATGGGACACTGCCGAACGTTTGGAGGCGCTCTCATTTAATCTGGATCACAAGAAGAGTAAATATTTTAACATGTGCTGAAAGACAGTTGGCCCAAACTTTTCCCAACACTTGGGTGGGTCAGCAAAAGGATACAATTACATACCTGGATGGATCACGAGAAGTGTACGTTTTTGACGTGCTGATAACTGGCAGTCGGCCCAAACTACAAACGACAACAGACAGAATAAGTGTTTCCCTAAAAAAAAAATGTTTTTTTTCTTCACTCAACTCCAGTTGCAGGACAATACACATTCAGTAGGAGCAAAACAAAAGAGTTGGTGAATAAAAAAAGATAAGCTAATAATAAAGAAACATTGTTGTAATAAGGTTAAAGTAATTCAAGTTGATTTTGCAAAATGTATCCTCAGAGCTCCCCTTTGTTCAGAAGTATTCTGTTTTGAGTTTGCTTTGGTAAGGTTAATATAAATTACATATTTATATTATTTTTATTATTATATTATTATTATTTTATTAATTATTATTATTATTTTATTTATTATTATTATTATTGTGTATTTATTTATATTTTCAGGAAGTCCCATTGAGATTTGCATCACCAGAAAGTCCTGTACAAAATGCTGAGTGTAGACGCGTTCAAACACGCTTGTATAGCAGTAAAAGGAGAAATATATAAACTATAACAGTTTTGCAGAAAGACAAAGAGGGAGAAAGAGAAAACAGCTTACGCCATCAAGTAAGGACAATGTCCGTGTGAAAAATACTTAATCAGACTGATGCAACTGCAGAAGAGGAGCTGCAACACCAGCCCTCATACAGCTGACTATGTCTCCATCTGCTGTGTGTATTTGAACTACATGTTTTACAGTAGATCCAAACGTAACATTCAAAAGTCTGATTAAGATGAACATAGAGGTCGGTGTCTGTAGCCTACGTAAGAATAAGGTTACTTTAAAAATAAAAATACACAACTAAAAGTAAAATTAGTGGTCCAAGAAATGACTCAGGTAAAAGTTTCTAAACTGTAACAACATGAATTTACCTTCACCTTGTAATCGTCGACTGGTCTGTGAGATGAGGTCCTTGTTTGTGCCTGATCAGTGAGTCTGATTCAACAGTTTTGTGAAAATGTCTTCAGGCTGCGAATACAGCTAAAAATAATGCTTTTCAATGCAATGAGGTAACGCTATGCTAAGTGTAGCCCATGATTTTTTATATTGGTGTAGCCCGTGTAGCCTCGTAAAAACAAATTTGCAATGCTAAGGTTAGCATTTTCTAGTTAGCTTTCTAAGTTTTTAAAGGGGACATAGTTTATGTACAAACACTTATTCTATGACAATATTTTCTCATCATTAGTTTACTCAAATTAGTTAAAGTTACTATTACTTTTTAAAATATAATGAGTTAACTGTTACTTTCACCGAATGCCCCAAGAAAATTACGTAAAGTTCTCATGGTTCGACAGGCTTTCTTGCATGTTTCCCCGTGTCTGTGTGGTTTCCTCCGGACACTCCGGTTTCCCCACTAACCAATAATATGCAGGTTAGGGAACGCTTGGTGCTGGTCGGAGGTTGGGGCGCCAGGTGTTAAGGCAAATCACTTCTGCTAAACTGCCTGCAGCAGCTTGCTATCACTGAGTGGGGTTTGGCGGGCTGTAAACCATCTCACTGTGAAACTGTGACTCTGTGTCTGTGAAAAGTGCGACAAAGCTTACTTGCTTGCTTACTTACTTACTTACTTACTGACTTAGCCTACTTACTTATTACTATTTGACACAATGTTTTTTTTTGTTTGTTTGTTTGTTTTTTTCATAAAAGTAACTATTTTGTTAATAACTGTAATTTAACTAGGCCCTACAAGTTTTTTTCTCAGTTACACTAATAGTTACTCAAAATTACAGTAAGTACGCTACAGTAGGCTATCTTAGTTACACCCAACACTGATTTAAGTAACGTGGTTGTGCAATGCATTACTGTGAAAATGCATATATTACTAAATAGGCTAGGTCTGTTACTTGTAAGGTTAAACGAAAACCTTGCAAACATGATTTATCCTGTTAGGTAAAACACCTCAGATACAGATCAGGAGCTGGAGCTGGGCTGCTCTCATTTCTGTGTTTTAATTGGGTAATTAGAGAACCTGTCTAAAGAACTTGTACTTTGTTTACCTTTGTTTATGTAGCCTAATAGCCTAATAAATCATAAAATTCCCTAATTTGACCAATGTACACAGTTATACCAAAGAAATGTAACTGAGTTGCTTTCTGGGGACAGTAACTGAATAGTGGAACTAGGCCTAATTACATTTTTAAAAGTACAAAGTAATGTGCAACTAGGCTAATATACTTTTTCTCTCACACTGCTTTGCAACAATGGAAACTAGAAAGTTAAAATCTGATATCTGTTTTTATTTCTATACTATTTTAGACCAATTTTCCGTTTTACAATTTATAAAATGTAAGTTATTGATCTACAAACTGTATGTTATAGTTTATTAGAATTTGTTTGACAGTTTAAAATTGCATAAAATGTTTTGCTTACACATTAGGCCGACCCACCTTATGTTTCACTCATCCATGGTGTCACTTTATAATGGAGGGATTCCTCCCAGCAGGTCATGTGACTGTGGTGGATTATCATTTCTAATGAAGGCCTTCCTCAACAGGTGTCCCAGGATGAACAGTAGAGTGGGGCTTCCCCGGCCGCCTGCCTGACAAAGAGAGCTGTGACTTCAAGTGTCCGAAATGCCGGTCACTCTGGTGTACACTCACGGGTCAGTTTAATCAAGTTTCACAGGAATCGGTTACGGTTACAAGGTAGTAAATAAATTAAAGATGCCCACAAAAAGAAAAAAACAACACGTAGAACGGACGAAGAAGAAACCAAAGATGTGGATGACGAAGACTCGGAGGATCAAGAAACCAAACCAAAGAAAAAAAGTGAGTCAGGCAGATTGAAAAAAGAAGAGTAGGGGCAGCGATGAGGAGGACTACAACTCTGACACATCAGGAACAGACGTAAAGAGGACCAAGAAAAAGACCAAAGACAAGGAGAAAGTCAAGAAAAAGAAAGCCAAAGAGGTGAGCGGAGATGAACTGAGCGCTACGCCTCAAAACTCAGACCCAGAAGACAACAACAATGTGTCCAAAAACAGCAAAAGTAAGGAGAAACTGCCAGATGTGATTGAGACCACTAAGAAGAGCACAAAGAAGTCCTCTTCAAAAGAAAAAATGGCTAAAAAATCCAAAAAGGATTCTGAGGTAGAGGAGGAAGCTGGAGAAGAAGATGAAGGAAAGAAGAAGAAGAAGGACAAGAAGAAGAAAGGATCAGACAGTGATGAAGACACTAAAAAGAAAGGCAAAAAGAAGAAAGTGGAAAATTATGTGGAGATTTATGAGAACGAGTTAAGAAACTATGAGCCGGAGAAAGTGGAAAACTATGAGGATGAATATCACAAGAAGAAAGGCAAGTAACGCTTTATTATTGATGATCTTTTGTTTGAATTATGATTGTTCTGTGATGTAAGGCAAGTCAGTGTTGATATTGTCACACAAAATGATTTATATAAGAAATCTGCTAACAGAAATGCCCGCTTGGTCAGAAAAAGAAATACAAATCCTTGATTGCATCTTATATTACACTTTGAAACGCAATGGCTTGAAGGTTATAATGAATCTTAAAGTTAGATTTACGGCTCCTTACATGAAGCCTCCTCTTTCTTAAACATGTTACTACCAAGCTTAGAAATTTACTGTTCTCTGAATTTTTTATTACGATCAAGATTTATTGGATTGAGTTTGAATAGAAAAGAATCTGGAGTAAGAATCAAAACATATAATTTCCACATAGTTTTTTTCTATCACAAATTAATCTAGTATGTGTCTTAGTGCCATTGGGATAAGAAAGTGTCTTTCAAATACGTATTCATTTCAGGCTAAAATCTATTACTATAGGCTGAAAATTCCCTCTTCCTCCGATTCTCTATCAATCAGTCTCAATGAAAGTCTGGCATATCAGACAAAAGTCCTAGACCATACACCTTACAGTTAGTAACAGTTAGTTGTAGAAGTTATGCAGATGACACCACAGCTGCAAATATGCATGAGAAAAGTGCATCACCTCTATACAGTACTGATAATTAGTCTGAAAATATATATAGGCTTCTCACTACTCTGGCCTGGTGGTGATATAGGTAACAGTTAACTGATAGAAGTGGTGTCCAGTACCAGCAGTTTGTTATCTTCAACTTACAGCTACATGACACCTGTCACTCACTCATCTTAAAGAGCGGAGGTCGTCTTCTCTACAGTTTCCTTTTGGCTCTCACAAATAAATGTATTGTGCCCCAACGTAAAACCACACTCGAGCTACTGTATATGAACCTGTAATCTCCTTCCTTGTTCAATAGGCTGAATGATAATATTCATTCATTCTTTTTTCACCATTTGTTTGCATTGTGGGTAAGCCTTTCCCAGTGACTTTGGGATGACCTTAGGCAGGGGAAACATGCTAAACAGTGAGGGTTAGAGACAGTCTCTCATTCTTTCACTAGGAGAAAATTAACGATGATGCCCAATTAACCTTCCCAGCTTTCAGATGGATGATGTGGTAAAACTAGGGATGGAAAATCGTTCGAAAACATCAAAAATCGTTTGAAGTATGCATCGATCATATCGAAAGACCAGAATCGATTATACGGCCACTGACATATACACACACAATCTATAGTGTGTCTAATACATACAATAATACAATTATAGTCACAATATATAAAGAAACACAGCCTGAACTTGTGCAAGACCTGACTGAAAGTGCATTATTATGTAGCAGAGTTCAACACATATCTGGAATGAGCCATTTTATATCATTCCTTTCCTACTGTAAAGTTATAAACTACTAACCCTAACTTTGCAGCTGAAGTTTTTTTGCTTAATGTAAAATGTTGTTTCTGTTCACAGTGTATGAGGTGGTGACGATAACTGGAGACGAGAGAGGTGCTGGAACTGATGCTAATGTATTTATCACACTCTTCGGAGAATATGGCATCACTCCAAAGGTGCATCTGGCCAGCAAGTACGTCCTGCAAATCTGTTCCTGCTCAGTTGTGTGAATGTTATTACCAGAAGGGTTTTCTAAAAATCTGTATTTGTTTCTTTTTTCTTCTCAACAGCACAGAGAAAAGGTAATTCTTCAAGTATTTATTAATTGATCATTTGTGCTTAAATGCATGTTAAAAAGCAGTTCCCAAGTTGTGTTTAATACCTAATCATTATTGTTCTCAAGGTGGCAACTTGCTAAGTATTTTTACTTAAGTACTATAGTTTTTCGGTATGTGTCTCAAAAGTGAAGATCACCCCCAAACTTCACCCACAAACACATTTCAAACACAGCAAACTTACAGTATTCAAAAGCATTGGAAAACGGTGAGCTTAGGAGCTCAGAGAAGAGAGCAGCAGTGCGATTGGTTTAACAGCAGGGTGTTTGTATTCAGTGCTCGGTTTTGTGGGGTTGTGCTTTTCTCACAGACACAAACGTATGTAGTAAGATACAATCACTTTATGACTATTTTGACCTGAAACTTTTGCTCAGTTTGCGCTAAGTTGCTACAGTTAATTACTAACAGATTAATTATAATTCATTCACTTTAAAGAATGCTTGACACACCAACCAAAATTGTACCTATATACAGTATAAAACAAATTAAAGGAGCACTTGAATAAAAGCATGTTTTTTTTATTTGGATGTTTTTATTGGACTAAAATCATATTAATGCATTTACTCTGTTGGAGGTCCTCTGCCTGTTTCAATTGAAAATGAAAAAGGGTTCAAAGTATGATTTTGACTTTCTATTTCATTGGGATATTGCAGGTCATTTTCCACTCCCAGAAAGTTACATAGTGTAGCGCTAGTAGTTTTTTTTTTTTTTTTTTTTGTAAATTATTGTGCTTTTGTGTGTTAACAAAACTATTTTTCAGGAGTCGCACTGCGTTTGAAAGGGCTAAAACAGATGTTTTCAGAATACGAACTCACAATGTTGGAAACATTAAGAAAATAAGGTAGGTCAAATAAAGCAGCCTGTGTTTAAAGATTCACATTGTGGAATATTATATTTTCCACATTCATCTCATGAATGTATATGGATTAGAATTATTAGTCTTCACAGATCTGACTTTACTTACCCTGGTAGGGACATATGCTCGTCTCCATAGATATGGCTTGAGTTTAAAACTATACTGTGTATCGTTCTATAAAGCATGAATCATTCTTACGTCCAGGACTAGTCTATTCATTTTTAATAGCATTTTGCTTATTTTAACCTCACAAAGCAATATCATCTCCATGGAGAAAAGGAAATTGCACACCCTTCAGCAATAATCTTAAGTGTACTTTTAAACTCAAATAGGTACTTTTATGTTTTATGAATATAGGATTGAACATGACAACACAGGCATGAACGCAAGCTGGTTTCTGGACCGAGTTGTGGTGACAGATGTCATTCGGCCTCACCTGCGTTTCTACTTCGCCTGCAACAACTGGCTGAGTAAAGAAGAAGGAGACCACCTCTACATCCGAGACCTGCTGGGCACAATGGACCCTATGGACATGCCTAAATGTATGTGCATATCAAGAAAACATCATGCTTTTTGAGGTATTTGTCAGTAAAAGATTTGCAATAAATCTCTTCCAGATAACAAATATATAGTGACTGTTTTCACTGCTGATGTAAAAGGCAGTGGAACAGATGCTGATGTCTTCATAAATATCTTTGGAGAATTTGGAGACACGGGTAAAGATTAAAAATCACACATTTTTCTTGTGCTTGCTCTTGTGATGTAATCAACTTTAAACCTTTTTAATTTCAGGAGAGAGACGACTTGACAATGAAAAGAACAACTTTGAACAAGCGACAGAAGACAAGTTTACCATGGAAGCACCGAATTTGGGAAAAATCAGAAAGATTACGATTGGACACAACAACAAAGGATCCTCAGCTGGATGGTTTGTCGACAAGGTAAAAATGAAAATTATATTTCCTATACTATATCTTCATCACACACAAAAAAAAACATGTACCAAATGCCTTAAACATGCATTTTGTTTTCCTTACGGTATATTTGGTGATAAACTATCACTGTAAGCACCAACTCGTAAGGTTGGATGATTTTTCTGACACTATGCATGCATAACATAGATCATAGACTTTAAAAATAATGAGAGTAGAGATGGAACCCATAAAGTGTCACAGTAAGAAGGTTTGACTCTTGCATATCCCGGGCCTTTCTGTGTGGAGTTTGCTTGTTTCTCCCCATCATGTCAAGGCAAGTCAAGTCAAATTTATTTATAACGCACATTCAAAACAACCACAAAAGGCCCAAAGTGCTAGCCTAATGCATCAGCCGGCTTCATTTCACTTCATGGAAACCGTCTGACATCACTTCATTGGGACTTGTTTGCTTCACAGTATTTAATCAATCACTCCTTTTTTGTTGTTTTGTCATCAAGGAAATAGAGCATAAACATAGTAATTGTTATATTTCTTTGTGGTAGACTGCAAATTAAAAGGTAGAAGATCCTATTCAAAGGAGAACATACACAGTCTGCAATTTCAACTTGGGTTGGTTTTGGCTAACACGCCACTCCGCTCCTGCTCGCTGATTAGATGACTGTACCTCCTGCTTTTTGGGAATCGTCTGCAGTCCTGTGATACCTGACCTAGTAGATGGAGTGTAGTGAAATTGTGTGAGGGCACTAGGTGGCGTCAGGCAGGCTGCTAAAGTGCTGTACAGAAGTAAAATCTACACACAAAGTATTCACATAGAGCAAATACAAATACAAATGTTCTGCTCAGCTATTGTTAAAAGCCAGTGCAAACAAGTGGCTTAAAGACTTATAAATATTCAGAGATGAAGCTGAATATCTGGGTGGGTTTCCTTCGGGCACTCCAGTTTCCCCCACCAACCAAAACATGCATGTTAGGGAAAATCCTCCAATTAAGGGAGCCCCAGAGGCATTGAAGAATCGGTCCAATGCATAGAATAAATTTTCCTACAAGAAAGTGCCCCTTAACCTTAAAAATGTGATCTTAAGTGGTGTATGATTTCTGGTGGTAGGTCTGCACAGTATATTTTTGCGTATGTGTCAGTAACCTAATCTAAAAATGACACGCTTTGGTTATTTAATATTTTAATGGAATGAAGAAAATATTTTGTCAGTTCTCAAAAAAAAAAAGCCCAAATCCTTTGATAATCCACCTTATTTAGCCAGACAATGCCTTATGGTACTTAAGACATGTGATCTGTGTATATCCTCTCGCTGCTCTCATGTGAGACTAGTGTACCTGGTTCTCTCAACACGTACAGTGCAGCAGCAGAGTCAAGCCGTGACTTCATTCAGACACAGGGATAAGTGTACAAGGCCTGGACACACGCTGACACCCTAACCCTGTGTGTAAAGGGAAACTTCTCACCATTAAAGCATCATGTTACAACAATCAGATGGAGAAGTCATTCGCAGCGCTGAAAAATCAACCATGACAACATCAATTAATCATTTGTGTCTTTCAAATGACCAGTTTCAGTAGTCTGTGTTTTTGATGTATTATTGACAGGCTTCTTCTATGCCGCCATGTTTTGACACCGTCTCTGATGTTAAAAGAATCGCACACAAGCTATTCCCAGTAACCAGATATCTTTGGTCTGGACTGAAGCACTATGCTCTTCAGACATAACTAGTAATGTTAAAAAAAAATCAATTAAATTACCTAAAATGTTCATAGTGTTATAGTCGTACTTCGCCCATCTTAAAAACTATATGTTTTTTTAAATAATAGTATTTTTTTAAAGAAAATGTCATACTGCGCAGGACATTTTAAAGAACCATTAATACAATTTTGCACGGGTGCACGGTAGCCAAGTGGTTAGAGCTCTGGCTTCCCAATAAGAAGGTTGTGGGTTTGACTCCCGGGTCGGACCATACTAACATCTCACGATCTCTCTGGGTGGAGTTTGCATGTTCTCCCCGTGTCACCGTGGGTTTTCTCCGGGTACTCCGGTTTCCTCCCACCTCCAAAAACATGCATGTTTAGGTTAATTGGGCATCACTGTAAATTTCCCTTAGTGAGTGAATGAGAGAATGAATGGTTGTCTGTCTAACCCTGCGGCAAGTTGGCCACTGTCCAGGGTGTTTCCCCCGCCGCCCAAAGTCACTGGGATAGGCTCCAGTCACCCGCGACCCCTAACGGGATTAAACGAAGAAAATGAATGAAAAAAAGAAAATGAATGAATAATACAATTTTGATTTGAGGACTTCACAAACGTGACCTATATGTGTCACAGGTACAAGGTAAATATGTCCAAATGTAATCTTATTTTTACTTAAGTCATATGTCAGTGCATTTTCAGTTCACGCCGACGTCACATGGAGTTGACGCCACAAATAAACTCCCCCAGTGGGCTACAAAAACTCTGCAAAAAAAAAAAAAATGGGCATCACTCATAAACCGCTTTTTTTTTTGCCTCAGAAAGAAGACAAGCACATGTGCAGTTTTCTCTTACTTTCTGTGTTGTAATGTTGAATTTCATTATTTAGGTGATCGTGGATGATCTAGGAAACAAGATGGTGTATGAATTCCCCATTAATCGTTGGTTTGCCATCGATGAGGATGATGGGAAGATCCAGAGGGACGTTTTGGTTGGAGGCAGCCAACCCACAGGTGAGAGCTATAAAGTTATGTGATTAAATACTAGTATCTAAGTTAGACACTCATTTAAATAAACGTCATAACAGAAAATAATTACAATAAAAATATAGTTTAGATTTTTCCTGATTTGTTTAGTCTTGATGATGATGATTGTGTCAAAAGTGAGTTTGAAATTATATTGCTGTAATAACTGAATAATTTCACTATGGTATTAAAATGTGTGTTTTATTTCTGGGGAATAATAATAATATGATTTAGGCTATAGCTAAATTTAAATCATTTCTGAACTATGAACTTTTTGTTATATTTTAAAATCCTTTCTATAATAGATTTGATGAACAGGTTATCTTCCCTTACATGCTCCCACATAATTCAGTAACTTTTTAAGAAATGCAAGCACAATTAAAACTGAGTTCATTGCACAGCCCTAAAATTACTTATATATTTTGTATAATTTACTATTGTGACAAGTGACAAATTGGCCCTCTTCTTACCTGTTGTTATTACTGTGTAGTTCTAGTGGTCATTAAGTCTTGGTTAAGGCTGCTCTTCTCCTTCGGGGAATCTGCTGCAGTGATCTGTAACGACACATTGGCACAGCGTCTGATAGCCTGACATGTAATTGTACCCTCAGGTATTGTGTACAACGTCCAGATTGTGACAGGAAACATCCGAGGAGCCGGGACCAACTCCAAAATCCACATAGTCATGCACGGCTCCAAGGGCGTAAAAAACAGTGGCAAGGTAAAAATGCAGATTTTTATGTAAATGCAAACAGAAGCTTCTGATTTGCATTCAGGTGCCAAGGAATTACCATAGGAAGAGCAACAGAAGTAGAACAAAATACAATACAAAATTTATCATGGAAACTATAAAATCTTCAAAATTTTAACTTCTTTAGCAACCGTTTGAAACTGCATATGTCAGTTCTAAGTTTTTTTTATAAAGTATAAATTCAAACCTCTGCTAAATGCATATATTTAACTAAGACCTATTGTGTAGGTAAGCTTTTATCCTTGTTGTAGGTACCTTCTCTCATCATTAGTTTACTGAAAGTTTTATTAAGGATGATCCATGCATGTTTGAGTAATCTTGTATTGTTCTGCAGCTGATGATTAAGTGCTCAGAAAAGCCCTGTCCTCACCTACCACCTATACCCGCCCACTTGTCTGTGTTATTGTTGTTATTATTAATTAAAAGATTCAGATTCATTGTAAAGTATGTATGGTTCAAAATAGTCACAGAGCCACTTTGCAACAATATTAATTAAAAATGTAAAATATGCTGCTTGTTACTTAAAAATCTTGCAATGAAGAGGCGGGGCTGCAGTTTTGCACAGGAAGTAAATGGACTCCTTTTATTTCTAAGCTGTTTTACATAAATTTTACATTAAAAAATAATAAGAAATGACTAATCTGTGTACAGTATATATCATAGCCTATTCCTAAATGCATAGAAAATCGCAATAGGTCCCCTTTAAAATCATCCATTGTATCAATATCGAGAGCCTGTGTCTCAAGAGGCCCTGAATGAAAAAGTTTGGACACTGCTGGTCTATATGTGTGTTTCTTTGTGGCATATGTCTTGTATCTTGTCCTTGCTGCTGTTTTTCAGGTATTTTTAGAGGGAGGAAAGTTTGAGCGCGGTTTGACTGACATTTTTACAGTGGAGATTGCAGCTCTCCTCAGCCCCTTGAGCAGAGTGACGATTGGACATGACAATGGAGGAGTCAGCTCCGGGTGGTTTTGTGAAAAGGTACACTGTATATTTCCACAATTTTTGTTTTTATCTCACATAGATACACAAGAGCAGCACTTTTTCTGTAAGATTGTCAAAAATAAATACAGTACAAGATTTTAAGAGACACTAAAACTATTAGCAAAATGTTTACATAAAAACACTGACCCCCGTCATAGACTTATACATTTATAATTTTACATAAACTCAATCAAGAAGCTCTATGGTTGACTATAGCCTTACTCTTTCATGTGACTATTGATTTTATGCATGGTTTCAAACTTTTTCAAAAATATAGCAAAGCAAATTGTAATGAATGGAGCAAATGAGCCCTTTTTACGCTGTTTGCCTAATACCAATTCAGACTAGGTAAATACTTTATCAGGGAAAGGCTATGTGTTTTTGTGTTTATAATGGTGTGTATTTTTTGACTCAATGCTAAATGCTAACCAAAATTTAACCTAAATATAAAGTAGACAATTTGATAAAAATACACTAAATGTCAAACCGATTGTTTTTGTAAAAACCTAATTCTGTTTGTAGAATTATTTTAACAAAATAAATTAAATTAATTATAGGTTAGCATTAGCTTTGATACGCAAAAGGCAAATTTTCTAAATATATAGGTTTTCCTTGGTAAAGTCTTTACCCAGTGTGTGATGGTCATAACTTGCTGCAAATGATTATCTGATTGTAACTTGTCATCCGCTTTGCGTAAATTAATTATTTTTAAAAATGTTTTTACAATTGTTTATAGGAATTGAATAGACCGGAAATAACTATTTGCAGGTATTTTTCAGACCGGAAATAGCCGAGGGGAAAAGGCCTATAGCAAAAGACTATAATCTTAATCTCCTGCGTGCCTCTTCAGTTCACGTGCCCCAAGTTTTTGTCTCATTCTGCTGCCTCACACACCTGGCACAACAATCAGTCGCCTACATTTAAGCAGCTCTCGCCTCCTCACATTTAGTTTTCAACTCGTGCCGCAGCCCTCCTCCTTTCCCTTTTCAACATCTTCAGCTCATTGCTTCAGCTTCCACTACCACCAGGGTCTAGACCCTGGGGGGTCAATTCTGCACCAAGTTATTCCAGCTCTGTCTTTAGACTGTAGGTTCTCAGTTTCAGTTTCTTAAAAATTCCATACTCAACTCTTTATCAGCTGTTGTTTAAAATTATACAGAAAAATGTCAGTTTTGATTCTCCAAGGCAAAGTTTTAAGTCTCTAAATGTATCGGATTGCAATAGCGCTTAATCGGATTGCAATTTGCTTAACATCAGACGTTCATTCACATCATTCTGCAGGGTCTAAACTTTACAGATTTACTGACTGCTATAATCCTTTTCCTTTGTATGTAGTTTGAATACTACTATTTTGTATTTGCAGGTGGTGGTGTACTGTCCCTTCACTGGGATTGAGCAGACGTTTCCTTGCAGTAAATGGTTGGACGAGAAGGAGGGAGATGGGCTGATCGAGAGAGAACTTTACGAGATGGTTTCCCTCAGGCAGAAACGGCAAAAGAGTAAAAACACTGACAAGACATTTTTGATACATTATTTTCAGTAACAATGGTTTGGTGAACTGTACATTCATTTAATAACAGCCATGCCTGTCGACTTCAGTTGGTTCAGATCTTTAGAAGAATGTTTTAAGGGAAATAAGCATCTTAAAATGAATTAAAAGCTGAATATTGCCCACATTAATTTCAAATAGGAAAAAATATATAATAAAGTAAAAAATCAATAGCCACCTGACAATTTTGTGTCAATATTTTTGTCCACATTGCGCATTAGGCCCAAGAGATGACATTCTTTTGGTAATTTTTAAAAAGTGAACCAACACTCAACATTTAAATTAAACAAATACATGTCTATCAAGATTGTGGCAATATGACCTTCCAACTGCCATTTTGTACACTGTAAAAAGGCAAAATGCCTATAAATTAGCATAAATCTTTGTGTTGATATAATTTATTAACGTAAGTCAAAGATTTTCAGCTTATACTTTTAAGTTAAAAGGGACTTGCATGAGAGAAAGAGAGACAGTGAGAGAAGAGCCAATGACAGGCAACTCACATACATGAGTTTAAATTACATAAAACTTTGCTTTTTTAAGTTAAATTGTCTTATTACTTTTAACAGTGTACCGCTAAAATACATTTAAGACACTGAAAGAAATAATTTGATCAAAAAGTGTTATTTTTTTCTCACTACATAAACCTGTTTAGTTCTCTGCTTGCATTTTGTAAAAGTTTTAACATTTTTGCAATTACAATAGTAAAACATTTTTTTGTCGTTGTATTTCTGTGTAGAGCACCCTTGGTCCTTGTGGATCTGGACCTCAGACCTTCCCAGTGCCGGGACAGATGCAGACATCTCCTTCCAAATTTATGGAGAGAAAGGAAAATCTGATGAAATCCGACTTGATAATAAAACAGACAACTTTGAGCAAGGCCAAACTGACAGATTCATGGTAAGAGATGATGTAATTGATATTCTGTACCTGCTGTTATCAAGTATTATGAAAGTTGTTCAGTTCATTTTTGTTGATATCTCTATACTCCATTTATACCCTAGTAGTGAGTTTTTGTGCACCATCTTTTTTTATCCTATTGTTTGCATGGATTGTTTTATTTGCTTTGTATTTTAGTTTTAAGAATACATAGTACATTTGGACATAATACCATTTTTATTCTGCCGAAGTTCTTGTCCTTAGCGTACGCAACACTGAAAGCTGTGAAGCTGCTTTAAAAATGTAGTAACTTTGACCTATGTAGATGCTTAATTTACATTTTGTTTTTAGTGTTTCCACAAAATCTTTGACTCATTCTTAAATGTATTAAAAAATCTGAGTACTTAAAGGTACTAAACACCATATTTGATTCCTTAAAAATGTAAACAAAGAGAAATAATTGATTTTAAACTTCCCACATTGGTCCACATGTTTTGCTCACTAACCTAATGGCAGTTAGCCACAATGCTAACAACAACAACAACAACAACAACAGCGGAGATGGGGGAACAAACAGGACAATAATGAGTCGGAGACAGGATATTACAAACTAATTTCCACCTGAAAAGATGCATAAATTATATTACTGTAAAAAAGTATAGTCCCTTTAAACATTAGCTGTTGGACAATACAAGATTACTCAAATATGCATGAATCAAAATAGGTCCCCTTTTAAAGTTTGTAAACATTTTTACAGGTTGAGCTGCCTGATTTGGGAAAATTGACTAAACTTCGTATTTGGCATGAGAAGAGAAATCCATTTGCAGGATGGCATCTGAGTAAGGTGAAATTTCCTGTTGTATGGTTCATTTGAATATATAGTATGCACTTTGTAATATTTATCACTAGAACAATACCAATGACTAAATAATTAAACTGATCCTGTATTGGCACAGGCCACCATCATGAAGACATTAACAAAGGAGAAGTACACTTTCCCTTGTGAACGCTGGCTCGACACCAATGAAGATGACAATGAAGTTGTGAGGGAGCTTCCTGCGACTGGAGACCCCATAGGCGAGCCTCTCACTGGTATGTTGAATTAGCATAGCAGCTTTTTGTCAGTGTTCAAAAGATTTATTCTTCACATTTACTTCATATTTTGTTTTAGACAGTTTTTATATCTTATATATTCACTTTTAGTTTACAGCACTGCCATTACCAGTCACTTTAATTGTGACTATATTTATAACTCATCTTGGACTAAAACATGACTAAAGCTGGACAAGAGCAGGATCAATCCACAGCCCAAAACTCAGCGAAAGACGACATTAAAATTTGCTCACTGAAGTCACACTACTCCATTATTAAAATTATTTTATTATATGTTTTCCAGTGATAAAGTACAGAGTGACCGTTTGCACTGGGACTGTAGGCGGCAGTGGAACAGATGCTTCTGTTTTTCTGAACTTAATTGGAGACAAAGGAGACACAGGAGATAGAGAGCTGATCAACTGCAAAAACAATGTTAATAAGTTTGAAAAAGGAAATGTGAGTACAACCTATTAAATGCTATTAAATGAAATCTGCAATACTTGTTTTGCATAGATTGTATTTATACTTTGAACTACTAAACTATTGATTACTGTAAGGAGTGATTTAGACTTAATCAAACTTTATGGTTAGTGTGGTTAAAGATATTTTTTATGACAGCTGGATGAGTTTCTTATTGAGGCGGTGTCTGTGGGCGAGTGCGCAGAATCCGTATCGGTCACAATGGTAAAGGTGGAGGCTGCGGCTGGTTTCTGGATAAAGTGATTGTGAGAGAGGAGGGACAAGCAGAGGCTCACGCTGTCGAGTTTCCCTGCAACAGGTTTGGGTTGTATTTATTCATGTGTTTCAAACTTTATTTTATATTTTCATACAAACAATGTTTCAGCTTCATGTGTTAAGCAATGCAACCTCTGATACTCATATATACATAAACATTAAAGCTGATAGCTAGAGATTTTGTAGCTCAACCTTTCTCGACCACTCCGTCCATGAAGGTAGTTTGTGGATGCAAGGCAACTATCTCCAGCTCAATTCAGATAAGTGATTGTGTTTGGCCCAAAGAAAGTAAGAGAAAGGGTCAGTTGTCACCTCCAGTCTCTCTCACTCTTTCTCTGAAATCTTTAAATCAGATTAGGAGCATGGAAGTGATTATACTATTCAATTATTATACACTTTTATGCATTTAACAGCCATATCTTATCTGCAATAATCTACTATCTGAAGAACATTACAAAAAAATAATATATACTGTCAAAGAGATCTATTTGTCAAAATTTTTCCCAGTAGATCAGATAATTTTTTCCTAAGGGTCAGATTTTTAGAGAACTATAACCACTGGTCCGGGCCATGTTGTCAAAATTTAGGGTTGTACAAAATATCCTAACAGAATTAAATAAGGACTAGACCAGTACAAGCCCAGTCTGGACCAAGAGTTACTACATTAAGCTGCTTGAGGGTCACGTCTAAATTACACCTAAACTAAATGGTACTAACTGAGGTTTAAGACACCCCAAATTAATATTATATAGTTGCAATATTTGAAAGCTGGTTTGGGGCCGGATCATATTTTTCTCGAGGGCAAATTTTGCCCCCAGACGCCTTCAATTAAATAGGCCTGCAGTAGATTACTGCACTAACATTGTTCACTGGCCTCAAGCAACTTTTGTCATTCCAAATATTATCGATTTCGATTTATGTAGGTGTATCTTACCTTAGCTTTGTTATATTGGATTATTTTTCTTTTCCAGATGGCTTGATCGAAATGAGGACGATGGACAAATTGTGAGGGAATTAGTGCCATATTCTGATGGTCAACGTTTGTACAGTAAGCTTAGTTTTTTTTTAATCTTTTATATTATGTACACAATATTGATACTTAGTAATACTGAATGTTTTTGCCAGATGTGGACTATCACATTGCTGTAAAAACTGGAAACATCCCCGGGGGCAGTTCCGACTCCAACGTGTTTGTGAAGCTTTATGGAGAGAAAGGAGACACCAGCAAAATGATGCTGGTGGTCTCAGACAACAACCTGGGAAACTATTTTGAGATTGGTCGTGTAGATATCTTCGTTGTAGAGACCTTTGATATTGGACAGGTATTTAAAAAACACATTAAATATATATTATTTGTAATGTTCTGGTTGTTTAAACATGTGCTTGAGCATCTTTGCTTTTAGAACAAAAAATATTTATTAAAGCAGTCAGTCACAGATAGTCATATCCTCAGAAATTGAATTGGAGCCCCATCTACTGACTAAAAATAATCAAGTCAATATTGCCTGATATGCTAATGCTTTAGAAATGCCTCAACTGAATCTTTATTCTTTATTCAAATCCCCATTTGCTCCCACATTGTGGTTGCTAATCTTCCTGGGGTCCATAAAACATGAAAAGTTATAAAATTACATTTACATTTTAAAGTCATGATACAAAAAGTTAACATATGCACAAAAACATACTATTTAAAACAGTATTCATCCTGCATCACTGTTCTGGCATGTTCTTATTTATAAAAAATAATTGTTTCATTTTCCTTTTAAAAATGATCTATTTGTGATTGATTTAATGTTGGTGTGTGGCCAAATCTACAATTTTATTGCTAAAAAAGCTTGGCTCTTATTCCACCATAATTTTATGCATGAACATCAACAGGCTTGTTTGCAGTTTTGTTTCCAGCATCAGCCAAGACAGTCCACTGTCTATTGGATGATTTGTGAACATAAAATCATTGCAGAAAATCTCACAGTCTGGGACATTCTAACACATTTTAACAGATTAAGTTACATTTATTTAGCAGCTTTAAGGTTTCTCGAGCTGAGATTCAATTGTCAAATCCAGCAGTTCCAGTCTGATTTGGATTATCTGGAACAGTATAACTTGGATTTTGTTTGATGTTGAAATTGCATGAAGATACAGAAAAAAAAGAAATCAACTGATAAAAAAAAAAATAAAATCAACAATTATTGTAGCAAAATCACAACAGAGTTATCTCAGGACTTACAGATGTTGATTTAGCAAAAATTGTCAAAATCAACATGAACAGTCAATTCACAGACAATGAAATTGGATCATTATTAGGAATGCAGAGACAAAACAAGTGGCAATAAATTTCCAGAGATCCCTGTTTGACCTTTCGAAAAAAAAAAAAAAAATTGGGAAAAAGAAACTCGAGAGAACAGGTGAAAAGGATCCACCCATGGACGACAGCTGAGATGTGACAGGACTGACGTATGTCAGATAATTAATTTAAGTCTGTGAGCAGATAGACGCTTTTCTAGCAGGATAGACGATTTTTCTGAGTGAATAATACATAATTGTATATGTTTTTACATCTGTACAGTCTTTGAGCCTACAGTACAGTACAAAGAGCAATATGCAGGCAAATCATGCAAATTCACAGTTCACTATGGTTGAAAATGAGTCTTTTAAAAGTAAAACTACTGCTGAAACTTCTTTACATTTGTGGTAAATAGATTATTGTTGTTAATTGATTATTATTTTGGATTTTATCTTATTAACTTGAGCACTGATACCATAGCACAGCACCACTGGATTTAATTTTTTTTTTTTTGCTTCTTAATTTGAAAAAAAAAAAAAAAAGAAGTTTGTAAATGTTATTGTATTTCTCCCTTGTTTTCTCCCAGATAAACCGTTTGATGATTGGCCACACCAATGAGGGCATGCGAGCCGGCTGGTTTTTGGACAGTGTTCAGATCATAGTGCCAGGTCACGGGTCTCAGTACATGTTTCCCAGTCATCGCTGGCTTTGTAAAGACGAGGCGGACGGAAAAACAGAGGTGGAGATTTACCCCAGTGAAATTCTGGACATAGAACAGTGTAAGCAAACTCTTTACTTATTCTGACTCTCTTGTATCATTTTAATATACTTTTTGGTTAGGGCTGAGCAATTAACACAGTTTTCATTAAACCAAACTTTTTATATTTTTGTACTTTTTTGTGGGTTTGTCTTTTAAGCCAAAGATGTATTTCCCTTACAGCAAACACATCTTTATTTTAAGTGGGATTATTTGGCTATAATATTTGCCTTTAAAGGCCTGGATAATCCATATATCATTCGTTCAATTGATTTTCATTTTTAAAGCAAAAACAAAAAAGGATTTGTTTTGATTCATAAAGCAAATTACAATAAAACAATTAGAAAACAAATACTACCTCTGAGCATGGTGTATTTTTTTAAATTTACTTTTATTTGTTTTGCGTGAGCCGGAAGTTTATTTCGACTGGGTGATGTGGGCGGGGTTAAATGGAAAAAACAAAAATAAAAAAATCAATTGAACGAATGATACACGGATTCTGGAACCTGCTGATTTGAATAGAATTTGGTTCCTTTAAACCCAGATTTTTTCACATTTTGGCATAGAATAACACAAAACTATACCCATAAAACATTTCTGGAGTATACTTTTGTTTTTTATATTACTGTAGAAAAGTTAGACGATTTTCCAACTCCAGGAAGTTAGTGTCACTCAAATATAGCTGCTTTTATTGTTGATTACTAATCTTATTACTATTCTTGTTTTATGATATTGTTCTAAAATTACCAAAAATTATATTGCTAAATTAAGTATGTATGCTTTTCCAGCTATAAATTATGAGATAAGTGTGTTGACTGGGGACGTGACATTTGCTGGGACCAATGCCAGAGTATTCCTTCAGATGTACGGAGATAAAGGAAAGTCGAAGTGACCATCCTCGAAAGCAGATCCAACAATTTTGAGAGAAATACCACTGAAATATTTAAGGTACTTTTTAACTTTGACTTGGTTAAAAATGAAGAATAGGGTTTTAAGAATTCATGGTTTGTATTCTTGTTTTAAATTCTTTATCTGTCAAGTATGATTGTTTGATTTGTTTACATAGTAGGTGCAATTTAGTTTTATCCTTCTAAGAAAAAATTTTGCACTTTTATATTTAGAATTCAGTCTGTGAGATATTTCGTACAGAGAAATCCTACTCAAATACATATTCATCATATTTTACAGATTGAGGCCAAGGATGTTGGTAAAATTTACAAGATCCGTATCGGCCATGATGGTTCTGGGATCGGACCAGGCTGGTTTCTGGAGTCTGTGGATGTCAAGCATTTGATCATGGCTATGGTGCCCAAAGAGAAGAAAAAGGAGGACAAGAAGAAAAAGAAAAAGAAGAAAAAAGATGAAGACGACGATGAGGATGAAGAAGGGGAGGAGATGCAGGAGGTGGTGTTCACGTATCATTTCCCATGTTCTCGATGGCTGGCCTCAGGAGAGGAGGATGGAGAGCTGGTGGTAGAGCTGCTGCCTGAAGATGCAGAGGATCTGGAAGGTACATCATGTTTAAATTTATCTTTTACCAAAATGCAGATGTGGACTGTAAGTCAACTACAACACTTCATAATTACAATAGCATTGTGGTTTTGATGAAATGTTAAATTATATTGTCTATCATAGAAAGTGAAAGCTTTGTTGAAGTCCAACAAAACTAAACTTGTGACACATTCTTTAGTTGAAGCAATATTTTATACAATTTTGTCATTGATCAGTTCTCTAGACTAACCAGTTGGTTTGGTTGTAGAGATTGTCTGGCTTCCACACCTCAAGTTGCTGAGAGTGGGTCAGGTCACCTCTCCCCTGCCTGCATTTCAGATCAACTCTGCAACAATCAGATTCGTTTTTTGTATGATGCACTTGAAAAAGAGCTGATTGGCCATTTGTCATTTAGACCAAAATAGACCTTCACTCACCTCAAATTAAAATTTTCTTTTTCACTCATTGATTCTGTAGAAATCCAATATATTGTTTTATAAATCTTCTGGATTTTCCAGGCAGGTGGTGTGGTGTACCACATTCAGGCACACCAAACAAATCTTAGATAAAAGCTAGGGGCATCGATGCACCTAAAGATTTAATTTGGTTGCTCTGCCCAATTTTTTTGGGAGCCCGTACAGCCAAACTGGTCGCACTCTGGAGCCCTGTTCATTGTTGTATTTTTGTTTTTTGAGCGTAAACCAAATGAATTAGTCAGTTTTCATAGTTTAACCCATTTAAACCGATTTAGAAGAAAAGGTAGAATTTCAAGTATTGTAATGTAAACATGTAATTTGCAGCACATTTTACATGTTAAGAGGCATTTTTTGACAAGGAATATATTAAAACAATGAAATGGAATGGTTATAAAGGAAAAAATATGAGTAAAAATAAAATACTTCTAAAACCACACATGACATAAGGGGTACTCCATGTGTGAGATCATAAATAGGGGGTTCTCAAGACAAAAAAGGTTGGGAACCACTGGTTTAACCAATAAATACATTATTAACTCAATAAAAGTGGACTTTATTGACCCACAAAGAAAAATTTATCAATTTTTTACAGTTGCATATTTTTTTTCATAACGCACAGTGGCCATATGAATATAAAATACCCAACTCTGAAATTAGGCTTATTTAAAATCTAAAATCTGAAATAATTAAAGTTATTATTTCTCACAATTTGCCTTCATAGACCAGTGACAGTGAAGTTTTGTGGGGCAGAACAAGCACCACTAAGACTTTAATTAATGTTAGTTTGTTTTTAATTACACCATTTTTCTAATTAGTGTAATCAGCTGTAATTACGATTCCGCACAGCCCTTGTATCAAAATGTCATGTCAGCCTTGTGTACACACTTGGACTTGACCCAGTTTCCTGTCTGGTGCATAAGGTTAAAGAGGTGTTAGTCATTCATCCTTTGTACATTGTCCGACAGTAAACACCTACGAAGTGAGTGTCTTCACCGGAGTCATGATGGGAGCCGGGACTGACGCCAAAGTCTTCGTTAATATTTATGGAGAAAATGGAGACACCGGAGAGCGCTACCTGAAGAGCTCAAACAACTTCAACAAGTTTGAAAAGGGCGAGGTACGGCAGCATAATCAACAACCGATCACATTGCTGCACCATGTTATTAGTATGTCAATAGGATGATAATAATAATATGCAATAAAGTGTAACATGTTCACTAGTAAAACAAAGAACATTCATTTTATTACCAAGACAGTGGCAATGGTGGAAAGTAACCAAGTACAAAAGTAAAATGAAGTATCTGTGCATTTTACAGTGGATACCTTTTGCTTTTACTTTACTATATTTTTTACTATATTTTTGAAGACTGCGTGATTCCAAAGGTTGATTTTATTGCTTTGCCTAGCATGTGCCTTGGAACAACAATAATATAATTTATTTCACTTAATTTGGTTTTGTCACATGCTCGTTTCCATGGAGATATATTTTATCCCAAAAGTCTTACACAATGCCCCTTTAAAGGACACATACTGAAAATACTTTTTTGTCTTTTTAATCACGTTCTAACATTGCTTCTCCGCCAAAAACACAACTGCTGTTCTGTTTGTGAGACACTGTTCTTTTCCTTATGAACTACAGAAAACACAGTTCTGATTGTCTCAGATTTGTGTGTGTGTCATAGTTACATTTTTGAGATCTTCTAAACATTATACAGCATACTCAGCCTGATTATTTCCCCTGTTCATTTTCTTTTGTAGCTAGTAGATTGAACTCTAACTCAGTTTCTGATCTGTGAGACACATGAGTGTATCCTTGATGTGGATTTTTGATTATGATAAAACAAATTTTGATATGTCTTGGACCACTGGACACTTGTGACAAATTGATTTTAGTTGGTAAATAACTACTCCTGTTGTTTCCATCCATTTACAATACATTTTAGGGTTGCAGATTCACCACACCAAAATTACGCTACATTTTCATCAAAATGTATGAAGACTTATTTACCATGTATTATTTTACATCAGAACATTGCATCACATTATTTGCATTTACTTTAGCTGTGCTGCTGAAGAGCTTTTCATCTCAACTTTTGATTTGTTATTAGTAGTAAACAAGTAAACAAAAAAAACTCTGAAAACTGATTATTCACACATGTGCAGGTTTGACAAGGAAAACAATGCAATAAAGTGCATGAGTGGACATAAGTTTAGTCCTTTGTGCTTTGTCTTTTAAATAAAACTTTCTCTAAAACTTGTGGACATTAGACTATAACATATATCTGTCACCTCAGAAGTAAGAAATGTTAAGTTGTTTAGAGGAAACCAAAATAGACAACTAAATATATATATATTAATTTTAGTTATAGACTTGATCTAAATGTGTTCATATAAGAGGATGACTTGACAACATTCATGCATACAGTATATATTTTTATTTGATTCTTTAATATATTTCTCACCACTAGAGGGATAGTGAGCCACAGCCGTGTGCAGTCGGCCTCAATAATCAGAAAATGCAGCCAACATTCAGAATCTCACTAAAGCTGAGGATTTATGGTAATACTACAGAGGATTTTTGCATTAGATCTAGTTCAGAGACTAGATAGGTGGTAAATGGGGACAGGTTGTTTTTTTGAGCACTCAATATTATCCAGATTACTCAAACGTGCTTAAATCAGTCTTAAAGGAGACCTATTGTGATTTCTCTGTATACTTGGGAAGAAACTATAGCATAAGTAGATCAATAATTCACATTTTGTTCATTGCAAAACACAAAAATGAGTTAAAACGGCTTAGAAATAGAAACAGGTCCATTGACTTTCTGTTAAAAATGGCAGAACTGTTAAGTCCCACCTCTTGCTTGTAAAATTGAACTTTAACAAGCCCAGAATAACAATTACAATTTATTGTTGTTGGAAAGTGTCTACATGACCAATTTTAGCCCTAAATGTTTAACTTGCAATCCTAATTTTTGAGTAATCTCAAGTACAGACAAGTGGGGGGGATAGGTGTAGGTGAAGATAGGGATTTTCTGAGCACTGGGCATCAGCTGCAGGACAATACAAGATTACTAAACATGCATGAAGCAATTAAATACAACTGTGGGTAAACGATGATGAGAGAACACTGTTGTAACATAAAACTCAGAAAAGTAGATTTTACATAATAGGTCTGATTTTTATACTTAAGTAAGATAATGATAGAGAAGGCAGTTACAACAAGGTTAAAGATGCACAAAAATTGATTTTACATAATAGTCTCCTTGAAAATGCAGTTTCAACAAACAGAAAGGTTTAGGCTGATGTTTAATAGTTATACTGTATTATGCCTAACTCTGGTATTATATTATTTATATTTTTTTCTCTCTGAGTTGCTAGGTCCAATTACCAGCTTGTAACAAACCCCTAAAGACTCTCTATGACATGGTCTATGAAAGCTAATGACCTCCACAGTGCAATGATATGTTGCTGTTTCTAAATCAGAAGAACCCTATAGCAGCTTCTGTAAATACCTCGGCAGAAATACTTGGCTATTTTCCGAGAATGGAAATAAAACTGCAGTTATTCAAAGACTCAGTCACTTCCTGTAAAACGAGCAGGCTCTGAGATGTGTGTGGTAGGATTACAAGTTCTCCTGCAGTGAGGCCGAAGTGCCGGAGGAGCCATCCGGACTCCACAGTGTCACTGAATCTGTCCTACTTTTACTCCATCCGACCTGTGCATTATTTAGTCCATTATTACACTTGGCTCTTAAGTAACTCTCAACATACTGTATAGCTGATGATGATCTGCTGAAGGTGCCTGTTGTGTTTTAAATAACATTTGTTTAATCGTGTCAAACTTAATTAAGGTAACAACTCATTATTAGAAACGCAATAGGCTACTTGCTTTAATTGGTCTAACACTTTTTCCTGCTTGGCCACATGCTAGACTTAATGTTATCCTTAAATAAAGCCACAATTCATCCAAATTCACCATGAAAAGAGAATTATACTCAAAATAGTGTGAATCGTATGAATCTACTCTTTTTTTTCCCCTTCGTTCTCCTATTTTGCCCACCACCTAAAAAAATAAAACAATCATAGTCTATGTTTTTAAGATCAAAGTAAATTTGTAACCTCCTTATTTCTTCCTTCAGTCAAATTAATCATTTTCAGTAGAATCAAACTTTTTTTAAATTGATTACAAATCGCCAAAACAAATTTTTTGTTAAACTGCCTTCATATTTTGAATTAGTCATTCAGGCCCTAACTGTAAACACCAGTTTTACCAATAAGTTAAAAAAAAAATCAGCAGAGCTTGTTCTGTCAACTACAGATGAAAATTAGCTTGCTGCTAAATCTGGTGCATCCATCTTTTTAATGTAACTGCACATTGTCCTTTAAATAAATAAATAAATCTTCTAATTAGAGTATGTTAAACTTCAGAGGACAAAACTACTCAGCTTCACAAAGAATCCAGTCAGTTGTTTGTGCAGAAACGGATTCAGTTTAAACTGTAGACAGTTTTTGTAGGCATTTTATGGAAACCATGCCAATAGGTTTAAGGCAAATATAGCTGACTACCACTCTGCAATATTTGGGGAAATTTATTGTTTTGTTCTAAATCCTAAATGTCCTAACAGACTTGATTCTCTGCTTTATAGGAGGATAGGTTTGTTGTGACGGCTGTAGACCTGGGTCCTCTGAAGAAACTCCGGATTCGCCATGACAACTCCGGGTCTTATTCTTCTTGGTATCTGGACCGGGTTGAGATAGTGGACACCAAGGATGACACAACGTGAGTTAAACCACAACAAAGATGCTCCAATCTACCTAATAATTCAAAGGTGTTCTGTGACTTTAGTTGTATAAAATTGCGTGTCAAATTTAAAATAAATACTCGTATACACTATTGATTTTTTCCAGCACAATATTTTTACTGGAACGGGATATTTGTTGCTACAGGTTGCCATGGCTACGCTGCCTCTTCCTTTAAACACTGCATGCATATCCATATAAACACACTAGTGTCCTTTAGTGAAGTATTCTTCTGATTTCCAATTTCTCTGACGTGTTTCAGAGACATCCACCACAACTCACCGTTCACTTCTTGTATTTTGTAATATTTGTCCATTTTAGACTGAAAACCTGAGAAAATGCACTGAACAGGAAGCACTCAATAGTACAAAAGTTAGCTATGAAGCTCAACAGTGGAAGATTGCCTTGGTTCTGGAAGTTATTGGCGCTATTGTAAAGTCTCATAATGTTTATAAAACTCAGATCCATAGTGTGACTGGTTTCAGTCTTATAAAAGCTGCAGAAACAGATTTTAAGCAAAATGTAGGTTTATTCTCATTACTCACCTCCCACATAGCTGATTGATTCTGAGGACTTTTGATATATTATACTAGGAAATGTGGTTTTAGATATTTCGTAGCAAAGTTCAATTGTGTTAAAATAGTGTCTTGCCCTCCATCTGGCCTTATGACACCATCAAATTTTAGAAGCTGACTGGAACCTATTGTAATGCTCTACTCCTGAAACTGAACATACAGTATATGCATGTAAACAGGCCAGATTGTTGCCATGGGCTAGTGTCAATCTGTTGTCCCACTTTTGCATCCAACAAGCATTTTTTTGTACAGACGCATATACTCTCTGCAAGTGGAGCTTTAAACCAAAAAGTTCAGACTGTCAGTAATAATTACCAATATTATTAGTTAAAGGTTAATATTATAATGACAGTAAAAACAGTGGTGAAATTACACACCATAATTTAACAGAAATACTGACATATTAGCAGATCATTACATACAATTTTGCATGTAATGACTTACTTTTGAAGTATAAATGCTGAGAAACTACGCTGAACTGAAATATAAATGCAACAATTTGTTTGTGCTCTCAATATTTATGAGATGAACTCAGTTTCTTTGCACACAAAATAACCATTTCTCTCAAACATTGTTCAAAAATCTGTCTAAATCTGTGATAGTGACCACTTCTTTGCTGACATAATCCATCCAAAGGCTAATTAGACAGCATGATTATTGCTCAGGTGTGCCTTAGACTGGCCACAATAAAAGACACTCCGAAATGTGCACTTTTTTTATTGGGGGTTTTGAACCTCTGTGAATTTGGTCACCCGTCAAACGCACCTCTGCACAAAACTATGTCACTCATTTGTGCTCTGTTTGTGTTCTTTTGTGCTGTAAAACTTTTGTTTATGCTGCTTATTACAAATTCTTCATATTAATGCATCATATGAATGCAATGCACAATGTAGAAACCTGCATTTGTGCTGTTTTACTTTTTTTTTTTATATTGGCAATTTTATTTTGATTTCCTCGTGCCCCTGCAAACAGCTGGCCAGAAATTACATCATACAATTGCTGCAAAAAAAGATTAATATATGTGTGTTTTTTAAATATGCTACAAAAAATAAAATATGCCCCACACAAAACAGCACAAATGAAGCAAAATCGATTTACAGTTTTTGTGCAGATGTGTGTTTGATGTGGGGCCGACTTCATGGAGGTGGGGTTTGATGACTCAGAAAACCAGTCAGTATCTGGTGTGAGCACTATTTGCCTCATGTAGTGCAACTGTGGAATATTGGTCCACTCATCTTCAATGGCTGTGTGAAGTTTCTGGATATTGCAGGACAGTTGTTGTATGCGCCGATCCAGAGCATGCCAAACCTGCTCAATGGGTGAGTCTGGTGAGTATGCTGGCATGATTATGCACACCCCCATGTTGCAAGGATCTGTACACAATTCTTGGTAGCTGAAAGCATCCCAATTCTTGCATGGCCAGACAACCTGATACACTCTATGTGAAGGAGATGTGTTGCACTGCATCAGCTCATACCAGATAATGACTGGCTTTCTGAGTACCCAGACCCCTTCAGTAATAAAAAGGCACGTTTCAGAGTGGCCTTTTAATTAGCGGTGTCAAATTAGTGCATTAACTGAGATGAATTAATTACAGACATAATAATCAAGTTAATTTTTTTAATTGCATTAATTTATTTTGAAATTTTTAACTTCATTGTTTCCATATGCGAGTTGCAAAGTGGACATAAGGGTTGTGCAACTTTGCAATATATTAATGTTTCTTATCTGTAACAATAATATAATTAAATTGGATAAAACCAAACAAAAACACTTAAGTTGAGTGTTTTTCTCAGCAATTTTTTGGTGAGATTAAAATAGATGAATTTGATTATTTAATTAATCTCTTCAATTTTTTATTATCTTGACAGCACTACTTTTAATGTAGCCAGTCTAAGGCACAGGTGCAATAATCATGCTTGTGTACAGAGAAACTGTTTTAGATCTTTGAGTTCATCTAATAAAAAGCATAAACAAACGTGTTTATCCTTTTCTTCAGTAGGACAAAACTGGAACTCTGAATATTTCTAGATCTGTTCTGTGGTGTTTTTCATCGCAGATATTTCTTCCCGTGTAATCGCTGGTTAGCTGTGGATGAGGATGACGGACAGATCGCCAGAGAGCTGGTGCCAGTGGATGAGGCCTTTATGTGGAAAGATGACGATGAGGAGGGACCGGCGCTAAACTGGGACTCGAGCAGAAATGTAAAAACATTTGAAAGCTGTGTGCAGCAGAAGGATAAAGAAAAGCTTTTCAAGTATTAATCAAAACAGTGCTGAGACATGCAGGTGTAGCGCCGTGTGCGACTGTGGAGATAAAAGGATTAGAAGGCTGACATTTTGAAATTATCTTTGCAGCCATGTCTACTACATACACCTTGAAAATAAAAACTGGAGAAAAGAAGTATGCCGGGACAGATGCCAATGTCTACGCCATTCTGTTCGGTGAAAATGACGATACAGGTAACTAAAGCTAGTAAAAAAAAAAAAATAAGCAGAAATTATTAAGGCCACGCTATATTAATGATTATTTGAACATATTTATGTACAAATTCAACTCGTCTAACCCAGTGCATATCGAGACTGAAACTTTGCTGGAAAGCCAAACTGATATTTTTCTTTATTATTGTTTTAATTCACTGTACAAAAATGAGCTTGCAATTTTCCAAGCTATGAAGCTTGTAATCTGCTGATACTGGTTTTGACTGACTTTAAAAGAGAATCAGGTAAACAATTGAAGAAAAGCAGATAAACAAGACTTAGCTTCTCTCACATTTATCACAATGATCACACACAGCTAACTTTTACCCTTTTCTTCTTTAAAAAATATGTTTTTGAGCCTGTTTGATGCCGTTAAAATGTCCTAAATCACCAACTGTGGTTAGCAAACAAGCTTATAGCAACAGCTGTTGCACGACAACAGAAAGAAGTACATTTTATTGTCTTCCCGATAGTTTGGCCACTCTTTCTAAATGCTGAGGATAATTTTTCAAACAAAATAGTCTCCATGCATAGCTCTATTGTAGATTTGTCAAGTAGCTGGCTTTGTTCCATTTTGTAGGATGCAGAATTATTGTCCAAATCCAAAGAGCCTTTACCTGCTTTGCCTGACATTTTTTGTATTTTGTATCAATTGGGGCAATAATTAATAATCACGCTCAAATTTAAATGAATTGTTCATCCCTTCAGGTAACATTCTGCAGCTTGCTTCATTGTAATTCCAGTGGTGAGAGTGTACAAACCTTTGTTGCATTTGTTATTCTGGTCACAGGTATTATCAACCTTAAAGCCTGTAAGAACTACAAGAACAAGTTTGAACAGGGGATGATCAATGAGTTCACCGTGGAGGCAGTGGACTTAGGCGACCTGGAGAAGCTACGAATTGGTCATGACAATTCAGGTAACCAGCAAAACAAATAGGCAGCACACTATACTCATGGATATAGCATAGAGATGACATGGTAGCTAAATGTATACTTTTGGTATAAAAAAGTTATTTCTCACAATGAAGTAATGTCACAAAAGAAAACTATTAACTTACAAGAACAAAAGCAGGAGATTTCAAGCATTTGCTTGGCCATATATTGACTTTGTTGTTGTACTATTGTGATTAGAGCTGCATCTAACAATCATCTTGCTATTCAATTGATTGGGCAATTATTATTTTGTTAATCGATTACTGTAATTTCTGCCCTATTGAGCGCACCTGAATATAAGCCGCACCCACTAGATTTAAATAAGTTAAATGATAAAAAACATATATTGGCCGCACTTGTTATTAGTAAGTCTATGAGAATCTCCGATTTTGCTGCATTGCCTTATAAGCCGCAGTGTTCAAAGCTTGTGAAAAAAGTAGTGGCTTATAGTCCAGAAATTACGGTAATTGCTTAGAACGCATAAGTCACTTGAATACATGATTTTTACAAAATATGACCCCGACAAAGCAGAAGAAGCATTCATGACATTCTGGAGATGCTTTTTTTTATAGACAATTGTGCTTCCCAATGAATGACAATTGTGCTTCCCAATGAATGAAAATGATTCTATCAGTAATCGATTAGTTGCAATTAGCTTGTTTCAACCCTAGTTTAATACATATTGTAATCTGATTATTCCTTATCCAGTACAAATACTATGAATTGCCACAAAACATAATACATTCTTGGAGAATGGGTTGCAAAAAGCACTATCCATCAATATCTCAGTGACATTTCATTTTCCATTTTGTTATCATGCCTTTTCTGTGCTGTGAAGTGAAAGTGCAATTAGCTTCTTGACCAAGAAGTCATCTGTATTCTGTTCTCGTAGGAGGGTCACCTGGTTGGTTCTTGGACTGGGTGGAGATTGACGCACCATCTCAAGGTCAGAGACTGCGGTTCCCCTGTGGCCGCTGGTTGGACAAGGGGGAGGACGATGGGGCCATAGTACGAGATTTGCTTCCCGCAGAGTTACAGACAGAATACTACACGCCATGTGAGTCAGGAGATCACTTTTTACAGGAATAAAATGAGCAACGTTACAAGCCACTTAAAATACGAAGTTGTTTTTGTTTTTTAATGCATACCAGAGGCTTAATCTAAATGTAAATAGTGCTGACTGCTACATTTCTTGCTATAAATAGATTAGAAGCATGAATGTAAAAAAAGGCATACTAGCATTTACATTTTTCATTGCCCAACAAACTGTGGACAAATACAAATTGTTTAAAGAATCAAAAGTAAGTTTTTGGGGTATGTAATAATATTAAAGTCATAGTGTAGTTTCTTCTGTATCAGACAGTAAGTGAAATAGACTAAAAACCTTGTTTCAATAGGAACTTCTGTCTTCGTCGTCACACAATGGTCGATGTGACGTGTTAATATTAAGGGCCAGTGTGAATGATTTTGCAAGACGCAGAGGGCCAAACCTAATTTTTTATGTTTGCATTTGTTTGCAATAATATAGTGAATAAATGAACAAATGTGAACACCTCTTGTTACCAAAGTAAACTCCCTGGAGGGCTGAGTTTGTTCTCCGGGTCATTGGAGATGTGCAGAAAAGTTGGAATGATCATTATTCAATGTGTCTGCGCCTCATTTCCTGATATCTATTGATTCTTTGATCCAGCCTGTACTTACAGTATGTACAGGTATGTAAAGCTATGTTATTTATACAATATAACTACTTTGATATAGAAGAACTACTAAACTTAAGAAGACATGTTGAATATTCTTAACATTTATAGACACATTCCCTCATTATCAACATATCTGAGTTGTATTTTGCTTCAGTCGTGCTCATTTTATTTTTTCATCTCTTTGTCATCAGTTTTTCATCTCAAATATGTATTATAATGTGTGATATGCCACTACATCCAACCTAAACTGTTCGTGTTTCTTTTAGTCGTACCTTATGAAATCAAAATCTTCACCAGTGATGTTTTTGGTGCTGGGACTGATGCGGACGTCTTCATCGCACTGTATGGACAGAAGGGAGTGAGCACACAGCAGAAGCACCTGTGCGTGAACAAAAGAGAACGCCGCCTCTACTTTGAGAGGGGAGCCGAGGACATGTTTATCGTGGAGGTATGGGCCAGGATTTGGAAAGAAATCCTTTAAGACCCTTCAGCCTGTAAATATTGTGCCGTTTTCTCACAGTTGGAGGATGTCGGGGATGTCATAGAAAAGATCAGAATAGGACACGACAACCAAGGCACCAACCCAGGATGGCATCTGGACAGAGTTGAAATCCGAAGACAGCTGAGGAAAGGGAAGGTAGAGAATTACATGTACAACAGCTTATATTTAAAGTGTGTATATTGTTTAACGTGACAATTGTCCGAAAGTACATTTTAGCGACACATGTTATAATGAAGACATGTTGTTCCCCACCAGAATCCACTAATCCAGCTTTTAATTGGTTCCTTTGCCAAGACACTTCACTCTGCACCTAGCATATGAATGAGAGTGTGTCTGTGAAAAGAATGTAGGACAGGGCTATTCAATTATATTTACCAGTGGGCCAGCCAGATTTGTCAGAGAGCTGTAGTTTGAGAGCCGAACTACAAAAGTGAACTGCAAATGTGTTTTACCTCCACTATCCACAAACTCGCAATGATACCATTTATTAAAAATCAACACTTTTCATTGAAATAAATACAAAAAACCGGACAAAGCTAAAACAAACAAAAAAAAAAAACAGAATTGAAACAGAGCAGCAGTGGGACTAGACCTACTTTGTCATCGTGAGGTTCACATGTTGTACAAGCGCAAGGACCTTTACAACAGACAGCATCTGCTGCATCTGCCTTGTGACAGCACCTCTTAAAATGTAAAATAAAGAAGAAACATTGCCTCGTCATCTGTAAATAAATGTAACGCTTTACATACGTAGTCAAAGTGCAGGATTTTTTTTTACGAGCATTACTAGATTACACAGCAAGGCCACAGTTTATTTAAGCTCTTTCATTTCACACCCACAATGAGTCAGTGTCACAGGTCCTTAACTCTAATGACCCCCCCCTGCTCTCCTGTGACCTTTATAAACCTGGTTTAATCCACTCGTGTTTCATCACTGTTGTTGATTCACTTTTATAACCGCGCACAAGGAAAAAAACACTGCGCTCGATCACGTGACACAAGCACTGTCCTAGGGCTGCTCGATTATGATGAAAATAATAATCCAGTTATTTAAATCATAATTGAAATCACGATTATTCAAACGATTATTGCTTAGCGAAAGATTAATAAATGTAAAGGAAAGATAAAATAAAATTCTCACAGGATAACAGCAGAATGTATTCTACAATTAACAGAACACTATTTCCAAATCAAGGAAATAAATAAGCACTTAAGAACAGACTTACAAGTTACGGTCAATAATCACGATTGCTCAATTACACAATTTTTGCCAACGATTACAGCAATAATCGTAATTGTAATTGAAAATCGATCAATTGCATAGCCCTACATTGTCCTCCTCATCTCTGTTCTTCCTGCGACATGATGGAGTGAGACAAATAATTGTTGTAAATGTCCCAATGTCTGATTTTTGTGGTATAAAAATCGCAAAAGATCTTAAACTCTCTAGTGTGCAGCCGGATTCAGTCTACATTTGGATTACAGCAGCTACACCTCATCTTGAATTAGACTAGACCAGTGTTTCCCAACCTTTTTCAATCACGGCACACTTTTTTGGTTGAAATTTTTTTGCGGCACACCTACTGAAATAGTGCCAACTCGAACTACTTTGGAAGCATATATTTCATTTTGTAAATATTGCCTGTTAAACTTTAAAATGGCACTAACAAGCTTTTCTGGTAGCTTGGAATACCCTTTTACTATCAATCTATATGTAAACAGAAGCAAATTCTGTGGTACAGGTCATGTCTATGGAGAGGTCATTTTTAATCTATTTTTGAGGATAAAAATGAACTATGATTGATTAAACAAATGTTAAATATGTTTAATATTTGACTTTGGATCATGGTCAAAGTAGTGGCAGAACCTTTTGTTGGAAAAATTACATATTGCAGCTTTAATTTATTCATTACATTTGTAAATGTTGATTGTTTTGCTTTCATTCTTGGTGAAAATGTTGTTCAAATGCTCCAAGATTGCAAATAATTCATTTAAATCAGCTTAATTGTATTTCATAAATTTCTTTTTGGAAACCGGTAATTTTTTCAAGGCACACCTGGTAGTATTTCAAGGCACACTAGTGTTCCCCGGCACACTGGTTGAAAAACACTGGACTAGACCACAAAATTGGAACTGGAATTAAACCAGGACTATAAGATCTATAAGATCTTAACCATTTTAATTGCACAACTAAATCTGAGTCAAATGATGCATACAGTAGGCTACAGAATAGAAACTAACATAGTACATATAGAACCACACTTCAAATGATCTTCATGGTGGGCCAAAATAGACTGCTTAGTGGGCCGCATTTGGCCACCATTTGAATAACCCTGATGTAGGACAACAGATGTTTACATTATGTTACTTAGCAAGCATTGTCCAGGCTGAATAAATTAACAAACACATTTCAACACAGTCCAACTTTGAAGCTAGTGTTATCATTTTCAACCTGACGTATGCTGCTTTATCAGTTGAATGTATCTATAATTAATTGTTCATTCAGAAAATAAACTGTATATTTTATTGCGTGCATTTTTCTCAGGCGAATACATACCACATATATTGTTTTTAAAAGCATCTGTGCCTGTTTTGGACATTTGCTTGTGTTTAATTACAGGGTTCAGAGACAACCATTTTTCCCTGTGAGTGCTGGTTAGCTAAATCTGAGGATGATGGAGAGATCATAAGAGAGCTGGTGCCGTCTGACATCATCACAGAAAAACTGCTCCGAGACGGAAAACTGAAAACGACTGAAACAGAGGTGGAGGACGCTTTAGAGAGTATGTCTGCCTGTTTTGTCAATTCATTTTATATTGTGACTGTTTTAGAACTGACTGATGTAAAACTAGGCTAGAATATTTACCCCTGGACAACACCCACCAAACATTATCGCTAACAAACGTAAGCAGGCTTGAAATCCTTAAATTGCTTGAATTTTTCTATTTGGATTTCAAAATTGGGAAAGTGCTTGATTTAAGGAACTTGTTCTTGAAAATGCTTGAAAAAACTAAAATTTCTTTATTGCATTTCAACATAAAGAGTCTTCAGTTTTAGGCAGAAGTGGGTAGAGTGGCAAAAATTTACTCAAGTAAGATTAAACTTATTTCTAAATGATTTACTCAAGTGGTCAAATAACTTAAAAGTAACTTCTGGATTTAAAAAATAATAATTAGATTTGTAATCTTGTCTTTTCAAATACAGTAATAGTTATAAAAAAGTCAAATACGGAGAGGAGTGACAGATATGACATGAATTTAGGTGTAGTTATTTTAAAGTTTTAGGAAAAAATTAATTTTAAGTTTGTTACTGTCAGAAACCAATTGTCTGCAGTGCCTTGGGGTTAAGTTTATTTAAAAGTGCTGGGGAAAAAAACTGTCTGTATACCTCAAAGATGCTTAAAAAGTGCTTGAATTTTATCTTAGAAAAATGTAGAAACTCAGAGTAAGAGGTCAGGCAAATAACTAGTCTGATACACTACATTTGCTGTTTCTTTTCTAGCTCATTCTTACAAAGTGTCAGTGCGAACCGGGGACATGTTTGGAGCCGGAACGATGCCAACGTATTTCTTACGATTTATGGAGACTTGGGAGACACAGGAGAACGCAAACTGGCCAAATCTGAAACCAACAAGAACAAGTTTGAGCGAGGAGAGGTACTGTACGCGACAAGCTACAGTTTAGAAAAATAGCATTAACATACTTTTATTTGATGTGTAAAAGCAGTTTCACATTCAAATTATGCAATACTTACATGTTGGTCTGATAGATAGTTTTAAGCTGGGTTTGTCTTGCTGCTATTGTGTACCATATTAAAGGAGAGTGAAGAAGTGAGAAACAGAGACTGAAGCTGGTTAGAAAAAAATACTGAATCTATGTCATGTTGGCCAAGCTAAAACAGAATGAAAATAATGACAGAATCAACACTGCCATATCTTTAGACAGAACTGATATCAATTCATTTTTATTATTTCAGGTGGACAAGTTCACAATCGAAGCCGTGGATCTGGGTCAGGTGTTCAAGATCCTGATTCGCCACGACAACTCTGGGATCGGCGCAGATTGGTATTTGGATCAGGTGGAAGTGAACGATGTGGAGACCGAGGAGGTTTACATGTTTCTGTGCGAACGCTGGCTCTCCAAGAAGAAAGAGGATAAACAAATCGCCCGCACTTTTTTTGTCAAGGTTTGTAAATAGTAAAGCTTCAACATTTTGGTCTATGTACAGACAAACTAACTGTAATTTAAAAAAAAAAATGTTTTGAAAAATTACAGGACATTTGTTGTTTAAAGTTATGGTACTTTGAAAATGGGCAGCCTTTGCATTTAGCTAATTGTATCCAGTTTGATTTGACTTCAATTAATCATGCAGCAGCACAACGTTATCTAGTCTTGGATAAAACTACTAGATTTGGAATGCTCAGATTAGTTGTTCTGATAAATTTTGTGGCATATTTTAATTGTCATTACATTACATTACCAATGAGCCAATGAATTAAGAAAAAATGTATTACTTTATTGGTAAATATTTTGGCTTGAAATAAGAATATTGAATCATGTCAAATAATCTAGGTCCAAGATTAAGTAAACACATCTTAGCTGATAAATATGACCAAAAATCTAACATTTATATTTATAGATTACAATTCTTTTGACAAATATTATACTTCGCAGTCCAGAAATCCCCAGAAATGTCGCTGTCTTGTAATCTTTTTTAATTGTTCTTGTGACTGTGTTGCTAACAAAGACAACGTGATCGGTCATTTATTTTTTCATGCTAGCAAACGCCAATTGTAGACAATTTTATGGATATATTTTCTTCTGATTGAGGGTCAGTCGCTTGTCTCAATAATGGTTCATTTCAAAGTATTAAACTTCTCCAAGAGGATACACGGGTAAGGGTTACATAGGGTTACATCTGTGGAAAGGTGATTCCTAACTAAACAAATGGAGATAAGCAGGTGACTGACCCTCCAAGAAAAAAAAAACATGGGACTACATTGTTCATACATTTTTTGTATATTTTCTTCAGGGTTATGAAGGTGAAAGAAACACAGATCCAAACACAAAGAAATTAGCCCAGGCCAAATTAGGGCTGGATCGAAATGCCAACAAGAAGGAAAAGAAGAAAAAGAAGAAGAAGACAGCGGTGGTTGAAGAAGGACCAAGTAAGTTACATCTTGAAATCAACGTGGGATCTCCTAATTTTGATCGTAGTGGTAGGGGAAATCGGACATTGAAAAAGAACAAGAACATCAAATAACAATTATGAACCCTACTGTGTTGCCCTGTACAATCCAAAAAGATACAGATAAGATTCTTTTTTGTAGTTGACTAGTTGAGATTAAACATTTACCAGTAATACCTGTACAGCCCCAGTTAACAAGTGTGCTTTTCTGTTTTTAGTCATTCCATACCACTTCACCTTGTCCACCGGCACCGAGCGAGACGCCAGCACCACTGCCCGAGTTTATGTCATCATCCTGGGCCCAAACGACACTGAGACGGAGCGACTGTGGCTGGACCTGCCCGAGGGGAAGAAGAGCTTTGCTGTCGGCTCCATGGAGCATTTTGTTTGCTATGGCACAGACGTGGGAGAGATCAAGCGTGTGGAAGTGAGAAACTGTGAAAACTGCTGACAGTCTCCACAAACACACACTCATCATCAAATCATTTTATTTCTTGAATAGATTCAAATCTGATTATTATAAATTCCCCTGCTACTGTGTACTTAATGTAAAGGTGCATAATTGTGTTGCTTTTTCTGTTCCAGTGTTGGGAATATGCTTGTTTCCAGGGAGATTTTATTAATAGCACAATTATAGCATTAAAAGTACTCAATAGTCTGTCTTCAAGTCTTCAACAGAACAATTAAAACAGAACATTTGAGGTGGGGAAGCTGATTTTTACACTGCAAACATGATTTAGGTTTTAAATCTAACAACTTCCTCTCATAAATCCTTCGACACATGGTTAATATCAACACTTGACTGTTTCTATGGGAATACAAAAGTTAATTCTCTATTGTGGAAGTTTTCAGGTAAACAAAGTTACATTTTCCCGCCAGACAAACAGTTGTTGGTTCTTCTTGTGAACTTTAGGTTACAAGATTAGTAAAGTAAGGCCCTTTAGGAAAGGGGCAATTAATGTGTAAAAATCTACCAAAAAACAAGAAGGGCAGCAAAAGACAGCACATTCAGTTCAATTTGCAAACTGTTGCAATAATCAAATCTGCATTATGTAGTTGTCTGCAAAAACAGAGAACAAAGAATCTGTTTGTTTAGACCTAAACATTCATACTTTTGCAGGACTACAAAACCATTTGAGCTCAACAAAATTTTTGTTAAACCATAAAATGCAAGCCCATTCATCAGAAGTACATAAAAACAAAAAGGAATAATAATAAATTCTAATTGTTTGCCTGATGAGCCGGTCCCTACACGCTTCTGGGAGCGGGAGCGACCGAGGATCAATTTCGTGGGCGGCCTTTCCGAGCGCTGAGTCAACCAATCACAGAAAATCCGGAAATTCCACCAGCGACATGATGTTTTCGTAAACAGGATTTTTTCAGTATGAACCTCCTCAACACGGTTTGCTGCTCAGGTTTTAAGGAATTGATACTTTCATTGTTCAAAACTGAAGCATGAGCCGAATCAGCTACCTTCGCCTTCTTGATTGTTTTGAAATGGAGCTTGCAAGCAACTATCTAATTTTAGTGTCACATGTCAGAATCGCCATGCTTGATTGGATCATCCTAACACTGGACGCGGAAATATTGGCCGAGGCTCGATTTCAAACAGAATGTAACAGAATGTAGAAGGGCTGACTATCTAAGGGCAATCTAATTGTAGTATCAAACTTGGACATCATTCACACTCGTTTTAACAAGTACATATGCTTAAACAAATTGTACCTTTTGTAATCAGTTTTTGAGCTTTATTATAACTAAAAAACCCAAATGAAGACAATTATCCCATACTGAAAATGTGAGTTTATTGCCTTAAACCTAGAGCATTTTATTTCATATTGTGGTATCAAAATAGGTATTGATAATCACGTGTATAACTGAGCATCAAATTCAAGTTTGAAATGTTACAATAGTACCTAAAATAGGCCCTATAAAGGCGAGGAACTCAATTCATTTTGACATTCCTTAAAAATATTCAAATCAGATGCATTAATTCCTGTCTACATTGCCTCATCTCCTTATCCCCTTCCCCTCTCTTTCTTTTTCTCACCCCTCCTTCTCCTTTTTCTCTCTCTCTTTTCTCTCTCTCTTTCTCTCTCTCTCTCTCTCTCTCTCTCTCTCTCTCTCTCTCTCTCTCTCTCTCTCTCTCGCTGTTATAGCTCGGCCACAACGGTCTCACTCCCGAGAGCTGCTGGTTGGTGGATGAGCTGGCGGTTGCCGTGCCAACCAAAGGTATCAAGTACAGCTTTCTGTGTAAGTGCTGGCTGGCCAAAGACAGAGGAGACGGACTGACTGCCAGGCTCTTCAACGTGTTGGACTCCAGCACCATCAACATCAACCGCAAAGTGAGTCACCATTAGGACCAACATGTAACTCGAAAAACACTCATGTATACACAAATTTAATAGACTTATAGAGCCTCTCACACCTAAAACAGAAGAAAAAATAAATCTTAAATGAACCCTATAAATATTGTAGGGTTAGGGTTAGGTCCTTACATAATTTGTTTTTTAGAAATATCTTAAATTGTACAAAAATGCTAACCTGGCTCACGTCTGATAGATATTTGTATCACTCAGAATCAAGTCCAATTTACATATTTGTCAGCGTCATTTGAAGATGATTCATTAAAGCTTAACAACACGTCACAAAAAATAAATATTTAGCTGGAAATGTACAGACATTTTTCTCATTCAGAAATGCATGAATATTTCTAAAAAAAAAAAACAAGCTGAAATATGGACAGCAACTTTACCATATGCCCTGATGTCGGTTTTAGGGCCCCATTCAGTCCATAAAGTGCACTTGGAGTAAAAAAAAAAGTAATAATTGCAGAAAATTGCATATTTTGTGCTAATAAAATTGTCAATAATGGTAACTTGTGCTGAAATGAATCAAAGGGCAGTAGCTACAAAAATGGCTGTACAAAAAATGACAGATAAATATTTATTTATATGAAATAGAAAGTTTGAGTCACAGTCTTGAATTTGAAATAATTTTAATAGTGGAAAAAGTTTTAATGATGACACTTTTCGAGTTCCACTGAGAATAATTTTCAGTCTGATGAAGTTGGTTCGATAAGCTCGACTTTATACTGTTCCCATACAAGCTCCATCTGGATGAAAATGACTCTTCAATCTGTAAAACTTTATCCAGAAGCCTTTTCTTCTCTCCCAGATGAACGAGGGATTACATCATTCTCATTAAAACAGATAAACTTTTTAAATTTCTGTAGCTTTTAGGCTTGTTAAAAATGTTTTCCCTTCTCTTTTACCCAAACTGGTATTTAGTGATACGTGCATTTACATATTGAGTAATCTTTATTAGGGATGCACCGATCTGATACTGGGATCGGACATCGGTGCCGATCCAGGGAATTTTTCTGGATCGAGTATCGGTTCTATGATATCGTTTCAGCCGATACCATTGTTGTGCTATAATTGGGCACAAAGAGAGTAATTTACTGGCTGATGTTCATCTCAAACATCTCATAATGATTGACATTTTATTCATATTAAGTTGTTAAGTTGTGACTTGCATTATAAATAATAGTTATGTAACACTATATGACCAATTGTCTTATGTTTTGGTAAGAAAAGTTTGGTATTTCAGTCCTTACATTCGTATTGGTTGATATCGAGTATCGGCAGATACTAAAGCCAAAATATCGGAACAGAAAAAGCTGGATCGGTGCATCCCTAATCTTTATTCTCCTGCATTGAAAAAAGCATTGCTCCTAAAATCTTACTTATCTAAGATGGTTCACAACACTTTTTGTTCTGAGTACCCCAGTCAGTTCTATAACAGGGAAGGTGTTTTGTATTAATCACAAAGAATATGGCTAGAATCTAGTTTAGTTACTTATTTCAGTAGCATTAGTATTTCAGATTGTTTTCTACAATTTGAAATACTTGGAAACAGTGATTTTTCTCTCGTCTGGTTTGTAGGTGGTGTATTCAGCTACAGTTGTCACAGGTGACACTCAGTATGCAGGGACAGACACCAACATCTTTTTGAGCGTGTATGGAGCCAACGGATCCACGGAGGAAATGCTGTTGCCCAAAAATGGAGACAGGTCTGTTGTTCAATACGCATTTTACATTATCCAAGCTGGATTTATGTAAACATTTCTTTAAAGGTTTGAGAGAGATCAGGAGGACTCATTTAGCCTAGAAATTGATGACATCGCTCCTCTGAAGAAGATTCGAGTTCGGATAGATGGCACTGGTAGTCGTCCAGATTGGTTTCTTGATAAGGTAAGTTTAAATATCTAATATAAATGTGTTGATTTTATTTTATTTTATATGCTTTTTATTATTTTATGCCAAGTATGCAGTTATTACACAATATTAAGTAACAAGTAAGTAGTTGAAAAAAACAAAACAAAAAACATAATCACTTTTTCTGTTAGCCAGCCTTTGTGGTGAGTTAATACTTCATCTTTAATACCAGAAAGCTGCAAACCTCTGTAAAAAAGAATCAGATGTTTTACTTACTTTTGTTTACATCATTTAGGCAATATGACAAGTGTACAAGATTTGTAATGAAATCATATAATATTTAAGCTTTTAAGGAACTCATGTTACAATTTTTTCGTCTCTTCTAGATCATGCTGAAAAACCTAACGACTGAGGAGGTGTATGAGTTCACTTATGAGAACTGGTTATCGAAGACCAAAGGACCAAAGAGGACCAAGGTGTGCGAGCTTCCGGCGACCGTGGACGATGAGGAGATGGTGGAAAGCACAACGTACACCATTCAAGTCCAAACCAGTGACGTCGGAGGTGGGTTACCGTATATTAGGGCTGGGTTTGTCATATCCGGTGTTGGGAAGAATACTTTGAAAAGTAGCTAAAGAATACTAGCATTAAAGGGCACACATTAAGTAAAAATGTAAGTAAATGTATTTATTTTGGTGAATATATAATAAAAATGTCTTTACGTTTAAAGGACTTGCATTGCTACAAAATGGACCTTCTCCTATAATTTCCATAGAAAAGTTATTCCTTTAGCCATAGTTTTTATGCCATACAACATATTTATTCTCATTAACAAAATACAGTTTTCATTTTTCATTTGTACAGAAAGTTACATGGTGACACTTTAAGTAAGGTACAATTACGATTAACCATTGTACTAAAACAACAGTATTTTATCCGATTGTGTAACAGCAAGTTTAATTGATCTAATAAAAGCAAAAGTCAAAACTGTTTTTTCATAATTTAATAAATAATAAACACAAATTAGGGTTAAACCAACGATTCTTGGGTGTTTAGCACATTGAGGCGTGACATTTCTCAGAGCACAAACTGTTTTCACTAATTTATTAAGATCGCATTGTTTAATTCTTTATTGTCAAAGATGTGAACAGAAGACAATAAGTCAATACAAATATTATTTTTTATGGTCTTATGTATACCATTCATCATCACCATTCTTTGATTTGACAGAAATTGCCCCAAACATACTGCCTTATACATTGAGTTGATGCCTCATTGTAATAAATTTTCCTTAATTACAGCGGCGGGGACTGATGCCAACGTGTTCCTAATAGTATTTGGCGAGTACGGAGACACGGGGACTTTGCCTCTGAAGGAGAGCACCAACAGGAACAAGTTTGAGCGTAAAGGCAAAGATGTGTTCAGATTTCCAGACATGCTCAGTCTGGGGGAGCTCTCCAAGGTCCGAGTGTGGCACGACAACAAGGGTGAGAAACCGCAAATCTGTGTGTGTCAGCTCCTCACAGAAGGACAATGATTTACCCTCTGCATTATATTTCTGCTTGTGTTGTTTTGTGCCCATTAGATATCACCAAATTGATAACTATCTTTCTGTGATCTTACACAAAATCTACCACATGTGCACGCAATGTGAACTATTAGCTATTTGCATTAGGGCCCTTTGCCAGGTGTCAAAAAGGCATCTTAAGAAATTACCCATTAAACATGAAAGACTGTGTGTGCGGATTGCTTGATCAAGTTTTTGTGCTCATATTTTCACAGTTTATCTCATATTTTTTTTCACACATATTTCTATATTATAAAAATATTATTAGTAACATGGCCCTTCTGTCTGTCTTGTGTCTCTAAACAGGCCCTGCTCCAGGCTGGCATCTCGAGTACATTGATGTAAAAGATGAGACCATGGACCAGACCTTCAGGTTCCCCTGTGACCGTTGGCTGGCGAAGAATGAAGATGACAGACAGATAATGAGAGAGCTGGCATGTGCCAACAACGACTCAGTTGACCTCAGCGACAAAACCAGTGCGTACACGAGAAATCACAAGTGCTACACACAATGTTGGGAAAGATACTCTATAAATATTATATTGTGGCAATTTGGAACGCGGTCCAGTTTGGCACGCTGTTCGATTTGTGCATGCCCAGATACTTTGATGCAAGCTCTGATGTTGCTATAGTAACCATACTCGAGCCAAACTTGATTTTTCAGATTCATTTGGTGAAATTTATTTTCAGAATTTTTCTGGCAAAAAATGAATATCACAGTTTTCTTGACTGGCTATTATCCTATTGCCATTAAGGTGAATAAAGTAATTGCTTTTTTCGAAAGTGCCTTCTTCACAGTCAATGGCTAAACCCAGTGTCAATAGGCTCTGTGCACGGAACTTCAGTTGGCTTGTGTATGTTCAAAAATGCTAACTTCTGTATGTACGACCATTTCCTGTTAGCGTTAGCATTTAGTCACAATCATGTCTCTTTTTAAACACACAAAGTCCTCTGGTGAAATATTTCTGATATGTAAAGTCTTTAACATGTTTTCTGTAACATTCACCACAACTGTCTGATCTGAAGAGGATTTATTCGTTTTAAACTGATGTAGTGAAAACCTCATAGAAATGACCTGAACAGGAAGTGGTTGTGTGTACAGGATGTGCTATTTTGAACCAAAACAAGCCAATCGCACTGAGCCAATTGCTGACCAGTGTTGCCAGCTTTTCAGAGAGAAACAAGTGAACAAGCCTTTGAAAAAAATCCCAAAACAAGTGACCTCATTAAAAAAATCAATAAATTAGTGTGTTGCCACAAAACAAGTTTCTCACAATTCTTACATGAACTTTAGACATGAATAAAATCCATGTTTGCTTCTAACATCTAACATAAAAATGGCTAAAATTGTATGACTTGAAAGTGCAGCCCAAATACCACAACTATCAAAATGATCAAAAAGAGATAAAAAAAAGAACTTACAAAGAAAAGTAGGTTGGAAAAATCATCTGTATATGAACAAACATATGCATTAAATAGTGAAATGATAAATCACAATATTTCACCAAAAAAGCAGATTGTCACAGAGATGAGCTCACGATTCAATTTTTATCATGATTTTGTCCATCCTTATGACAAATACAACGATAAACAGTATTGTGATTTAAAAATATATACATTCTTTTTACTTACAGAATACGAAATTGCCACAATAACAGCAAACACAGACGATGCCTCAACCACAGAAAACGCCTTTGTTGTTTTGGAAGGCAGGAAAGCTCGATCCAAAGAATTTGTGCTGGAGAATAAGAAGAAGAAGTTCCTATGGTGAGTCTTTAGAGAGTCTAGGTGCCGCATTTGTTGTAAATCGTTTTTTTTTTGTGGGGCTTATATAATCTCGCCTCCATATTTTGTTTTTCTCCCGTCTTTTATCTTGTCTCACTTTCAGTTCTCCCAGTCTGGGGTCTCAGGGGAGCTAATCCCATGAGCCACAAAAGAACAACTCCCTTAAACTAGTACTTTTAATTATTCAGGAGCTTACTGTTCTAACTTTCTGCCCTTTACAGTGGGGCCACGGACACGTTTGAGTTTTCATCTAAACATGTCGGAGAAATCGCTGGCATCTGTCTGGGCCACATAACGAAAGACGGAAAGAAGCCCAAGAGTGAGAGCGTCTGGCATGTTTCTGAAGTAGTAGTAACAGAGAAAGAGCTTGGAAACAAGTGAGTATTCATTATTAATATCAGACTGTGGGAGTTAAAGAGTAGTTTCCAGTTGAGTTGTAAATTGTGACTTGGACTTTAAGGCTTTAATGACTAATTTTGAGTAGTTTTGATGAGATAAGAATGAATTGCCTAAAGTGCGTATGACAGGTTAAACTACATTTTTAGTTAAACAAGTGAACATGGTTATATTTAAGATTTCACTAAACATTTTGCAGGTTTTCACCCTGTTTGGCTGTTTTGATGAAGTTTATTATCGTATTTAGTCCAGCAAATATGACATACTGTATGTAGAGGTAATTCAACAACTGTTACCTAGCAACCACATCCAAAATCACACATGAATAGCACAGGAGTGACAAATGAATGTAATATGTATTATTATTATATCACTGCATCTTGGTGCTTTTTGATGACATATGTGGTAGGATTCTGTTAAAACTGAAATTACTTTCTTAATTTTCTGCTTTTAATTGACAATTTCTTCATAAATTGCAACTTAACTGGAAAACTATGATTTTTTTTCTTTTTTTTACCAGGACTGTCACACCAAACTAAATCAAAAGTAGAAATATGTGATAATCTGTCATATGGGCTTTAAGCATTGCCAGAATTGTACTTGCTTCAGGACATTTTTGACCGGTAGATTTTAGCTTTAAACTAATTTGCCAGTGGAACAAACCAAAATCTTATGGCGAAGAAGATACTTCGCACATTATTTTAAAAGAGCAGGTGCACTGAAGACAGTGTGCGTAATCCAAATATGAAATAAAAATAATCTTGCACTGTGAAAAAGGTGGTGAAAAAACGTAAACAGCAGATACTGGCAAATAATAAGATAAGACATTTATTGAAACAAGACAGAAAGAGTTTCAAACAAGTTAAATAATGTGCATAAAGTAATCACCTACTTTAGGACTTTTAGCAGAGATGGGTGTCTTGACTTACTTGAAATGACTTAAGTCACACTTTTCATAACTTGTGACTTACCGTACTTGGTTTAAGACTTGACTTGTGACTTGACCCTTTGTGACTTTAGACTTGACTTGACATAAAACTGAATATTAAAGATATTTCTGATTACTATAATTTATTATAAAAAATAAATAAATGTATTGAAGACATTACCATGTCTAAATTGAAAACAACACTAGATGGTCTTTATGTGGGAGTAAGGCTTCAAAAGGAACAAGAAAAATTAGGGTTACCAGCCGCAAAAATTAGGGTTAAGGGGCACTGGGGCATTGTAAAATGAAAGACCTATTTTTAGCAAAGTACAAATGCAATCCAAAAAACTTACTTTGCTAAAAAATAGGTATTTCATATTTCATTTTACAATGCCACAGTGCCCCTTAATGATCATACTGTATATAGATCATGTACTGTATATATACAGTATCAGGGGTGGGCACTTATTTATCTTTGAGGGCTATATTCGAAATTCTGACAACTGGTGGAGAGCCGGTGTAACGTTAAGATGGGAACCCCTTGTTTAAAGTTAGTGCTAGAAATTCAGTAATATTTGTTTATTTTCCAATTAATTTTGCTAACCCTCACCCAAGCCCCAATCCTAACCTTAGCCTTCCAATTATGCCTAAACTTACCTGAATTAATTGTAAACTATTTACGGCGGGAAGCTTGCTACGTCACGCACAGTCACAAAAACTAGTGAGGGGTGCACGTTTAGATATGAAGCTTGTTTCGACACCACACCGGGACCACGGTCATTGACGTGACAAATTATCCTTATTGCAAGTAATTTTTTGTAAAACAGGCTTTTTTAATATACTATTTTGACCATTCACTGTGCTAATTATTAATAACAAGCAAAGACACCTGTTCCATTGTTAAATCAGTTGAATAAAAAAATATAAGGAGTAGCACTTATTCTCAAAAAACATGCCAAGGCCAGATTTAGAAAGACTGAGGATCGCAGCTGGCCCCCGGGCCGTAGTTTGCCTAGGTCAGATATAGTGCATTTTTGGGTGGTGGTCTTAAAAATGTATGGCTTGCTCTTCTAGAAACCCTTTTTTTTTGCCTTTTTTTTTACCAATACTTGTATAAGTATTAATGTCACATTTTTGATACAACCCTTTAAGGACAAGACTTAACACCTTTTGTTCTGGTCAGGTATTTCTTCCACTGTGATGCACGCATTCCCTTGGCAGCCAAAAAGGATCAGTTCTTAACATTTGAGTGCTACAAATCAGTGGAGAGCTTCGCCAGTAAAGTCCGTAACCTGGTGCCTGTCAAATATGAAATCATTGTGATCACGGGGGACGTGAAAGGCGCCGGGACAGATGCCAATGTCTTCATTACTCTCTACGGTGTCAACGGTGACTCAGGCAAGCGCCCTCTCCGTCAGAAGTTTCGCAATCTTTTTGAGCGAGGTCAAACGGACCGCTTTGTGGTGGAGATGCTGGACCTCGGGGAGCTGCTGCGGATCAAAGTGGAGCACGACAACAGCGGTTCAAATTGCGGCTGGTACTTGGAGTGTGTGGAGGTCACCAACACTGCCAACTCTGTAACCACCATCTTTATGTGTGGCAAATGGCTGGACACCAAGAAGGCAGATGGACATATCCAGAGAGTGCTGTATCCCAGATATTAAAACAAAAATGTGTTTTATACGCATGTTTTTTATTACATGAGAGTGCCAACTTTTTTGTCAATTATACTGTGTCATCATTATGGTTTCGGAGCAAATGATAATTACACTGACACACAATTACACCTTTTTACAAATTTGAAAAAACAATCATACATTTTGACTCTCAGTCTGTTTTGGTTTGTTTCAAAACTAAACTTAAGGTGCAAGATGTAACTTTTTGAACGACATGGGGAAAGCATTTAGCTGTCTTTGTTACACAAAATAAATGTCTTTATAAATAATACAAATGTGTTTAATTTGAGCGAGCTTGCATGACCACAAAATAACTATTCTTTGACCCCAAAGTTTGCGTGGCTAACTACAAAAGTGACTTATTGTCAGAGATTAAACGATTCAGAGACAGATCAGCAGCAGGAACAGGGCACAGGATAATTTTTATGTCTGATTTTACTTAATTGAGCCTATTTAAGCAACTCATTTGTTGTTTACCTTTGTTTAAATGACAATATAAAATAATCTTATTTTGACGGTGTTCACAGTATCACACACAATGTAATTCCAAAGTAATGTAATTAAGTTACTTTCTTAGGACAGTAACCGAGTGGTGTAACTCATTACATTTTCAAAAAGTGATGAGTAACTAATTACTTTTTCAGTATTTTTTCCTCAACATTGACAATCAAATATCAATCATATTTGTTTTAATATTGGCTAAAACTCGATAGCTCCAAAAATTAACAATAACAATTAGATGTTCAGTGCAGATGTAATCAGATGCCATTCTGGAGGTACCATACTTTGGGAAAACATCTTCTTTGTGTCTCTAACTGCAGGTTTAGGCTTTAGCAACACAGGTTCAGTTGTGACTGTAGTTCCAGGAAAAGCACAGATTACATACAATCCCTTTAGGAATCATCCACAGTTTACTACCTTTTATTTTTTTTTGCTTTGTATGCCTTTTTGTCAGATAGTATGCTTATAATTAAATTTTGTATGTACTGTTGTCTTAATAAACAAAAGACAACATAGTGGTATTTATATTCTGAGATTATTTTTGTCTTAATCAAAACATGAAAGGAAAAAAACTCAAATGTGAAATATTGACTGCATTCACTGGACATTGACACAGCACGCAGCTACACCACCAGATTAGTTGTCAGCATTTTAGGCAGTTTATTTGAAAAACACATACAAAAAGATCATATACAAGACAATAAATAAAAAAGAGACAGAACAGTTTGGATTAAGCTATGCAACTTTTTGCATCATCATTAGTAATAAATACAGTACAAAATCCACCCAGAGTGAATCTAAAGATTTTCCACAATATTCACTGATCATGTTATTCTTCATTATGATTTAGCTATTGCTTTCATATTATTGATACATACTTCTACTTCTCTATAAAATACTCAAGATCATAAAACATTGCGCGGTTACAGCAAAACAGCAGTGTGTTGTACAAAGATGGCCACTTCCCTTTTCACTGGCAGGTTAATAATCAACATTTTTTTCAGCAGCAAAGAAACATTTGAAATATTCAAGAAGGTACAGCATCATATGAAACACATCTACAGAGCTACTCCCACATACACATAGGAAAACCTGAGAAGGACATGCATTAAAAAGCTTGTGCTTTAAGTTCTACTGTTCATTCCGGTTCATCAGCTTGAGTTAATACTATGGCTACTGTCCAGGTCGCTCTGGAGCAATGGTTACACTGTGGAGGACATGGGTAAGGCCAGTGAGAGCACAAAATTAAATCATATCATTGTAAGACCAGCCAGCGCCATTCCAATTCTATACGTTTTGCAGGATTAGTAGAGTATTAATAAGAAATGCACACCAAAACAGTAGCTTATTATACTCAAGTGTAAAACACACTATCTATATTGTAGAACCACAGTACACCAGAAATTTGCTCAATAATCAATGGCTCAAGTTAGATACTTTCCAAAGTCCCACACAAAGCATTTGCCAGCAATATATAAGAACAGATTATACAGCACATTTTGTGGGACTTAAAGCAAGAAGAAATCAACTGATATTTAGATATGATTGAATATTAAAACTCTAACAAATTGAAATAAAAAGTGTAAATGTCAGCATGTGAATTGTGAGCCACATGAAGAGCTCAGAGCCCGTACTCTGCTTTGGGTTAAAGCAGCAATGAAATTAAAAGTGAATGAATGGAATGTCATCCAGAATCAACAGCACCATGCTGGCCAGAAAATGGATCGGGAACCGCCCCAATTCATTCTCAACAAGAATCTTTTTCTCCTCGGAAAAGAAAACACAAACGGCATGCAGAAGCATCCCACCAACCAATGCATAATGAGGTATATTTTTTTTATATTTTGTGTTATTCTAAATAAATATATTGATTAAATTGCAAAGTTATGAGATAGAGACATTAAATATTCCACCACAATAGCTAGCTAGCTACAGTTAGTAATAAATAATGATTGTTAAATACTTAAGGCATCTTTAATCACAGCATTCTATGTGAACTAGCAAACCTCCATTGTCATCCATCTGTAATTTTTTGGATGGAGGTTTAATACAAAAAGAAAAAGCAACACAAACAGTCAAGTCACCCTCCAATAATACACAAGAAAGCATGAAAATACTTGTAACGGAACATAACACAAACCCTAGGACAAGAGGGATCCACGCCACCAAACCCAAATCAGGCAACTCCATATCATAGTGCATTTACAAACACAAGCTACATTAGAACAACATTAATTTGCAGCAAATGCAACTTTTTCTTCACTATGGTTAAACGAACAGGGACTGGCAAACGAGTGCCATGTCCAGATTGGCATGTGAGCAAAAAACCGACATTACACGTAAAAAAGAAAAGACGCAACAAACAAGTGGCAAAAAGACATTGAAATAATGCTTTAAATTAATGTTAAGAACGCTCGTTTGGTATTTTTCAAATGGATGGCTTTTTCTCCCTTTCACCCACCTTCAAGTGAACTACGCCAACATGGTTCATGCATGATAAATAGAAAACGGCTTCTAGCACTGAACATTTTCACAGTTGTTCTAGCAGTACCATACACTACTACCATTAGAGGGGAGACAATCATACATATTCTAGCACAGATCACAGGCAGACTAGTTTGTATTTCCCTGTAACACCAGACACAGTGGGAGCAACAAAGTTTGAAATGAAAGGAAACATAGAGGCGATTTGCGGTTCATAGAAATTACATGTGCTTGCTTGTTCAATAGGCAATAAGGTTCTGGTAATATAGAAATGTCAGGTTTGATCTGTTGTGATGGCAAGACTCAGGCACTGCGTCATCAAGCCCATGCCGATCATGCCATGGGGAGGCCACAGTCGGAGGAGTTGCTGTTAGCCGCAGAACAAACCCCAGCCCTCATAGACTTTAGGCGAGGAACTACAATGGCAACAGATCTGCGTCTCAGAGCAACTTTGGTCTGGAAATGAGTTGGGAGGAAGAGGAGGGAGAGGGGACAGGTGTGTTCTGATCCTTCTCTGTGAATGAATGAGCTCATCAGAGTAGTATATGGTTCACATGCACAGCAGACACAGTCCCGGTTTCTACTGCTCCACAATAACAACACAGCCCAAGCCTGCCGTATAGCATGCACATCTGGAGGCCTCTGCTCTAGATCAGCGAGACCCATCTACAACACCAACACGTCACTGAAGCCATGCCTTGCAGTTAGCGGGTTTAGCATCACCTCTGACGGCTACTAACTGGAAATCCAAAACACCATGTTATAGACGACAGCGAGGGATTTTTGGCTTTTTTTTTAATATATATAACGCTTTCCTCATTGCCTATGAAGATTCACCACACTGAATATTGTCACTGTTACAGCTGTATGTCACCCTTTAGTATTATTTTATCACGGACGGAAAAGCAAAGGCATTTGCTTGCTACACAACACTGTTACTCAGTAAATACTTAGTCAGTACTATTAGTCCATAACACCACGAGCGTTCAGCTACAAGATTTCACACCAAACAACCTCATGCTAATCATTGGATATATTTCTGTACAGATGTGCTGAGGGCTCGGGCAGAGTGCAGCTTAAAGGAGTATCACAGGTTTGGAGGATCTGTTTGGTGGCAGGGAAATGGCCTGAAAGAGCATTAGAGCAGGGAGTCTGACAGTAAAGGTAGTGTGAGCCTCAACACATCTGTCCAATCTCTGACCTGCTCTGACCCTTAGCCCCGCCCATCTACGACCCACCACACCCGTCCCGATGTGTTGTAGTTAGTGTGCTTTTGTTGATCCCTCTGTCAGTGCGGTCTCAGAAGGCAGGCTCAAAGACTGACGCAGAGGGAAAGAGGAAAGGTTTTGGCAGAGCGTCCCCCGTGGGAGGCATTGGGAGAATTACACGACCAAGACACACAGTTGAGCGGATTAGAGAGTTATCAACTGTCGGGCGTCAGCTGGGTCTCAATGTCCACTCTGCAAATCGGGCATTTTCTGCTCGTAGCCAACCACTGGTCCACACAGGCCTGGTGGAAGAGATGCATGCAAGGTAACCTCCTGCAAAAGAGAAACAAACAGATAACTCATTAAACTCCATGTCTGTGCGATTCAAGAAGATCCAGGTCAGATGGTGTAAGGTGTGGAGTAGCTGATTTTCACACCACAAACCTGAAGCAACTCTTTTCTAACTCTCACAAATCGTTCAGCGCAAGGTAATATCCATGTACAATTAAACCTTAAAACATATTTTTACAAACGGCTAAAGGAGACTGTGACCATTCAAGCACAGCCAATCAGAGAGCTGCATTTGGCTCTTAAAGAGAAATAAATGTCTTCAATTTTGTTTTAGACAGTACACGGTCACCTGATTTTTGTCACAATCTGCTGCTTATGCAATAAACTTTTTAGTAGAATAGACATCGTTTTTTTATTTACAACTAAAAAGTCAAGTACCCCATCTTTAACTGTCAGATGAAGGATAAATGTTTTGATATTAGTCAGAAGTAGGAGTGAGTCACTTAGGTGCAAGTCACAAGCAAGTCAAGTCAGTGGGTCATCAGGGTCAGTAAGTCAGTCAAGTCGTCACCTTGGCATCAAGCCATGGCAACTCATTACATTTTTTAAGCCAAATTTTAATGGCTACTCAACTAAACGGCTTTGGTGCATTTTAAAATAAAACTTTTTGCATTTTGTGCAATTTTCCAGCAATGTGCCATTACAAAATTTATTGCAAGGATGTTTTTTACACAGTGTAAATTTCTTGAGGGAAAGTCAACAAAACTTTTTGTAAAAATAGAAAGTTAAAATAGTACTTGGGACATTCTGGATGAAGATAAATATTTTTTGCAATGCCAAAAAATACAGCTAAAGCAGTGCTTCTCAAACTTTTTTTGCCTGATCCCACTTAGGATGGAAAAAAACATCCTGTAATAAATAAGTCTGCAAAAGTACAAAAAAAAGTCTGTGATATTTTGGCATAGATCATAATTTAGAACAAAATTATATATTTAAAATGTCTATTTTGTAGTTCAATAAATAAACTATGTAGCCAATTACCTAATTATAATATCAGTGTTTATCAGTTTGGATATTTATAGAATCAGAATGTTATTTAATCTTGTTTAGACAGGTATTTGTATACCCAAGCTAATGTTTTGGTTTACTAATACTAATATTATTAGTATTTTAACTCAATTTCAGACAAACTCAGTCAAAGAAAAGTTATTATTTTTTTAAACAGATCTATTTCTACATGTCATGTACCGGTAATACAGTTTTTGCAGCTTCATACATAAAAAGTAGCAAACTTATTATTTAGAAAACTCTTTGGAAGCCAGCCCTTCTCACACAATTAGCATAAAGAGATAAGCTGGCTAAATGCTAAAGCTGTTTTAAAGCATAAAAAACAAAGACGCAAAGAATTGTGCGTTTTAGAAGACACAGTTATCCAGTTTTTGACCAACTGCCTCCAGTCCTGTAACAGTGCTGTGTCAAAGCGCTGCATTGTCGAGACTGGTTGACAAAACAAACAGTGTAGGCAAATGAGACATTCTCCGGACTCTCTGCCAAAGCCCAAGCAGACTCTCACTGAGCACAAATAAGACCTCTTTCATAATTACTGCTGACACCAAAATGAGGAAAGAATTCTGTTATTTACAGTCTAGTCATTCTGGGGTGTATCAGACTCACACACACCTACAACTTTTAATTTTCCATGACTTTTCCAGATTTTCCATGACTGTACGAACCCTGCTAGGATTACTTTAGTGATATAGCTTCAGTTTTTGAAGAATTGTCAAAACTCAACATATGTCAGTCTAGCACAGAGTTGCCAAGTCAGCTTCTTTATAGCGACTTTGGACTTCTTTTTTGGGAAAGTCACTTGTGATTTTGTCGTGAGTTTGTTGGGCTTGGTCTTTAGTGGCACTTTTTTTTTTGCAGTTTTTCCTTGTTTGTAGGCTCAACCCCAAATTTAAAAATTGCATAAATAGCAAAGAATTCAGCGGTATTACGTCATATAACACAATTTTCTTGAATAATCCTGCGTACCTGACATCCTCTCCATCCTCCAGCATCGACAGACAGATAGTGCACTTCTCGTCAGTGTCCAATTCCTCATCGTCCAAACACATTTTCAGGTCTTGGGGTATTCTCTGCAAAAAAAAGAAAAAAAAAAAAGAAAGAAAGATTAAAAAAAAACCTCAGCTTGTGCTATGCAGAGGTTAGTTTCAAGTTTGTTTACGCCACGGGTATTTCGAAGAGAGAACCGAATAATCAGCATTCTCAGTCAAGGAGAATAATTTGTTTTTGGATATTACAGACTCAATTATTTCTTCTCACTCGCAGTGTGGCAAACGATCTGACATCCTTTCTGGAGTATCTAGGTCATATGCAGTGTTGTGGCGTTTTTTAAATTCCTCCGGCGTACATATCTACAGACTGCATGAGTCATCTCCAGACTTCAATTGGGCACACTGCAGACACAGCTTGCCAAAAATGAGTTTGACCTTTGAACTCGAGTAGGCAGATGCTCTGATCTTATCGACTCAAGAGACAGACTCTTCTACTTCCACCTCATCTAGAGCGTATTTGTGCAGTAAGAAGAAGGGATGAGAATAGGTCTGCGCCAAAAAACTACTGCCATAATCGAGTAATTGTGATTATTAACAATAACGCTTAAGAGCACTAAATCATTTAAGGGGTCTATTATGTAAAATGTATCTTGTTATAATGTCCTCCTTTCACCGTTGGTTTAGTCAAAGTTATATTTGTATTGA
>CM076397.1:40108049-40338049 GCA_038363315.1 Mugilogobius chulae
AGTTACAGTGTTTCAGAAATGATAGGGAGGTGAAAGTAGATATTTCACCCTATCATATTCGTAAGTGATATTAGACTTGTTTTCTCTAGTATTTTTGTTCGAAAGCCCATCAGTCATCTGTGGTTGTTTTTAAAATGTTCTTTATAAACTAAATTTGGTTTGTGTGGTTTGAACAAATCTAGCTTTCTCATATGCTATGAAACTAAAGTTGCCTATATGTCATGTTTCATTTTGCAGCTGGCATCATGGATAAAGTTGGATGGTGTAGATCTTGTTCAGCTCTTCAGTAGGATGCATCTTCTTCTTTCCCCTTGGAGAATCCTGCTCATGACTTGCCTTCTCTGCTTATTGTTTTTGCCTTGCCTAACTGTGTCATCTCAACTGGGTAAGTGAAATAAACATTATATTATAAGCATAGTGTTCCTATCATTTACTTGTATGTGGTTCTCAACAAAACTTTTTTTTCACTTTGTGTTTAGATTACACGGTATAGTGTAACAGATTTTCACTAGAACTGGAAGAAGATCTAAGAAAATTATGGACAAATATTTTAATTGTTGTAATTTTCAGGTTTGGATGAGGTTTTCTTCAGCCCTCAAGATCAGGCAGCACGTGAAGGAGAGACTGTTTTTTTCCCCTGTGTGTCGGGAGAGAGCTCACCTCCGGCCAGTATCAGTTGGCTCAAAGATGGAAAACCAGTCACAAGAGGACGACAAATTCAGGTAGTGGTTGGAAAAAGTAAAGTGTCACAATGCAACTTCTCTGGAGTGGGATCCAAAACATGAAGGTTAATGTTATTATTATGCTAAAATGTCATGTTATATTATTGCTTTGAATGAAATGGTTAGAAAAAGTTTCATCAACCACTCTTGGAGAAATGAGAACTACAGCTCAAAAGAAATACTATTAATAAACACTGGACAGTATCCGGGGGGCTTCTAGTCTCACACAGTTGGAATGTTCTTCTGAACAAGTTGAACTGTAGATGACAAAACCTTTGGTAAGCAATTGAAATTGTCTGGCATGAAAAAAACTTTAGCAAATATTCAGTTGATGTTTTTATTGAATAACTAATGCTTTGTAAAACAACATATTAGCGCTGTAATTGAATGATCTAGTGGTGTCATTTCTCCGCGATGTATAGTTTAATGTCATAGTGTGGAGCATTCTAGGTTAGGCAATTTCATCTTGGGTGCTTATAAGACGCAGTGGCCCCCTTCACCTGAATTGCTTTACTGTGAAAGTTTATTTTTCGTAGACTTATTGTAATAAGTTGTCTAACTGTCTATATTTTTGTCTGCTTAGGGAGAATATGGGGGCGGCAATCAGAGGAAAACGTCTGGAACTCTTCACCTTTATAACATAACAGTTGAAGATGACGGCACATACATTTGTATAACTTACAACCCTTTACTTAATATCAGCAAGATGAGCAACAAAGCTAAACTTGTGGTGCAAGGAAAGTTTTATACAGTACTTTTTTTTCCATAAAAGTTAATAACCTACATTGTACAGTATAAAAGAAAATGCATCATGGCTAATCTATTGTAGTTAAACATCTTATTTCAATGACTTTTTTGAATTCTTGTTTGTCCTGCATTTTACAAATGTGTTTTAGTATTTCTGTTTTTTTTTTTGTACTTGGCATTACAACGCTGAAACTTTGTCGTTGTGGAACAAATAAAGTTTCTTTTGTCTTATGCAGGAGTCCCACGGAAACTGCAGTTCATTCATGCTCCTGACAACATTACTGTTGCTATGGGAGAAGAGGTTTCTATGCGCTGTGTGGTCGGTGGCTTTCCTGTTCCCATGGTGCACTGGTTCAAAGACGACTGCCTCCTGACAAACTGCTCTGCACCGTTCAGGCTGCAGAACAATGGACAGCTGCTCACATTCAGGTGGAGCACAAACCAACAGGAATATTTACACCTCAAATGACCAGGGTTTTGTAAAATTTGTATTAATATTCCAATAATCCATTTTGCTTTTGCAGAAATGTGAGTAAAGAACATCAAGGTTTTATCATTGTGAAGCATTTAACCAAAAAGAGATAATTAAGTCACAGAAGGGCTATTTACTTTTGGCAGGTAACACATTTCATTTTATATAATTGTTCCATTAACCTTTATGTATGATTCTCAAAATTGCTTTACAGTTGTAGTATTTATTAACTTCTAATAGATGGCAGTCACAAGCCTTATTTACTTTTAGCTACTTCAGTCAATGTGACTCTGAGGGTGTGGTGGGGTGTTTAGGTGTTTCTAAAGATTCTAGGAAATCATGTTCAGCATAAAACATATGTTACAAACAATGTCATATTTTAAGCACACATTAACTGTGAATATTTCTTCATGTCGACTTTTTGAAGTTAGGTTAAATAACTAGTGGGGAGATGGTGAGGGTGTATCAAATTTTAGCTACTGGTGCCTTGAAGTAGACTGACAAAAGATTGGCATCAAGCAAACAGTTGTCACCAAATGGCATGCAATTGGTCAAAGTAAATACAATTTTGGTAGTGGTCCTTAATCATTGAACCAAAGAGGTAACATAAAAAGCCATACACAGTTAGTTTTGTATAATTTGTGAAGTATTCTGATCTGCTGTGATGTGTATAATGTTAATTTCAGATATGGACTGGAATTTTGTTGAGCAACCAGTGAACATGACAGTGAAGAAAGGGGACAATGTGACAGTGAACTGCAGACCACCAGACAGCCGTCCTCCTGCTCATGTGTCCTGGTTCAAAAACAACCGGCCGCTTACTACTTCAGCAGACCTTTATGTGCTGCCCAGTGGAGATCTTTACTTTCACAGGTTTGTAACACTGTTAATAAATATAAATAACATTAACACCTTAATAAAGTACAATTATTTATTGCAGAGTGAACGAGGATGATAGTGGAAGCTATTTTTGTAGAGCGTCTAATATTCATCTTCAAAGATTTATTACATCCAGAAGAGCTTCAATAACTGTTCTGGGTGAGTAAGTTTAAAATAGTTGTATACAAGTGCATTTTGATAAATTATTTTCGCTTACTTTTTTGTTACTTTGTACTGTTTGTGAGGCAGCCCCCCATCAGTGTCTTTGTGGCCCCAGGTACACACAGTGCCACTGGGAGCTCGTGTGGTACTCCAATGTCAAGCCACTGGTTCCCCTTTGCCCTCCATCAGCTGGTTCAAGAACGGCCACTCCAAACAAACTGGTGGCCGAGTTTTAAAGGGGTAAAATTATGTTAACTTTACCTTTAATGTAATCTTTTTGCATATTTATTTAATTTAAACTGCTTGTCAGCATTTTGACTGAGTAACAAAATTATGAGAAGAACCTCTGATAAAAGTGTTTTTCCTAGTTCTTTTGCCCAACCATTGTTCGTGGTTTCTCCTGGCCGCCTCAGAATTGCTAAGTCCACTTTTTTATAGGGACTTCAGACTTATTTTTTTAAAGTCTATTTTGGATTTTGAAAGTCGCAGGTTGCATTTTATGAGCAACACTTTCAAGTCATAAAAGAGATTAATGTTGGCAAATTTTCAAAGTAATATTAATTTATAACATACTTTCATGTCTTAACGTCATTAATAACGTTAAAAATCAAATTAAAATATGCCCAAATCATTACCACTTGTTTTGAGGTGACACACAATGTTCCAATTAATTTATTCATATAATAACTGTTTTTTTTTAAGGATTAAGTTGTTCGTTTTGAGATTTTATGCATGTTTCGCTCTGAAAATCTGGCGACACTGATCAACCTTTGTTCTGCTCTGAGTGATTGTCAGCAAAAGCAATAAGAAAATAGTCTACATAATCATGACAAAGTTGATCTTGCTCCAATAAATTTGTGATATTAATTTTTTCCATATCACCCAGCCCTACCGTGACAGAAAATTAGTTTGAAATCGGTTTGAGGGTGAAGTTCAGAGGATTAGCTTCACTTAAACTAACCCTCTATACGCTACCCTCAAACACATTTCAAACACATTAAAAGGAGTAGCTTATAGTGATTGTTTTGACAGCAGATGTTTGTAATCAGTACTCAGTTTTGTGTGGGCAATTCACGCTGATGTCACGAGTCTTTGCAGTCAGTGTCTGTTTTAACTTGAAACTTGCTTATTTGCACTATAATTGCCCAAAAATAGTGCTATTTAAACACCTATACAGAGTTGAACAGCCAAAAGTAGGTTTACTGCTCACTGCGAGCTCTTAGTCTGTGTTAGTGACAAATGTCAAATGAGTGTTACTGTACTTTTCTACTACTATTTATCTGTTTTCTGTTTCACATGTTTGATGCAAACTCGGAATTTAGCAGAGTTGTAATTGTTACCAGACTTTAGCAGCTTGTATTTAATGCCTTTTTTCACAATTGACTCTCTTGCATATTCTCCACACTTCTAACAGTTATAATGCTCTGATGTTATTTGGTTGCCTAACTTTCATATTTGACTCATTGTTTTTGATTTTTAGTTTATCCAATGCCACGCTCTATATCCAGTCTGCTAAAAGCTATGATGAGGGAGTGTATGTGTGTCTTGCCTCCAACTCTATGGGAAACGCGCAAAGCAATGCAGTTCTAAAAGTAGCAGGTGGTGAAGACAAATTCATTACACGATTTGACAAAATGCATGGCTTAACTTTATTTTGCCTTTCAGTGAGCCCTCTTATTGTAAACTTTGCAACTCGAGTACAGAGCAGAATTGGTGGTGTGGCGATTCTGCCCTGTAAGGCTGTCGGGATTGTACCCATAACTTACACTTGGTCCAGGAAACAAGGAAACAGTTATATACCCATTGCTCCAAACGATGAAATTTACTATGACGGTAAGCACTTTTTTCTTCTTCTCAAGCTTATTTCTAGGCATTATTTTGCTTTCTTGTTTATGTCCAGGTGATGGATCGTTACATATTTCTAATGTGCAATGGTCTGATCAAGGAGAGTATTATTGCACAGCAAAAAATCGTGCTGGACAAAATCAAAAACGGTCTGTCCTCACTGTAACAGGTTTGTGTTTTCTCAGTTGTTAAATGTAAATCTGTACTAACTGTAATCTTCACAAAGCAACTTAAATTTCTCTTCATGGATATTATGTTCCAGCAGACAGAGTGATTTTGTCTGTTGTGAGTAAAACTTAAATATTCTAGCTTAGGTGGCATACCTGTTTTCTTGAAACTGTCCAGAGACTGTGACTTTGAGACTGTGGTGGCTGCTAATTGTGTTATTTGTGGCTGCTTGTACTGTATCTTTCTACTCTTTCTCTGTTTTGATGGGCTGATGAAAATTATTCCTTATTTAATATGCCATCATTTTCCTTTCCAGAATTCAAGCAATGAAAACTTAGCTATTCTTCATGAGCCAGTAGCAGAACATCATCTTCTAACCACAGCTCATCAAACTCTGCAAAAAAAAACTGCATGTAAGTAACTAATAAAGCTTGTTTCTAATCTTACAAATGCTTATGTAGTACATTTACAGATCAGTAGTTACACGCACACAAAAATCTAGCTAAGTACAAATACTTTTGACATGATTCTCCCTGGAGCTGGTCCACACAGATGGTGCATTCAGGGCCTGCCTAAATCTGGAATATTTACTGGACAACCTGTCATCAAACCAACTGTTCCCAGTTAGCAAATATTGATTCATTAATTACATAACACTGCTCAGAAAACAACAGTGGAAGATCGCACTGGAAGTAAATTGCCCCACTGAAAAGTTCCATAGGCTTTTCGAAAAATACAAATTTTAAAGACTTATTGCTGGGTAGCCAGCTATATGAAAACTATTAAAATGTATCCTGTTTGATATTTCTAGGTGTTTCATCACACTGCTCTGGACAGACTGAGTTTTTCACTGAGGATACAAGTCCCCCATCTCTACACATGCTTCCTCTTACAAACAAACCAAGCCCGTATTTTGTGACCCAGATGCCTCCTCCCATTTTCCCACCTCCACCTCATTCAAATTTCAAGTCTGCAAGTCCCCAACACATCCCAGCATCTAGTCATCTCCCTCACACTGATACTTTACTACTAAAAAGTCATTTTATGTCTGACAAATTTTCAGATGGATCGACACAAACCCTTGATAAGCAACAAATTACAGGAGAACTACACAAGTCATTAACAGAGTTTCCAAAAACGTCACAAGAAACTGTGTCTCCTTTTGCACCCATTCTACAAGTTGGATCAAAACACAAAGAAGCCAATATACTTTTACCTAAATTTGAGAATGAAACAACTGGAACTTCTGAAGCAAAGCTGGAACTTCCAAAAGAACCTATGCATTTAAAAGAAGGAAATCAGCCCACCCCTATTAGTTTTGAAAAGTCTTATATATATACCCATTCATATTCTGAATCTACTTTAATATCTAGACAAGTACAAGCTTATGGAGATCATTTACCAACGTTACCAACCCAACAATCCCATCTAAACTCCTCAAACATTGAATCTCCAGTGTTCAATCAAACAGCATCATATTCCATAGATGTCCACACAGCTGTTGCAAAAAGCCATCCAATAAATCAGACCTACAATACTTCAACATTTGTGAGTGACTTGAATGTGGAGAATATAACCAAGCAAGAAGACACAAGTGATGGAGAACAGTCAGTGGAGGCTACTACAGAGAAGAGTACATCCCAGTCACCCAGGTACATATCCCTTAAATTATTACTGAAGATCTCTGAATGTCTTTTTTGTTGTTGAGGGCCACTTATATGAAACATAAAATAGTGGTGACTTGACATGCTTTGTTTAGACTTACTGGTAAAATAAATCATTTTGTCAGCTTCCCTATATTCAGAGGTCATAATTCATTTACTTTAAATATATTTTGTTGCGATCTGAGGAAAGTTTGCCCCACTCCTGTTACTAATGTGTGTCAAAGTATTGGACAGCTTACTGCATTTGGTTCCCAACAGGTAATATCTTTGACTCCCCTGATATAGAGGGAGATTCAGAGGCAGGTAGTAGTAGTCATTTGCACTTGCCGTAGTAGAAGTGTAAAACAAAAATGTACTATATTTTAAAATTTTAGTAAATACATATTAGACAAAGGCTCTATATCAGGGCTATTCAAATGACAGCCCAGGGGACAAAATGTGCTTTTTTGCACTTTTTTTAATACCATTTTGCTGCTTTTGTTGTTGCTGTTTTATATAAGAACAACAACATTTCAACTGCTGCCCAACAAATAATTTCCTCAACAAGAAAAATCAAAAACATTTTATTTAAGAACTGAAAGGTAATAAGGTCTATTTTGCCCTTTGTCTTAGCCTCGGTCTTAATTATTCCTCTGTTGGCCACTAGTGGCTCTCTCCAAGAGCTATTGCTGGGTTTCACATTCTAGAATTCTTGTCAGTTAAAAACCAGATTGGGGCAAGAGGCAGATTTCCCATTAAGTAACATTGGACTTTGTCATGAAATATTTCAAAAACTATTTACAAATTTAAAAAGTGGTGATTTCTGGGTGACTGGACCCATTTAACTTTTGTATTACAAAAATAAACTTAATTTAAACAAACTTCATTTAGCTGCCCCAGTCTCATTGAAATAACATGGCCTGTAGAATGTTGTGATGTCATCTGAAACCCAGCAATACTCTGTCAGTGTAGAAGGTGCAGCTTCAGCCAGATGTGGGGGTGCAATTTCCTTCAGTGAACCTGACATGTGATCACGCCTGTGACAAGTGGGCAGCTGCATTAAGATCACAGGCAAAAGTGAACTGTTGCAGCAGCTTCAGTTTGGAAAAAAAAGTGTAATAATAGAAATCTATTCGGTGAAAGTCTATTCATATGACAGACTTTAACAACAAAAAATGTGTCTTTTCTTTTACATAAGGTTCATTGAAGGAAATTGCACCCCCACATCTGGCTGAAGCTGCACCTTCTACACTGACAGTGTATAGCGCCTGGAGAGAGCCACTAGTGGCCAGCAGAGGAATACTTAAGACCAAGGCTAAGACAAAGGGCAAAATAGACCTGAATGAGTTAAACTGAGTGACCCTAAAATCTGTCAGTGAAATTAATGAGAGAAGTTTCAGTGTTCCTGTTGTTTATCTGGTTTTTTAAGGTTTTATTGTTGTATTTTAATAATCCCAAAGAAAAGAGATAGCTCGTGAATAGTACCATTTTGAGTTATTTGTGAAAAATGAATGTAAAACATATTTGCCGTTCAGTTTCATAGTTCGCCCCTCAGACCTTAGCCCTCCGAAAAATTGGCCCGCTTGTAAATATAAATGAATAGCCCTGCTTTATATTAACAATATGAAAAAGGTTAAACCAATTTTTTTTAGCTATTTAAAGTTTTGTTCTTCCACTTACATGAAATTCAAATTAAATTTAGTTGTTACATTCAGACATTTGCTCTTACTTTGAGTAAATTCTTTTTGCACCTTTGGTAAAATCCTAATACAGTATGACAATGCAATTACTCTGGAACAATTACACTTCTTCATCCTGTTCCTTGCAGAGTGACACAGCAGGCTCCATCATGGCTGCCAGTCTTGGAGAAACATGACATTCCAATCGTGGTTGGAGTTGGTGTGTCCTTGGCATTTATCTTCATAACTGTCACCTTTTATTCGATGGTCCAGAAGAATGAGCCTGTCCCAACAAACAGAGCAGGTCTGAATAAACAGTTTTATCCTCTAACCCAATCATACACAAATTAAAATGTATTGTATTCACAGCTCAGAGAAATGTTGGTGTCCCCAAACGAAACACAAGTCGACGAATTGCTGGTCGGACTTATGAAAACAGGTGAATTAGCTTTATAATTTGCATTATGTAGCTTTGATAATTATGATTGCATTATAAATATTTAAGTGTAAAAAAGGTTTTTATTTTGACAGCGGAGAGTTGATTAAATGCAGTTAATACGTTAAATAAAATTTAAATTGTATGTATTTATTAATTTTACAGTAGCAGAGACAGACAATGCACATTACTGAATATTTCTGGCAGTTTTCATGCCAACTGTGTTGCAGAGATGCCAGCAACAGACATACAAAAAACACAGTATTATTAATTAATTGTAAAAAAAAAAATGTCAGCGGTAACAATCAGAGTTAATATACGTTGAAAAACATTTTTAGGCTGAAGAAGCTGTCTGTTTCGCTGCAAAATGTTGACTTTCAAGATCAGACTACAGTCATGTTAAAAATTTGGACAATTGCATATACATTTTTATTCTTTCTCTAGCTCTCTCTTTTTTTAATGCCTGGGGGTGTCCTATTTGGAGTGAAGCTTTTTTGGCAATAGAAGATAAATGACATTAATAAAATAATAGTATTTTAATAATAAAATAATAAGGTGATTTGTAACTGACACAGCAAACAATTAAAATAATACATTTTCAGACCAGGTTATGAATCAAACCTATATTTTCTGCAGAGCTTTTGAAGACGATGACTGTGTGGCAGTGATAGAGCAGAGTCCTAACACTCGAGCACGGCCCCCAGGTCCAGGCCTGGTGACTGTGCAGCTGGAACCCACCTCAGAAGAACAGGACATCTCTCCAAGTCCTGATCTCTACTCTGTCACTGTAGAAACGTACCCTGAGCCCATTCTTGACACAAAGGTTAGTACGTAAACAGCAGGGAGACTATCAAGAAATAAGAATATTTTATATAAGTCAACTAGTAGTTGCACTGGTTTAATCTTATTTATCATTATAGTACTGATTCCTGTATCTTACAAAACAGAAACTTGTATTTAAGATTATTTTAAATTACATTACCATTTCACAAAGATTTATATTATGCACTATCAAACAAAAGGCTTATTATTATCTTTTAGATTGATCACTCGCTGGAGGAGGAAAGTGGACTCAGCCTCTCCCAGCCGAGCATTCAGCTGCAGTGCACAGAGGACTGGTTCAGTGGCGCTGATGACAACCACAGTCCATGCCAGGACACTCTACCTCCCCCTTCACCTTTACCTTCTGCCTCGCCATCACCATCTTTAACACCCAAACTGAGTGAAAGTCTACGCTCCTCCTTAACATTGCAGAGTGGTGAGCTGTCCACAGCTCCAATTCACCACAGTTTGAGTGTCTCACACAGTAGCTCTCCTTTGTTCCTGTCGCACCATGTGTCTTTTGGCCCAACAAATATAGCTGTAGATGTGCACTTTCAACCAGTGAGCACTCCTTCTATTTCTGTTCAGTCTAGCACCCAAATCAACACAAGTTCAATGTTAATTGCTCCACTAGCTGACAGTCAAGAAAGTGTACACACGAAGTAGTATTTTAACGGCGAAACCCTTTATAATTTCATCGTAGAGCGCCCTCAAGAGGTGAGTTTGAAAAATGACATTTTAAAGTGCGTTCATGTTGAACAAAAATGTGACTAAAACCAGGACCTGACCCTAAAGTGAGGCATCATTACTACAAAACATGGACAAGGACCAAAACCAGTTCCCACATCATGACCTAAATTTTATTCAATTTTGTACCAGATAGGTCTTATCACAAACATGGAAGACTAAATAAATTAGACGAATTAGATGAAGTCAGTGACTGAGTTATTCATCATCAAAGAAGAAACAAACAACAATCAATCATGAGCACTAAAACTACACACTTGCAAGCTGTAGCTAATAATGAAATATCTTAACACCTATTCTAACATATGAGCATAACAAAACAAAAAATGACTGAAATAAAACTCTTAATTTCATTAAAGTTTTGTGGAAAAACTCTTGAAACCAATGTGTTCCCAGCTTCATGGACAATGTACGAGAGTATTAGCCAACACTATAATAATTACTGTGTATGTTTAGACTACATGTATAAACCCTACCCAGTAGCTTTAGGTTTTGTGAAAAAATGGACTTAAGCTTAAAATCATACATGACATTTAAGCCAAAATAATCATTGTAATAGGTTTGTTGTGGGTGCATTTTTATACCTTGATAATATCAGATTTAAAGATTTGATACAGTTTAATTTTAGAGTGAAATATTTATTCTTTGTCCGATCAAAACTATTTTGTATGTGTTTTACAGTAAAAATTGCCAAGGAAACTATATGGTTTATAAATCAAATGACATCATTGTTAATTGTATTACAGAGCTCACTGACTGTTATTACTGCCTGTTAAAACCAAAGGAGCACAAAGTTTCAGTAAAGATTTCAACACTATTTTTGTTTCAGCTGTGATTCACACTCATACTCATCTTATTTAGCAGTCTGGTTCACATTTTCGTCTCGATGCTTTGTCAAGAAAGATAGATCCAGCAAATAAGTGAGTCAATCAGCTCCCAATTCTTGTCAAAGTCTCAATAGCTGCGTTCATTGATTGGATGTATTGTTATGTTGCCACCACACAAGTGGAACAGATTCACTCAAGTGCCATAATCATAGAACAAATAATACATCTGTCTGTCCGACTTTAGTCATACATTTTTATTGAGCAGAATGAAAAAAAAACATTGTAACCTAGTAAAAGGTCTGATAAACCTGGTAACAAATACAGAAGTGTCTCTGCTGACTTAATTTTGAGGTCTTGTGAACAGTCACACCCAGTTTTTCTTGTTTATCAGCAAACAACTAACTAAGGACATCTGTTTTCATAACACATTTTATATTTTCTTTGCTGACATAGGACAAAAGCATTTTACTGTAACAAACATAGTAATAAATATTTACAATAAAATTATAATGAGCACAGAATGATCAGAAAATCATTGCATTCTCAAAGTTCAGTAGATTGTTTTCTGGAGTTTGCCTCCTCCTTTCTTAAGATTCGAAAGTGCACATATGGACACCATTTTGAATTGTGACATACAAGTTTATGCAGCGTTGCACTTTTAACAATCTGAAATCCTTTCTCTCCTCCGAATGTACTGGGCTTCCAATACTCTGGGGAGCAGAGGGGATTTCCCAGCAAACCTTTTAGAGAGAAAGGAGCACCCATCTCCACCATACTCTCTCCAAATATGGCATTGGGTCGCGTTTTCTCTAGCATCACACCTGGATAAAACTCCAGAGCATCTATATCCCCATACATTTCCTCTAGACCTTTGGCCATCTCAGGGTCATCTGATTGGAAACCAAAAAATGTATATTATTAGCAATAATAATAATAACTACAATAATAATTTTCTCATGTAAATTCAACTTAAAAGTAGTGTTAGCTGTTGGTAGTTCTTACCAGTGAAGTCATAAAAAGATGTGTATGGTTTTAGGTTGAACTTTTTCCTGTATTCATTGAACGGTTGAATGCGTGCCTCTCTTGACTCCCTGATGGTCATTTCTGCTACTTTGAGGACAGCCTCATGAGAGTTGTGGCCCCCACCAATCTGAAATTAACAATAAAGCTAAGAATACATGGTTCTGCTTTATGGCAAAGCTTAAATAAACCTACAAAGCTTTGCCATCTACTATCAGAAACACCATTTGTGTAAATATTCAAAATAAGTTTCATTTCCTCCAGCGTTTCCTGGCTGATAGAAGTTTACAATTTTCTGTAATGGTTGTCTGCTAGTCATGATATACCAGCGTGTTTGCAGTCATTAATTTGATATGTGCCAAAAACAAGGCCTTCAATTGTCAGACATTAAGTTATATGACATAAAATTATTTTTTGCATCATCACCAAAACAAACTAGTAAAGTAAGTTTATTAGATTTTATCTGTGAACAATGAAATAGTTGTAACTCTAAACAAATAACCATCTAACCAATGAATGAATGAATTTAAAAAATGTACCTTAAATTAATATTGATTTGAATTTTGAAAATATTTACATAAATATATATACAAATAATTCAATTATACTAAATATAAAAAACTAAATGAATATTCAATCATTTCTTGGAAAATAAATATAATATGTGAAAATTATATATATATAAATACATACTAAATGAATAAGCAAAGAGCTGCTCTTTTGTGTTACCTGTCCAGCCTCTTGTCGAGAAAATGAATCAACCAGTTTTTCCACCCCGTAGTGCATCAGTAGAGACGTGTTGTAAATAAACTGAGGATAAGAGACTTTTTCACCATCAATGATGAAGTTGTCAGGCATCAGGGGGTGCCAGCGGTAAAGCTGACCAAATTCCAAAGCAATGCGGTTACTGTATTGAAAACGTTCACTGAACAGAAGCGTTGGATCAAACTTAAGTTTCAGAAAGTAACCGCTCAAGTGCTGCACGTACTCTTCTATTATAATCTTGATAATCTCACCTGAAAGATAAAACAACATTACAAAGAACTGAACTGTGCAGGTTAGAGGGTTAGTGTAAATGATTTATGGATTTAAAAACAGAGAAAGATGTTATAGATCTATCTATAACATCTCAGACCTGGGATATTCAGAATTGTTTCTGCGGCTCAGAAGGGAAAGAATAGTGTCTCACAGAAAGAACAAAAGAAAGCAAAGCTAGAACATGATTAAAACCCAAAAAAGTCAATTTTTGCATATGTCTTTTAAAAGTGTAGCCTACCAATAATGATTAGTCTGGTGGTCTGGAAGAGCTGCTCGTCGCCCCAGGTAGGGTGCTCTGCTTTCAGGATGTCACACACACGGTTGTGCTCTCTCAGCCACAAGGTGGCGTACAAGGTGAGTCCGGGCAGAATGCCAAAGAGCTCGTGGCCAACCGCCAGTCGCTGTTCAGAGGGATGGCCATCTGGATATTTCATGTACACAGAGGCCTCAGACACTGTGGGAGGGTACACCTCACCGTTGACTAACTTCAAACAAAGCAGAGGAAGTACAAAGTTACAAAATTTAAATATTGACCAGCGTTGTTTCCAAACATTCAAACTTGCAAAAAACAATAGATTTAAAATATGAACAAACCTGATTTTAAAAACCTGTTTGTTACCTGGTACTTGAGTTTTCCATCTTTATGAAGTCTGAGTTGATATTGACGTTCAAGAGTGTTTCCATAAATATTGCTTGCATCCACCTGAGAATCCAATACAGTTATTTTGCCATTATTAGTATTAGTATTAGTATTATTGTAAAATGTGACAAAATATTTGACTTACACCATGACCTAGTGCCTTTGTGAAACCTGTTTTGACCTCATGATTAGTTTTAAAGAACTGATGTGTGAAGTGCTGAGCCATAAAAGCAAACATCAAATTGGTTCCTTGAGGATCTGGCCTAAATTTCTTCCTCTTAAAGAAACGCTCTGTGAGCACTTTGGGATCAGGAAGAGCCTGTCTGCCTAAAAAACATTATTGTTGTGCATTATCATACAGTAGATTGTTGACCATTATTATTATATAATCACTCACCCTTGGTTCCCATTGGCAGTGAGCAGTCTTCGGGCACAGGAGGTAGCAGACGAGTATAGTAAGAGATATTGTAGTAGGACTCCCAGCTTAAGTATTCATATTTAGTATTGTACGTTGGAGGACTGGGGATAAGATTGCTCCTGACTGAAAATACACACATTTGAAAAAAGTATTTGATACAAAAGTATGATTAATATATGCATACCAGTGAGAACTAATCTCATGACTGTGTCTCTGAGAAAAGTGTCATTTAACAAGTCCCAAAACCACTGGAAGTGAGTGAGGAAGTAATGAACTAAAGAAGGACTTGGTTTTAGCAGGAGACGAATTCTTGTCCAGAATTCCGCTGTAAGACAAAAATGTAATTTACTGTTATTCTTTAGTTTAGTTCCATTTAACAATGCAATTCAAGACCAGCAGTGAACCACAAAACATAGTCGATTTTAAACTTACGAACAGTACAGTTTTCCCCATGAAAACCGGTTCGGGTGCAGTCACATTGATATTGGTCAGTGCTGAATCTAACACACACTCCTGAGTTTTGACATGGGTAGTAACAACAAGGGTTCACTGCAAAAACAAAACAAAACTTGTACCTACTATTAAAGGTGGAGTAGCTGATTTTAAATATGACTACTTCCTTTTATAAATCTTTCGACACACGGTTAATATCGACATATTTTCATTTTGGTTGCAAATATGGCTTATAATTTTTTTTTTTTACAAACAACAAAGCGAAACTGGAAAGGACCTCTCAAGCACAGCCAATCATAGAGCTGCATTCAGCTCCTGATTAGAACTAAAAACTTGTATTATTCATTTCAGACAGTACACAGTGGTCTAATTGTTTTCACAAAGTGCAGCATTTATCATAGACTTTTTTTTTTTTTTTGCAAAGTTTACTAATTTACAACTAAAAATGTTGAATATCCCAACTTTAATACCAGGATGTATCTGAAATATAATGAGGAAATATGATCATAATTGTCACAAAAGTCGTATGAAAATGTAGTAATTCTGTGTGAAAGATCATACCATATGCATTTTTTATAATCATACAATGGGAGCAAATAATCGTATTATTGGTGTTTTTTTCTCACAATTAGCAATTCCATTTCACATTGTGACAACTCTTTATTCTCACATTCTTGTGATCTGTGCATCTCTGCTTAACACATTTATTTCTAAATGTATTTCTCTTTATTCAAATAAAAAGACAAGTCCATTTAAACATCCCATAATCAGAAAAGTGTATGAGAGAGGTTAAGGTAGAGGTACACTTTACAGTCCCCATAGGGAGTGTCTTGCTTTTTTTTTTTTTTTTTTTTGTGTTTTCTGTTGTATGTTCCATGAACTTTCTTCCAATAACTATTTTTACTCGTCATCCTTATCTTTGGACCAACTGTTAAAATGGTTTCCTCTTGCTCTTCAAATGCTCAGAGGATAAGCAATAGTTATAGCTGCAAATGCATTATTTTAGTGTATTATGTTTTGTTTTCCAATCCTAATCTAAACTTTATCCTACTTTTTCAGATGCGCGCAAAACAAAATGAGGTGTTGTGCAGTGGTTCTTACCAGTGTGGTCCGCAGCAGCAGAGTATGAATTCTCCAGCAGCACGCAGCCCAGAAACGCCAATAAAGGCAGGTATGGCACCACTAAATATGCATACACAAATACACAGCTGAAAAACAGTTGCATTCATGATATTACTGAGAAAGTCCCATTCTCTCTGAAGCAGCTTACCTCCTGTGCCTCCCATGGCCCAGCTGTGTCTGTCTGATACCGCGCAAACAACTGTCTATTTTTTGCTTCATAAGTGCGTAAAATACGGACGTTGTGGTGAACATTGACGCCTCAAGACAAATTTATGAGAAAGGGTGGTGTCGTCGTGTGGTCATTATTTATTTCAAGTGTGAATGTCACGTTGTGTTGTGACAGCATTCATTGTAGAACTTCAAGTATAGTTCTACAATGTTTCACTGTAGTTCACTCTTTTTGGACACGAGATACACACATTTTAAATTGTGCAATTTAAAAATGAAAAAGCTCTCAACAAATAATGAATGTCACTTAAAGGCCCGCGAAAGCAGCAGGTATCTACTGCCCCCTGTTGTAAGCGTCTGCTCTTGACTGCAAGTTTACATTGTATCAAGTTAAAGGAGATTTGATTTTTCAGTATGTATAGGAAGGAACTCTGGAGTAGGTACATCAATATTTCATATTTTATTCATTTCAAAACGCAAAAAATAGCTAAAATGACTTTAAATTAGAAACAGCTTTGTTGACCTTCTGTTCAAAACTGCAAAACAAAAATTTAGCTTTAATAAGCCACATATTTAAAATTTTAAATTTTTGTTGTCAGAAAGTATTTACATGACAATTTTGAACGTTAAATGTTTCACTTGCAATCCTAGTTTTTGAGTAAACGCAAGTAAATACAGACAAGTGCATGGACGGGGATAGGTGGTATAGGTGAAGACGGGGTTTTCGGAGCTGTGGAGCAACAGCTGCTGCAGAACAATACAAGATTACTCAAACATGGAGGAATCAACCCAAATACAACTTTCAGTAAACTAATGATGACAGAACACGACTGTAACACGATTAAAATCTCAGAAAGTAGATTTTACATAATGGTTCCCCTTTAAGCATAAGCGGCTTTGTTTTTGTAATATAGGCTACTACTACTACTACTACTACAACAACAACAACAACAACAAAAATAATAATCATAATCACACTATTTATAGTTCTAATACATCTCAAAATTATGTTTCATTTAACTTTAACTAGTATGCTACAAGACACCTGACAGCATTAGGCACTTAACTATTTATGTTAATGTCTTTGTAACGACATGTACAAGACACGTTCACCCTCTACTGGCCTACTGGTGAAAAAGTGCATTTCCCATCTATATTTTAAAAGCAGTCTAGGGCTATAAAAATAATGACCACCAGAAAAGTTACCTAGAGCATCTTTAAGGTAAACAAACAATTTATTAAAGTGTTGAGGCTTCATAACCACCACAACATACACAAAAAAGTTATTGTTTATTTTTATTCCATCTTGCTTACAAATACTATTCCTAGGTCACGGTTCTTATTCATTTGAGAAACAGATGTCTTAAGGGTTTTTTTTATTTCACAACAGGAAATATTAATAATAATACTGAACTACAAAAGCATGTAGCTATCATTTATCTCCATCAGTCTTCAGCCTGGCTTCACTAAATCAACAAAACCTCTTCCACAGATCAGATCTTTTTGAGTTACAGTGTATTTCTCATTACTTGGCTATGATTGATATGAGAAAGAATGAGAACCATCGGGAACTCATTATCAAATCATCCTTTCCCGCCTCACAAGTGCCTGAAAACCCTTGTATCTGTTGGAGAGTAACTGTAGGTTGCCATGGTGCTGGAGGCCTGGGCCCATTGGTTCCTACAACCCCTGGTAATTGATTTCAGATGTGTTTGTGAGTGAACCTGCGCTGGGAGTAACCTGGAAGCATTTATTTTATAGAAGAGATGTTTAGTTAAGCCGTGCTCTGTTCTAAACGAGCCTCGTTCGCTCTCTGGTGATGAATACGATTGGTGAAAGTAGTGAAGGCTTGTTCCTGGCTGCTTCCTCTAACTTGATCGGGTTACACATTATTTCACTTCCTGTTCCATTGTGGAAGAAGGGGATCAGCAAAGAGGGCCGTACTGGACATGATGTTTAGTTTTAATGTAAAGAGTAGCCTAAAGTGTATAGTATACATATATATGAATATATACATATGAATATATATATATATATATATATATATATATATATATATATATATATATATATATATATATATATATATATATATATATATATATATATATATATATATATATGCTACTGTATATACTATATACTATATATATTCTGTAGTGCTCAGAAAAGAATTATATATTTAAATTAATCTTCGTAAAAATTTGGTGCAACAAATTGAAGCATTACATTTGAACTGGCTTAATCTGTTAATCTGATTTAAATGTATAATTTTACATTTTAAAATAATGAGAGGAATGTGCAAAATAGAGTTTATGTATTGAGACTTTTGTTTTAAATAAATGAAAGCCTAAAACAAGGAACCTCTAAATAGCCTTTTGTATTTCCATGTTTTTTTGATGTACAGTTGTCTTGTTGTACAGATCTTTCGTCACAGCTGTTACTGGTCACTTTACAAAAACAAGTAGGCCTACACAATTCTGCACAATGACAATTTTTGCTATTTAATTATTCATAGCAACAGAGAAGTTTTAAACAGCCGCAAACATTTTTGCAAATGTAGTTTACAAATATACAAATTTACTTTCCAAAGGTAAAATCATGCATGGATGTCACAGTTACAGTAAGTGCTTTCAAACTGTGTGGCACTCACTGCTCCATATAAGTAGCCACCCTTATCAAAACAAACAGAGAGAGAGTCCTGCTTAAGCTCTAAAAACCTTCTCAGTGCTCGATGCTTCCTGTCCAGCCTTCAGCACCTCCCCAGTGCATCAGAGCGAAGGGGTGGCCCACAGCCACCTTTGCTTTGCTATAGTCAAAGGAGCAGCAGGATATTGCAGTCGGCATCTAACTAAACACATCGTGCTTCTACCTTCAGTCACCTCTGCTCTGAAGTGATCTGATGTGACAGTTAAACCCTTGAACTGAGCACGAGTCTGTGGAGGAGGAGGCGTGCGAGGAGACTGGGTGGGCTGCGTGGGTGTGTGGGTACTGCTGCTGACCTGAGGCTCTCGCTGATTAGGAGTCTTGTTCATCTCTGATTGGTTTGGGTCACTGCAGGTGAGTGCTCGGAAGGAAGTGGTTTTCCCTCTGGAACCGGTACCTGATTGTGTAAGTAGCTGATCACCCTGACCCAGGTCCTTAAACACAACACAGCATGTGCCGCTAGCAGGCGGAACTCCAGAGAAACACATGGAAAAACTGCTACTATGAGTACTCTTTTTATCAAACTGATTCACACGTATTTTAATATCTTCACATTTGAACATATTAATATGAACAATTACACAAAGATAAGTGAGCGTCACAGGGGTATGGAGTAAAAGAAAGAAGTTCAAGAAAAATATAACAAGTCAGCAAAAAAAAATTTAGGTTCTCTGATGCCAAATGTAAAAAAAAAAAAATTATAATAAAAATAAATTAAAAAAATCTGTAATAGAATAGGGACATACCAATGCATTTTGACCCCCTGCAAGTTTTCATCAGGGCAAACAAACTTGAAATTTTATAATTAATGCAGAGGGCTTCGAAACTTCAATCTAATACACATAATCTGCTCTTTGCCTAATTTTGCATACGTTTTTTTTAATGCAAATGACTAAATTTAGAACTTTCACGTTCCAGCAAGTGTCCTGATGCACTTGCCTCTAAAATGTATTGTCTGTTTCATTCTTTCCTTTAATGGCATTGATCAGCTGTTTTCTGGCTGTAAACCCTGAGCCATATCCTGCTGCACATGATGAATATCAAACAGAATACAGTAATCAGCTGAAAGCAATTTGCATGTCTGTGCTCAGGCCAGCGGCTCGTGATTTCTCTCCTGTCATCTATCACAGACCACACGCTTGGGCCAAAATACACAATACTCCAAATTGCTGTCATATGGAGTACAGGCCTGAAAACTCTCTTCGTTTACTTGTCCATTTTTCAAATAAACTTGTATTTGTTGAATAACTATTTTCTTCTCTGAATGCAGGTTTACAAAGGGAAAATGGCGGAATGTTCCATTTTGATTCTTTATTGAAAACCTGTCCATACCAGAAAGCAGATTGATTCAACTCACAGATACAGCCAGGGTAATATTGGACAATAGATGGTGAGTTAAAAAATAGTAAATTGATTTGGAAATAAGTAGAGTTATAATGATATGCAAACCTCACAAAACAATACTATTTTGTTATTAACATCACATTGTTTATTGGAATACTGTGGGAAGCATAAATGCCATGTCATTCAGTATTTTTTTTTCCTTGGGTTTAAAACTGACATGATTTCAAGCATGTGTTCCTGTAGAGCTTCTTGCACACACCTGACTAAATTTGTTGCAGCTACTATTAAGGCAGGGAAGGAACAGAATTGCTGATTTATCAATGTGATCTCAGTAAAATATAATTTAGTTAACTTTAGTTTGTTTTTTTGTTCATTAATTATTTATTTATACAAAGCTTCAAACACATTTGCACAATTTTCTCCTCACACTACTTAGTACTAAATAGAATAATTACAAGTGGTTACACACAAGTGATAAAAAACAATTAATCGTTTTGAGACGATACTTAAACTTAAACTTCAAACTAGTGCTGAAGTACATTTGTATCCTAATTAGTATATAAGTCCTTTTAGTCTGTTTAACTGCAGAATTCCACTTTCCTCATCCTAATAGAGCTTTGACAATTCTGGTTTTCTTCTTTGTTTGATAATTTGCAAATGTCTTGTAAATGCTTCTAAAAATCTTATAAAGTTTGATAATCACGGCCACCACTTAAATTCAGTCGGACAGGCCACAATTTTCACTGTCAAAATGGAGTTACACAGTGCACAGTGGGATAGCGTGATGACAACTGCAGGAGCTCTATTGACTCAAACAGCGACAAGTAATGCGACCTTAAGTCATGGTATTCAAAACTAGTCCGGGCACTGATTCTTACTATTTTACTGCCGAGAAAAGACCATATTTTATGTACCTAAAAAAACTATATGCCATTTTTTGGGACTTTTTTGAGAAGAACAGGGCATTTCATTTACACTTTAAAGTGCGCCATGCAACTTTTCTGGTGGACTGTTTGCAGCCTTTTTATTGCAGTGCTCCTGATCAAGATAGTATCTGATAACTGCAGAGAGATACAGTATTTCCAGGTAGATTAGTGGAAAATACAAAATCACACACCCCAGCACTTAGACACGTGGGTTAAGGAACCAAAATGTTTACTCAAGTACAAGTACAAAGTAGTCGCCCAAGAAATTACTCAAGCAGGAATAAAATGTATTTGGTCAGGGTTAGTTATTAGGTCAAAATTTGAAATTGATGTATAAGTACCTGAATAATAGGGCCCCAGGTGTACTCTGCAAGCTCATAGTCCCACTCAGAGCCGTGGGCTCCATCACACGAGGGTCTTCGAATGGAAATGTGAAAGTACCCCTGAGAAAAACCTTTTGGACTGTGTATTTTCTGTCCAGGGAACTCTCTGGGCCCTGAGCTAAAACTGAACCTATACTGGGGTAGATTTTAAAATGAACTTAAAGAGAACACAAATTTATGTCCATTAATGTTGTATTGTATGCTATATAATGCAATATATAAATTATTGTTGTAAAAGCACTTCTACAGATTGACATTGCAAACTAGCCAAGGCTATAAATGTTGTAGTATACATATGTAATGTGCATACGAGTCACTGGCAAATAAAAAAAAATAAAAATAAAAATAAATAAATACATACATACATACATACATACATACATACATACATACATACATACATACATACATACATAATCAACGACTCAAGTAACAGTGAGCATAGCATTTTTTAAAATGCACAAATATTATTTTTTCAAAAATGACTCCATCTCTAACCCTTTCACAAGTTTCTCGAAAAAGCTGATCGAGTAAATGGAAATGTAACTACCCTCTGCACACACACCAGAAAAGTTACAAAATGCACCTTAAAGATGCACTGTGTAAATTTTTTATCAAAAATAAACCTCAAGATAAGCATGTTTTTGTCATTTACATTTCTTTCTTGCATTAAGAAAATAATATAAACTTAAGTCTTTGCTTTTAGCGAGCTTGCAACGCCACTAACAGAAGTATTATTTGGGCCTTCTCCTATTTGTTTCCATGGGAAAGCTGTAAATTTTGCTGTATTTTTATTATTATTATTATTATTATTATTATTATTATTATTATTATATTATTATTATTATTATTATTATTATTATTATTATTATTATTATTATTATTATTATTGTCATTATTATTATTATTATATAATATATTATATTTATCCCCATTCAGAATGTCCTAAAATATGCTTTTAGCTTTCCATTTCTGAACTGTGTAGTTGACTTTTCTCTTCCAGAAAGTTACACAGTACACCTTTAAGTATAATAGCTTTTTGTCATATGAATCAATTTCCCTCTATTTTCTTCTAAGAATAATATTATCTTTGTAGGGATTGTAATTCACTTTAGCCAACAGCTTAAGAAATAGGTTTAAAATGCTCTTTCTTCAGACACAGTGTTTTAGATTTGGTTGATATCTCACACATCTTCAGCAGCACTCACATTGGGCTCCACAGGAACAAGATAAGGGGGCTGTGTTGCATTTAGATCCCGCTCCACCTTTCTCCAAACATTTTCTTAGGTACAAGTCAAACCGAGCATCAGTCATTGTGAGGCATGCCTTTGTGTTGTGTTGGTAGTATAGTCAGTGGTGGAAACCAAAGCACCGAATATTTGAAGTGAGACACAACTAAAATCTGCTCGATTCTAGTAAAAGCAATACTGCCAAAATTGTATGTAAAAATACTAATAGTAGTCCAATTAGTTAGTTACTTTTAACATTGTTTCAGTATCTTTATTTAAATATAATTGTGGAAAAGCTGAATTAAGTTGTTTTGAACAATCTTTATATTTGTTGAGCTCTGGCCAATCAGCACAGCCGATGGAGTTATGTTTTGTGGTGCTTATGGATTTAGAAAGGAGCAGAGGCAATACAGGGGCATCTGCAGCTATTAGTATTGCTATTTGGAATTAAAATTACACACTATCAGTAGGCTACATCATACATAAAGCACACAAATCTGAAACTTGAATATTTGTTAGAGCTTTTCACAACTGAAAATAGTGAACAATGTTTTTAGGTCCACTCCATTGGCAGCAAAAAATGCAAATTTTGTACTAAAATATCAAATAGAAATTATTACCTTATGGAGTAGAATTTGACATTCCTATGAAAGCTTGCCTGTGACCACACACACACACACAGATGATGATCCACACATCTTTGTAATGTCTTGGTGCACAATGATAACATCAGCTTCCTGCTTCTGTTAAGTCTTGAGGACTTTTGCTCTTTCAAAACATGTAAAGTTCTCATACATTCAGGGGCCTATTCCCACATTTTTAAGCATAATATAAACTCCAAAGCATTTCTCAAATGATTTAAGAGACCGGGGCTGTACCAAAATCATTTGTACCAAAAATGATGACAAACTGTTGCATAAGCTACTGTTATTTATTTGTTCCACAATGGCCACATCTGTAACTTAGGTCCGTTTTGTGCACAGATTTGCCCTCATTTGAACTTGACTGTATCTCTCAAATCCATAAAGCAGGATGCCCGACGTCATACATTGTCCACATACCACTCGCAGAAATGTCCAGTGGGGCCCATTGAAAAGTGTAATAGCTTCTGCATGTGTTAGTTTCTGTTTATTGTGGCACTGCGCTGGTTCCTCATTGTTTGTGACAGATGTGTTGAAGGAAGGGCGGTGGTCCAGCTCTTCAGCTCTGAGCCAATATCTGACATCCACAAACGGGACAGGAAGCAACAGGTGACCCATTCTCTGCTAGTGTCAGTCCATTCATGCTGCTCTTTTTATGTCAGCATATAAACTAAATAATTACATTTAATCTAAATATAGCCTACATTTTGGTACTTTAGTTTTAAGCATTGTGCCGATATGTCTTTGCTAAGTAAATGACAACTGTTGCAATCAGCAAATATTACAAAATGTCTTAAAGGTACACTGTGCAACTTTTCTGAGTGTCTATCCTGCTTGACTTGTTATTGTTTTGCTGAGAACAGTCTCAAATAGCATAGAATTTATTTCACTATGTTTTTTTTTTTGTTGTTTTTTTGCACAAAAGTACCTTAAAAACATGATGTCTGGCATTCTAAATTCAACGCAAAATTGCCTCCAGAGAGATAGGTTATTGCAAGCCCCCAGGCAAAAGAAAAAAAATTAAAATAGTTCTCCTTTAATTCTGAAACTTGGTATTGTCATGCATGGCCTTCACAGCAACACAGCGCTCTGGTCCTTAACACGGTGCATAATGGGTATTTACTATGCAAATTTTGGTTTATAATAAATTATTGTTTCATCACCATAAACACTTGGGTAGTATTTTTTTACTTAAAGTATTTGTTTATTTAATTTTATTCACAACATTTGAGTTTTAGACTGTTCGATCTTGCCTTAACCTGCCTGAATTGAAAACTTTTAATGGAAATCTCATCTGAACAAAAGCTGTTGTTGTAGGTTGTTGAATACAATGGTACAGTCGTGGCTTAAACAAGATGCTAACTACTAAAGTTCTTCTCCATTCATCAAAAGCTTTTAGATATGTAAAGATGTAAGCAGCCTAAAACAGGATTACAACCAAATGTTGATGAGATGACAAATTTTGGGGACTAGTTTTGGTGTAATATAGGACCTTTAAAGATGCTGTAGACAAGCGAAAACCCAACAAATGTTCCTTGCAGCCTGGTTCAGAAAACGTCCAGCTTTAAACGCTCCAAAGTGTCCATAACTTCAAAAAAATCATTGTGGAACTGCGACATTAGAGCCTAATAGAGGTGAAATAACACACTTTAAGTGGCTTGTCTGTTGCTCACCCACTTTAGGATGACCCAGTGCCATCCAGTGATTACAGCTAATGCACAAGAGCATCATGGACAATGTGCAGGTATGAGAAGAGCCTTTTAAAGCAGTCAATGCTTATTGATCACATGGAAAGCTTTAGTTTACTTTCAAGTGGCATGCTTTTAGAAGAGCTTAGTTATTTTAAGTGTATTTACTCCTATATATATATATTTGTCAGTATAGCTTGTCCTATTTTTTTCTATTATTATTGTTATTATTTTTGTTGTTGTTGTCATTGTTATCTGGATTTATTTGTTATATGCATTCTTAAACATTGTGACAAAATGCTGCCATTAAACTGCTGCCAACACTGAAACAAAATGCCATATTTAACACTGGCAAAAGGGTTGTTATAATGCTGTGAAGCTGAATAAATGTTTAATCTTTCTTAATCATCTTACGTTATCCCCGCGGAAGACGGAGCTTTATGCAGTTTTGAGTGGAGCAAAAGAGAACGTGAGGTTACGTGGGAGGGTCTGTGTGCTGTGGTAAATCTGTGAGTCTGGAGAAACCCTCGCAGAAGTTGGACTATTTCGTACTGCAAAAGGAGACATTTGAACGCAGCTTAAAGTTTTTTGTTCTGTTTCGCGATTTCTTCATCTTTTCAGCTCACCGGAATGAACAAACTTGGACTCTGTTTCTTGCACTATGGATATTTTTTTTGCTATGTGCGCTCCCATCACAGACCAGGGCTCTTCATGTTTCAGTGATTCCAATATTTATAGTGTAGTTGTTAATTAGCATATCCTAATGCTACATTTATGTTGATTTCGTGTAAATGAAGAACAACACAAAGTCGGGATTGGCACCGAACCACAATTTGGCACTTTGTGAATGCAGCTGTAATCACCAGGGGAGCCTCAAGTGCTTAAATGGTCCATCATGAGAAAGAGACAATCAAGCTTCTTTATGTCTCAAGATCAGCTGCAGTTTCTTCGCATTGTCTGTTATGAATAGAGCGATCTCCAATTGAGCCTCTTCACTTTTGGGATTTGTCGATTTTCGATTATACACCTATTGAAATTAGGATGCGCTGTTTTTTTCTCTTAGGTTGGTGGCTGGCTTGGCTGTTTTGATTGACACGTGAAATTGACACTTGGGTAGCCTCTTATCAAGCGAAGCGTTTCAATCCAGCACTAATTGCAGATATGGTGCCATCCTTTCTTTTCGTGGCATTTGATTGCATGGGAATATAACCACCTATTGCGCACAAGAGCAACCATCGATCATATAGGCCACTTTTTTCTCTCTAATTGCATCAAAATGTCTTTTGTTGCAAGTCTTTAAATGCAGTCGAAACAGTCGGACTAGTCTGTGTTTTGGACCGGATGTACTGTGGGTTGGGGCAGAGATGCGTAATGTGCAGAGCAAGCTCCATCTTTTCTCCAAATAGGCTGCGTTCGGAACCTGAAAATGGTGAGTCATAAACATCTGGAAGAAGAACTTTTCAGTGCCTTTCTTAAATGTAGGTGTGCTTTTTGAAATCCTTTGCTGACTCACGCTACTGGTCCCAAACTGGTGCAGAGGACGCGGTGATTTTTTTCAATTAATTTATTTTACTACTGTTGTTTTTTCAGACATAAATAGCTATGTTTCTAAACTGTGGTTCTAAATCAATGTGAGTAGGCCTAGTCTTGAATGGGTTTGACTAGAAGTTCTTGATTCCTGTACGTGTGTCCAGTCAAAAACAGAGGTGAAACAGGAGTCCGAGTCCAGTCCGTCTGAGGCCGCATGTCTCTGCTCCCCATCGACCAACAAGAACCAGTGTGCGAGCTGCGGAATGGACATCCAGGACCGGTACCTGCTTCAGGTAGGTGCCACGACCAGGTCCAGTGCTAAAGTAGACCTATAATTTACTCCGCATGTTTTGGGCTAATACACTAACTCTGACAGGTGAACAACCTGAACTGGCATCTGGGCTGCCTGGAGTGCTCCGTGTGCAGAGCGTCTCTGCGTCAACACAGCAGCTGCTATGTCAAAAACAAAGAAATCTACTGCAAACTGGATTACTTCAGGTATGTGTGATTAATATGGATTCCCATTAGACTACTTTTGTTGTTCTTTTTGGATGTTTATAAAGCTCTCTAAAATTAAAATGCATTAAAAATACACGACAAAAAAGGCTTTTTACGCACCCGCTTGCTTTTTATATGCCATATACATAAATGGGCCCATGCAGATTTCTGCGAGTAGGCCTTATCCTGCGTTCTTGTTAACCCTGCAATAGGCCTAACATTGCTGCTATAATGTGGTCTGGATTTTGTCGTGTTGGGGTAAGAATTATATTATTGTTTTATTAAATAAATTACATTAAAAAAATCTGATCGCTACAGGCCGTTTTCGCAGTTTTCCTTCACGCTCTAAAACGTAGGCTATAATTGGATGAGACTCCAGGTAGGCCCCGGACTTTGATAATCCCGTTTACATTTTGTGCTAAGCGGTTTTAAACGTGTCCATGCACTTATCAGTAAATTATTAGCCTGTTTTTTTTTATATATTAATTTGCAAGGTCTACTAGATTTGCAGGTTGGAAGAGTCCACTTGCAGGCCCGATGCAAAACCTGAGGGCGCAAATAAACTTAATAATGTGGTTGTATTGCACAGATTTTTTTTATTTAAGCCTAGTTTTTATGCAACAAAAATACAGTTTAAAAAAAACACAGAAACTTCTCAAAAACAAGAACGAGAGAATGTATGCACCTAAAACTTTTAATATTTAACATTTAATATTTTCACTGTGTATTTTTCCCAGACCCGTGTCTTAAGTTAAATAAAAGAGACTAGGAGTAAAAAAAAAAAAAAAAAAGAAAGAAAAAAATGAAAGAAAGAAATAAAGAAAAATAGACAGACAGATTTATTGATAGAATTGAAGTTATTGCATTGTTTAGAAGCAGTGATGTGCCAAATAAACCCACCGTACCATATTGGTTATAGGTTTTTCCTTTCAGTGTGTTTTTTTTTTCTCTCAATAATCACAATTAATGAATGTGATAAATCTTTACTTGTGTTTATCAAATTTACTATGTGTGTTATTTTTCTACAGTAGGTTTGGGACTAAGTGTGCTCAGTGCGGTCGCCAGGTCTTCGCCAGTGACTGGGTGCGGCGGGCTCGGGGCAGTGTGTACCACCTGGCTTGTTTCGCCTGTTTCTCCTGTAAACGGCAACTGTCCACAGGAGAAGAGTTTGGGCTGGTGGAGGGCCGGGTACTTTGTCGTAACCATTATGACACCATGCTGGACAACCTGCGCCGCGCTGCTGAAAATGGTGCAGTGTATCTAACCCTTCCTATAATCATGACGTTTTAAAAAGTGTTCATTCATTATCTTTGTATTAACCTGAACAGGTCTTTGTGCTCGTCACAGGCACAGGTCTAACACTGGAGGGAGCATTGCCCTCTGATCAGGACTGTCAACCTAAACCAGCTAAGAGGGCTCGCACCTCCTTCACAGCAGAGCAGCTACAGGTACCAAATGCTTCCTTTATTTCTTACCCCCTTTGTCCTCTGTGTGAAACTCTTCCAATTTATTTTTTAGGTCATGCAGACACAGTTTTCTCAAGATAATAATCCTGATGCCCAGACGTTGCAGAAACTGGCAGAGCTGACAGGACTCAGCAGGAGAGTCATTCAGGTGAATTTTCGTGACAATGCAAGTTTGCGATCCAGATACTCAGCTAAACTTTTATACTGAGCAACATTCTACAAGCCAGTAATATTTAATACAAGGCATTGAAAAATTAATTTTCAAAAGCACTTTTTGTTGTAATGAAAAGTGAATGTGTGTCATCAATAATAGAACTTAGCTTTAGAAAATCACATTCAAACCAAAAAAATTGATTTTATCTGTGTCAATATTAATTTTGGCTGAAAATTGATGTACGTCACCTCCATAGGTTTGGTTCCAAAACTGCCGTGCCCGGCACAAAAAGCAGCCCCCACAGAGCAGCTTCCCTCAGGGTGCTCCGCTGACACGCTTGCCTCCATCGCTGCCTGACGATGTTCACTACTCTCCCTTCAGCAGCCCTGACCGGCCGCATCTCCTAGCTCTACACGGATACTTGGACAGTAAGCAAATTTTAATGTTGCCCTTGCAATTATACATAGAAGATTATTCTAATAGAAATAGAATAATCTGTACTTTTAATGTTTAATGTCTTTTGTATTCAGGTCACTCTTTCTCTGTCTTTGCTGCCCCAGGACACTTGACTCATCCCATCTCTCTGCCACAACTACCCATCAGCCGCTGATAATCTCCACTTTTTCTTTTTTTACCACTATATTTTTGGACTTGAGACTGGAATTTCAATCTACAAGCCACAGTTGATTGACTTCTGAACAAAAAGACTGCTGGGACATGAAGTCTCCAAAGGCAACAGGATTACTCGATTTTACTTCGTTGGTGATGGGGCATTTCATCAAGTTTAAAAAAATAATAAAATCATTTCTTTCTTGCACAGTGTTTATCACTGAAATGTGAGCTTTGAAAAGAGAAGAGGAATGCCATATCAGTATTTAGACCTCAGCGTTTTTTGTATTGGTGAGTACACTTTTAGCATTGCTATTTGTTATTTTGTTGTTGTCAAATGAAAATGCTAATTTATTATGAAACTCACAAAAGCACTTTTAAATGTGACAATATGTGATTGTACCTTATACTTATGTCAGAAGTTAATAAAATGTTTTCAAATGTAAATTGATCAGGTTTGTGGATGGTTGATTTCGCCATCTCACTTTTTAAGAGTTTGCCACATGTGCCAACAGGACACTTTGAAGGCAACATAAGAGATGATAATAATAGCCACAGTGTCTCCAGAAAAAGGACACTAATACTCTGAAGCAATAGTGGAAAGGAAAGATCCCATGTCAGATGCTCAGTGTAGCCTCTCACTCAATACAACAAGCACAATATCCCACAGGGCATAATTCATTGACTAAACAGCTTGTTGCTCTTTTTATCAAATGACCTACAGCACTTAAGATGTAACAATGTGAAAATTAAATAACATCCTCAAATCTAAACAATGTGGTTCTTCTTGAATCGATATGCATTCAGAGTGAAAATAAACTGTGCTTCTACCGAATTTAATCCACATTCTATAGAACATTGTAACTTTTCTCAAAATGTATTTTCCTAGAATAATGCCCTAAAGTAACTACATACACTAAACTACAATGTTGGATGAGTAGAATTTGACCATATTGACAGAAGAATTTTTAATTTATGCTCATTTTCAATTAGACCAGGTCCAAAAAAAAACCAAAAAACTTTTTTTTAGATTTTTTTTTTGTACTAATTTATATAGCATGTAACTGGCATTTTTTGGCCTTTTTTGCACATAAAATGCTTTATTTCTTTATGGAAACTTTCATGTGCGTAAATTTAAGATTTGTTCATATTCTCGCCTAAAACTGGCATGTCCACGTTTGCACTTTAGCAAGCTTTGTCTTCTCTAAAAGAAAATTGCAAATGCTGCACTTTGTGACAACATTAGATTGCGGTGTGTTCCTTAAATCAAATACGTATTAGAGTAGGCCTCTTGCTATTCTCATCATGGTCACATCAGTTTAATTTTGTTGTCTAAAAATGCCAGTTGGCAGATTTAAGTATTTATTTCCAGTAATGCAATGTGAAAATCTGGTAGCTCTGCTTTAAGAGAAATTCTGGGGAAGTGCTGAGGATGGTGCCCACAAGCAAATGAATTTGAGAAACAGCCTTTTTTCTTAATAAATAAATAAAATAAACAAATAAATTCATGAATACATAAGTGAATAGGTAAAAATGTTGCTTGTATACTTGAATGTAGTTGACGAAAATTAATTTTACCAGTTAATTCCTTAACCATGAGTTTTGGAAGGGAAACATTTTCCAGAATTTTTTTTCTTCTTTTTCTCTCTCTTTCTCTCTCTCTTGATAGATAGATATAGATGTAGATATTCAATATCCAGGAGGTGCGTATTAGTGTATTACTGTCATTATAATCATTTTGATTGTTGTGTTTTGAATGCAACTCTCCAACTTCACCCTAACAAAATCTGCTCTAACTTTTGTCAAATCACATCCAATCAGTTTATTTCAAAAGATCTGCAAAGCGATGCTCCTCCTAGTGAAATCTAAGAACAAAAGACGTCCTTATGTCAAGCAAAGATGATTATCAGTCTGACACAGTTTGGGCCACCTGCCAGCACTACACTGCAAAAAAGCATTTCTCATTCCCTCTAACTCTTAAGGCAGCATTTAGACGTGACTCCCTCCGTGCACAAGCATCTCTGAGTATTGAAGCCGCCCGTTTTCTCATCATGCCATGCGTACGCCTCTGTGATTGGCAGGCTCAAGTGGTTGCAGATGAAAGCGGGCCCCCCATGTTAATGAATAGGCCCCTGATTGCAGAGCTGCGCATACAGAGAATTACAGCACGGGCCGCCTAATGAGCAGATACACTGCAGTGCCCTCGTCTCGTGCCTATTCAAATCTCTCCCCTTCTCACTGATGAGCTCTCCCCCTGCACAACAGTCAACAAAACCTCGGTACGAGCTATCTTCATCACCCGCGCCCACCCTCCTCCTCCTCAGGTTTGTTTCAAATTGTGCCATAGCTCACTTTTCTCATTTTATTTCTGCCTTTATTGAGGAGATTGTTTCAATGAGTTCATGACACTATTCACAGCATTAGAATAACCAATGTCTTTTAAGGTTTTAGACACATTTTCAAGTGAGATTTAAAAGTTTTATCCTATGTTAGCAGAAATATAGGCTTCTGCAATTAGATACAAAGCATGTACATGTGTGATATTTATTACAATTTCAAACTTAACAAGCTTCAATTTAAAAGGTACAATTTTTTCTTTAGTTTATATGACCATAAGTGTATGTTCTACTAACAAGAGTACGTTTGCTCTTTCATTTATCATTATTTAAAGGAGACCTTTTGTGATTTTTCTGTATATTTATTTCTGTCCCTCCTCTTCAATGTAAAATTTAACAATAATAATTTTAAAATAATATTTTTGTTGTTTGAAAGTGGTTACATGACAGTTTTGAAGCCTACATGTTTTGCTTGGAATCAGAATTTTTGAGTAATCGTAAATAAATACATACAAATTTGTGGGGATAGGTGGTAGGTGAAGACAGGGATTTTCAGCACTGGGACTACAGCTGCAGAACAAAACAAGATTACTCAAACATGCATGAATCATACCAAATACAACTTTGATCAGGCTAATGATGAAAGAACACTGTTGTAACATGGCTAAACACCAAGAAAACATGAATTTAACAAAATAGGTCCCCTTTGAATCATTTTTTGGGGACAGTAAATGAAACAAAACATCAAAACCATTGTGGCATAAGTAATTAAGTGCTTTTCGTAACATGAAAACAATGCATTAGTATAAACAACACTGTTAAAAACATAAGAAAAAACAACAACACATCATTATGTAAATATTTGTGTATTTATCTTTATATTTAACCTTTGTATACCAGGAAAGTCCCATTGAGATTTGGAAATTTCCTGTCCTGAGCTTGTTACAGTTTGGTTTTTTTAATCGCTTTGGCAAATTTTTTGAAAATTGTCAGAAATACAACAAAATATTTGTGTATTTAGTCAGAATTGTCACTCATTTTTTAAAACACATTAGAATAATAGCACATGCAAACATTTTATGCAAAATTATTGACACCTTTGTAACACTGACACACAAAGTCTTAAACTCTAACATACCAAAAACACTTTTTTTTATGCAGAACATGTAACAGTCATGTGAGAACTGCACTTTGTGTGCCAAATATTTAACAGTCATGTAAAAAAATGCACTTCTTGGCAAGAACATATAACATAACCAGCAGACAGAGTAGCGTTTAGAATTTATTTCAACATAATACCAATTTATTTAGCAAAAATATTTGGGAAATTAAGGAGTAAAATAAAAAAAAATAATAATATTTTAATAAAATGTAATAATAAACAAAATTGTAAAATAAAAATAATCAAAAATGTAAAACATGAACATGGCTTTCTGGCAATGTCAAATAAAATACAATTCTTGAACAAACTAAAAGCTGGTTCATGTCTAATCTTGGCATCTGACATTGGCCTGAATCATCTGTCCTGTCTCTGTGTCAGTCCATGTTTGATCCAGTAGTCTAGTCTGTAGTTCACTACTGATCCACATCTCTCTCATCTGTCACTTCATGTCCTTTTTCTCCTCACATTCTTCCACTTCTTCTAATCTGGTTTGATGCTCTAAAACAAATGTGACTCTATTTGTCCTAATGGAGTTGTGTTCATTGGAGAGATTTATTTGTCAGAAGAGTCACAGCTTATGTGTTAATTGTTCAGGTGATTGAACCATGAAAACAACACTTTGGTTATGTGCAAAAGGCTAATTGTGTAAGGTTTTGCAAAAGCCTGTGTGAGGAGTGAAGGAAAAAGAGTGAAGACAGGCCTGGTGTTACTGTTTTGGCAAAGGTAGAATGTGTTTTGCATCCTATATGTTTAGTTTTGAAATGTGTTCAATTATCTTGACTTTGGAGCCAAAGATATTTAGAAAAAACTGTTAAAACAAAAACGCAGATAAAACTTGTCCTGTCTTTTTTTAGCCTAGATTTAATTGCTACATTTGCTAGATTAGAAACCTTTCTTACATTTTCAAGGAGATTTGATTTTAGCTGCTCTGAATCCTATGTTTTGTCCTGTACAGTATTGCAAATGAGAATTTTCCATAGTGACAGAGAGCCGGAAAAAATTGAGCACTGTATCAAGTTTCTAAACAAAAGTAAGACAAAGAAAAGCACACAGTTGACTTTGCTGACCAGAATTGTGTGCTATTCTGCGAAGCGAAAGGCAAAGAGTTTAACATGTAAACTATAAATGTCACAGTAGCACAGAACCGCAAAAACTAAGCTGATGACAAGCAAGGACATAACTGAAACATGATTCATTCAATCCAAACTGACAGACAGAACTTTTTCACAGACACACACAACAATGAAAACTTTTTTAAAAACCAAAAGTGTGAGAAAAGTGTGAATGGTTTTATTGTGACTGACTTAACAAAACAACAAAACATCACTGGAAAAAGAAACAAAGGCCTAGTCCACAATCATCTGCCTATCTGGCACTTTGAACATGACATCTGGAGACTATATACACTTTGCTATGTCATGCATTATTAGTTTGCATATTATGTGAAATTTAACTAAAGCCCTTCCAAGTCAGGACCTTTTAACCATGCATTCTAATTAAAGGTGCAAAGTAGAGAGAGACAGATCGAGAGAGAAAGAGAAACAGAATGAGAGCGAGAACGAGAGAAAGAGAGAGGGAGAATGAATGTTTTTATATATATAGCACATTTACACAGACAGATCTTCCAAAGTGCTTCAGACACCGATATATATATATATATATATATATATATATATATATAGAGAGAGAGGAGAGAGAGAGAGAGAGAGAGAGAAGAGAGAGAGAGAGAGAGAGAGAGAGAGAGCTCTGGCTTATAATAATAAGGAGGTCGTGGGTTCGACTCCCGGGTCGGACCATATCAACATCTCACAATCTCTCTGAGTGGAGTTTGCATGTTCTCCCCGTGTCACCGTGGGTTTTCTCCGGGGACTCCCACTTCCACCTCCAAAAACATGCATGTTTAGGTTAATTGGGCATCACTGTACATTTCCCTGTGAGTGAATGAGAGAGTGAATGGTTGTCTGTCTGACCCTGCGGCAAGTTGGCCACTGTCCAGGGTGTTCCCCGCCTAGCGCCCTAAGTCACTGGGATAGGCTCCAGTCACCCGCGACCCCTGAATGAATGAATGAATGATAGATAGATAGATAGGATAGATAGATAGATAGATAGATATCTCTCTCGTTCTCTCTCTCCCTCCCTCTTTCTCGGTTTCTCTCTCCCTCCCTTTCTCTCTATGTCTCTTTTTCTCTCTCTATCTCTATCTCCTTCTCTCTCTCTCTCTCTCTCTCTCTCTCTCTCTCTCTCTCTCTCTCTCTCTCTCTCTCTCTCTCTCTCTCTCTCCGGTCTCCATCACATGTCGTATATTTTTGACCACAAGGTGGAGACACATTCATTACAATTGATTGTTCTTTGCTCGACGATCCTGACTTTTTGGTGAAAGAATTATCGGTAAGAAGACTATGACAGGATGGTCTAGTTTGTGTCTTCAATTAGAATGCTGGCTAATGGGCTTGTGTTTCTTAAGTTAAATTTCATTCAAACTAATAATGCATGATATAGCACAGTGTATATATTTAGTTTTCAAAGGTCGCTGTTTTCCTTTGACGTGTGCGGTGCTAAATATTGTGTTTTGGGATGTGTGGGAGTGGCTCTCTTGTCTTGATGCTAAACCAGGTCAGTGATCTGGTGATTTGATATTCCTGAGGGAATGCCTTTCTGAGGAATCAAGAATCATATTTTCAATACAGCAACGGGTTTTTGAGGCCTGCGGGCAGATAAAACGTGTGTTTTTGCATGTGTATGTAAAATAAACCAGGTTTACTGTTCCACTACAGCTCAACCAACGCCCAGCATTTCTCAGGGGTCTTTACTTTCTATTCATTCTGTCCACCAATTGTTTGAGCTTCCTTCTACCTGCCCTGATCCCACTGGGCTTTCCTCAGGTGTTCACATTGCTGTGCTTTGTGTTCCAGGCTCAATGGGGTCAGTGTGGAGACAGTGGCCCTGTCTATAGCTCACCACACCGGTTTAAGGCTCAGTTGCTCACTAGTTTAGTGGACTGTTTTCGCCTGTAATTCCCAGTTTAAATTCTTTACACATGACCAATTTATTATTATTATTATTATTATTATTATTATTATTATTATATTATTATTATTATTATTATTATTATTATTAGGATTATGATTAGTATTATTATTTTACCTACGCACATCTGTTATCATTGTTCCTGATAAAAAAAATAAGGAATGCTCAGACATCAAAGTTTTGCTTGAATACATCATATTACTTTAATATTTTTTTATTTAAATTTTTTCTCAGGACACGACAGTTCAACAAGTACATTATTCTAAATCACACACTGGTGTAAGGTAATTGTAGGACTGGTATTTCTCTCTCTTGGGCCCCAATGGTTCATGTTGCACAGACTGTGATTGAGAAAAAAAAAAGAACTCTACCAAAGCTCCACCCCTTCAGAGTGGAGCATCTGCAGCCAAGTGCACCTGAGAAACACCAGGCTGCGAGACCGGAGAGACTTGCCTTGCTCCAGTCCAATATCTGCACTGACAACATCTATGTAAGTATCTTACTTTTCTATGTTTATTGTGCATTTTTTTTGTGTAAATTAGGTCTTCACGACATTCGTATATTTATTGTTAATTGATATACCTTTTTGAAATGTTTCTCCTAAATGTAGACCAAAGTAATTAAAAACAAAGAATGTTTTTGGGGAAAAATATTATTCCAACCGTTCTTCAGCAAATTTTCCTAAACTAGTATCACACTTTTTGTCGAAATAAAGACACACAATCTCAAATATACACATTTTGCAACAAATTTCCCTTTCAAAAGAGAGATACTTGTTTTTCTGAACTAGGTCTTCATTATTTTGCTACCAATACACCAGTTTTGTTCCACTGTGGGACACTGTATCCACTGTGGTCTTACACAGAATTTGCAGCTCATCAATGAGTTTTTAAAAGTAGTTTTATGCAAAGTGATTAAAGCATTTGCTCAAAAATACTAATTACAAATGGCTATATTTTTGGTGAGTTTTCAATCTTGGAAGTGAAAAAAATTCAATTCAGATATGGTGCTTAGGCTCCTGTTCAAAAGGTAAAGCCTGATAATCCTAAAAAAGCCCAACACTTTTGTCACTTAGATCTGACAAGTCTCTCATAACTCTGTTGCTGTTTGATCTCAGGTTACTTGTTGTGGTTCACAATCCAGATAGTTAATACATTTAAATATCATAAAATGTCAATAATGTGTACTGATTGTTTTCTTTGTAGAAGCCATCATGGCCTCCACACTGTCTGTGCGCAGTCACTCTGTGCGTCAGCCGTCCTTCTCCAGCATGTCTGTGCGAGACAGTGGCCGCAGCCTCCGCTCTAAAGCGCCCATCTCCTTCTCTACTGTGAGCACTTTGTCTCGCTCCGTCTCTATGGGCAATGGGCTCAACATGCTTAGCTCTTTCAATGGACTGGCTGTAGGTGCCAGCGAAAAAGAGACCATGCAGGGTCTCAATGATCGACTGGCAAACTACCTGGACAAGGTGCGCTCGCTGGAAAGGTCAAATGCTGAGCTGGAGGTCAAGATCAAGCAACTTATGATGGAGAAGTCACCTAAAGGGCACGACATTGAGGGGATGATGGCCCAGGCTCATGCCATAGGGCAGGAGGTCAGTTAAAACAGCTGCTTAGTAACATTTGCTTTGATGCACAAAAACAAAAATACAGGATTTAATGAGCTACTATGAAACTTTTCTGGTGTCTGGCTTGCTACCTGCTGGTCTCTACAGAGTGAAGCATAATAATAACTAATTGTTTTCCATAGGGACACATAGGTTATATAGACTAACAAATTTCATGGAAAAAAGACAATAAACACTAAAAAGTCAAAATAATTAAAGAGTCAAATATAGCAAAATACTTTTCAGTACCATTCTGACTATTTCAGGCAAAGTAATACAGTTTCCATGGCTACAAATAGGTGACAGAAACCCTCATTAGAAATGTTACACATTGTACCTTTGTGCTCTGTCCTTCAGGTGAGAAAAAAGACTCTGGAGAACGCTCGGATCATGTTGGAGATTGATAATGCCAAGTTGGCGGCAGACGACTTTAGGGTCAAGTGAGTGTCACAAAGCCCCTCTGTTTTTTTTACATGGCAGCAAGTATTTACAAGATTGTGCCAGACTGAAAAAAAATAGTTTTCTGACAGCTTGTGAAATAAGACAAGCATTCCCACACTGGACAGAAGAACAAACAGTGTATGAAACAGATGTGATCGATGAGCAGGTCAGAAAGACGAAAGAGAATGAAAGAGAAAGTAGAGAAGGTAGACTTTCACACTGTGCTGCTGGTATGTTGTTGATGGAAAGTGGGGAATGTATATCTTTTGGCAGTGATTTATGATATTAACAGATAATTGCAGGTCAACCATGCACTATCCAGGCAGATTTCTGTTTTCAGCTGGCAAATGCCTATGCCCCTCTCTATAGTTTAATTCTCTTTGCCTGAGCTTACTATAAATTATGGACATAACAAGCAAAACTACTTTGGTCCTTGTATTACAATGTAGAAACAGAGCTTTAAGAAAATATTTTTTAAAATATGGTTAACCAAAGATTGACCATTCTGATCAAATAGGGCGTCACAAAAGTAAATGTATCTCTGAACCACAGAAGTTTATGCAAAAACAACTTTTGATAAAGCAAAGTACTGGTAAATGATGCATTTAGGTCTATTAAACTGGAGATGCCCTCCCAAAACACACCCCAAGCCTTCTCAATACTGCTGTGGTCACTCTGATTTTACACACATTTTGGTCAGCTAAAATGTCATCAATTGATTAATTGACTAAATGACCAAAGACTGACAGCCCTAAAAACGGAACAGATATAAAAAAAGTTATATTAATTACAATGAATAACATTTAAAAATATTTAATATTGAATTATTCTCATTGTATATTGGCTGTGTTAGTGAAGTTGTGCTGGAGATGGATTATGGTTACATCTCGTAGTTATATAAACAGCAAACTCTTCGTGTGATAAGAACATAAAATTATTTTGGTGTTTTGGGTCAGTGATGTCACTAGAAATTTAACACCTCGGCCTCATATAATCACTCATTGTTTCTTTGCACAGGTGGGAGGCTGAGGCCACCTTGTGTCAGTCTGTGGAGAGGGACTGTCAGGCTCTGAGAAGGGCCAAATCAGACCACGACCAGATCATCGCTACGCTCCGTGGAGACCTGGACAGCCTGAAGGAGGAACTCTACTTCCTCAAAAAAAATCACGATGAGGTGAGATTTAGAAGTCAAAAAATATCACATAAAACCCCACAGGAGACAGTTTCTACTATTCCGATCATTTGAATAGGAAATGTAAATGCAAATAACTCAGGTTCAGGGTGACTTTTCACATTTGTCTGGCCTGCAGGGATTTGGGAGAGAGGAATTCAAATGAAGTACATTTTCCACATTGGGCATGATTAGTATGATAATGAACTACTGCTAAGAAGCAAGTGTTCTTGCAGTCTTTTTAATCAGAAACCTCTTTTGTAATTAGCATTGTCCAGATGGTTATGATAACGTAATTAGCAATCATTTGAAAGGCCTAAAATCCAGAAGACAAACTGAATTACTGTAGTTCAATTGTTCTTTTGCACTTTTTCAATTTCTTGATGTCAGAGTCAAATAAAAGTAATTTGAAATTACAAAAATGGTTTTGCATTTAAATGGCATTGATCAGAGTCAATTTTTTTTAATTAATATTTTTCCTACAGTTCTACAAAAAGGTTTGTTATTTTTTTAAAGGTAAAATGACAGTATATATACTTGTGAATGTGGCCTATGTTATACTGCTATGCAAAGAGTAATAGGCAATCCTCACCTGAATTTATATTTGTGTATGTATATTTTTAGACAGTTTATGTTAGCCCAAGGAGAATAAAGTTCAGAAGTGTACAGTGTCTGTAACATGAGCTTGATGAACACACCTTCTCTTTGTGGTCATGAGTTTTAAGATAATAAGATAACACAGAACACCGGAGCAGCGTGCATGTTTAGTCAGACAGGCGTGGTGTCCAGGATGTAGGCTGGCACGAGCAGTCACAATGGTGAAGATGGTAAAGTTAGTATTAAGGACTGTATATAGGTCAAAAGAAAAGACAAGTGATGGCCTACAGAATTTTTATGTAACAAAAACATTCCAGTAAAAGGATATTTAAAAGTTCTGTTGAAACTATGATCAAAACGATTTCACTGCTTAAAAAAATAAAAATGCTTTAATTGATTGCAAACATTGTGGTATTGAGTAACTCAGATGTTTTCTTGAGTGTCTCACAGATGATGCCTTTACTCTTATAGAGTAAGTTAACAACAGTCTATTTCTGTAAAATCACTTACTTCCATTTGTTCTTTCTCTGCATTTAATGGATACGGAAGCTTTACCTATTCTTCTTTTAGCAAATAATTGTGTTTTCAGCTATGATTTAAATAATCATGATTGCAGCTGTGCATCCAACAGAGTCAATATTTATATGGAAGTGCTCATGTCTACAAGTATATCTACCAATTGTGGAAGAAGCTGTTTCAAACTGGAAAAATGCTTTCAAATTAAGAAACCAAACAAAACAATGTAAACATCTTTCAAAAAAGTTGTGAAATAAAGTTCTACATTACACATCTGAGTATTATTTGTAAATAAACATGTGATTTCTTTCAAGATTGCCATAACGTAACATAACATTTTGCATTTTTGTCTTATAGGAGATGAGCTCTATGAAGCTACGTTTGGCGAATGAGCAAGTGAATGTAGAAGTGGATGCAGCCACTGGTCCAGATCTGGGTGGCATCTTGGCCGAACTCAGGGTCCAATATGAAGGAATCGCTCGTAAAAACAAGGAGGAAGCTGAGACCTGGTATCTCAAGAAGGTAACCCTAACCCACAAACGTGAAGATTTTGCAGATATAGTCCTTCAGGCCCTGTTTTACCTGGAAACTTAAATACATACAGGGCCAGTCCTAGTCCTTTCAGCACCCTAGGAAAGATTTCATTTATGAAAGAAATACTTAAGAATATTTTTTTTTGTTAGAACAATTTTAAGACTTCTATTGCTGCAATTGTTTGTGTGATTAAATCTATAGTCGTGTAAATTCATCAGATATTTGTGATCATAACTGTATGTGTTGACTTAAAATCAAAACTGGCAAATAGCTTATGAGTGGTAGAACTTAATTTTCATTTTTAGAACTGCAATTTGACAGATGGCGCCCTAGGCAACCACCTACTTTGCCTATGCCCAGGACCGGCCCTAAATACATTAATGACACTTGTTTTAAATATTAACATTCAATGCCCTAAATGATCATAGAAAAAAAAGAGATATTAGAGTAGGTTATAAGTTAAAATAAAGGTTATACAAAAAGAATTTGAAGCCCCAATATTATGTTCATCTTATATAGGGAATTAAATGTAGGCCTACTCACATTTTGGCATGCATTTGCTCTGTTGTCTTGTTCCAGCAGCTCACTTACTATGCTTGCTTCTGTGTGACAGTTGGAGGCAGTGCAGTCAGAGGTGAAGGAGAGCAATGAGGCCCTGCGCTGTGCCCAAAGTGAGCTGAGCGAAAGGAGACGCTTCCTACAGGCTTTGGAAGTGGAGCTCGACAGTCTGCGAAAACAGGTAATTATGAACAGAAAATAAGTACAGTACTTGCACTTGATTTGCTGGTTGCTAAAATATTTTTTTCTGACCTTGCATAATTGCCACTGCCTAAAAGTTAAGGATCAAAAACTACACACATACAGCCATTGAGTCTAGCTATATTAAGTTCACGTCATTCACAATATAATAAGAGTGTGACAGTGTGCCTATAGAACATGTCCCACACATATAATACTGTTTTTTGAACAATAGGTAGCAGCTGGCTATTTCTGTCAACAGTCACTTCTGTCTGGGCAATAAATCAAACTAATAACCATGGAAAGGATTAATTGAGCACACAAATATAACTTGTTAGCAGAGACTAAAAGACTGTAACCTTTTTATGGTGCTGACAGAACGCCACTCAATAGTTAAATGGCCTGCACATGCTGTTTAACTGTTTGAACTGGTTCATACACATAAAGGAGGAGTAATCACATAAATCTTATTAGAACTGCAAAACAGAATAAAAAGAGAGAAAAAAAAACACACACACACACACTAGGAACGTAGGCTCAAGATTTCTTTTTCACAGTCAGTCTTCTGTCAATAAAACCTGTTTTTAATTATGAAAAAAATTAAACATTTGTGTTCTTGTTTTCATATCTATATTAAATGTATTCCTCTTTTGCATTCAATTACTAAATAAAATAATATTTTGCATGTATTTTGTCTATTTTGTATTTTGCACATTCAGCGTCAGTAGTGGTATAAGCACAAGCACGTGAATAATGTAGGTAGTGCTTCTGAATATTGGAACAATAAATGCAAACACATGTATTTGTCTGTGTACGTTTGTGACAGGTGAATGTACTGGAGGGAAATCTGGGAGAGACAGGTCATAAGTACTCGATTGAGATGGACAGGCTGCAGGCCACACTGACACAACTGGAGGACGAATTGTCTCAGCTGCGTTTGGATATGCAGCGCAACAAGACCGACTATGAACAGCTGCTGCGCATCAAACAGAACCTGGAGATGGAGATTGCCACTTATAGGAGGCTGCTGGAGGGAGAAGAGATGTAAGTTATTTATTACATATATACTGTATATAATTTTATTTTTGTTATTACTCTTCTTTTCTCTCTGCAGAGTCAAAGAAACTCTTCCGCCTCCAAAAAGTAGGTTATGTTGTTGACCATTTTGTTCAAACTACTTTTATTGATTTGAAAAACTAAACCTTGATGCCTCTTTCTGTCACAGAAGATCCGGACGTGCGCACTAGGAAGATAGTTAAAGTCGTCACTCAAACTATGATCAATGGGAAGGTGGTGGATGAGTCGAGTGAGGTGGAGCAGATAGAAGAACGTAAGAAATAAGCCATGTTTCTGAAACCAAAGAGTCAGCTGGTTGGGTAGTTATGATTTATTTTCTTGTTTATTTTTTATAACATAATTTTTATGTCTCATTTGCCAAATGTACTAAAAACAAATTGTTGTTGCTGTGTGTATACAGTTTCTATCTTACAAAATGTGTTTGTCTGCTATTTTCTAAAAACATATTTTATTTTTACTTTAAGAATTACTTTATAAACTGTTATTTTGTCAAAATCCTGCCAATAACTTCATTAAACACAATGTGCATACAAGTGTGGAAGTTCTTGTACAGTATTAGTCTCTTGCTGACTCAGAGTGGGACCCTGTAATAGAAATTTGAGCCCAAACAGAAACTCTGACTGATACTGACAACAGAGACAGAAAAATTCACCTGGAGGGCGGAGACGGTGGAAATCATAGTGTCTGGTAACAGGTCTTATGTGTCTCACTCAAGAGATTTATGTCAGGTGCATGTACTATTGCCTATAGTGTACAGTAGGCCAGATACAATTATTATCCATTGCTAATTGTGAGCGTTAATAGGTTTCGTTGATGTTCTAGAATTTGATAATGTAAGACCTGTTGGTGGACATAGACAGTTTTTCCTATTTTTAACATTGTACTTTGCCATAAAATATCCTTAAAATATTTCACAAATACAAAATCTAGTGATTTTTGCAGATAACTAGCCCCATTAATTTACTGTAGGCCCTTACAACAAAAACTGCAATTAAACAATCTTAGCAAATCCACCGAGTAGGCTGTGCCATTTACATAATGTATATAATCATACAGTTTATTTTTACTGTGTGCTTTATAATTTTGTAATAAAAATATGTTGAGTCGAGTTTTAGAGCTGTACACAACAGTCAAAGCCTTATATATCTCACAATTGTGGTGTGACAAGAATCTTGTTGTAAAATAAACATTTGCACAATCTTATCGTAGCCAGCAATAGAGGCCTACTGCTTGAGTCATGTCTGTTTCATCAGTTTTCGGTTCACTGGTTCGTAAATAAAATATTAAAATACATGCCTGCGTTGCGTGAGATGTTAAGTTTAAATGCTGTTATACCACAGGACAGTATGGAAAATTATAGGCAACTGTTTTCTAAACGCTGTGTGTAAAGGTGACATCCTTGTCTGGGAATGTGTTTTATTGTGTTGTATTCTCTTTTTTCACACTTATGTGAAAAGAGAACACACAATGAATCCCATGTTTAGAGTTTTACTATGTTTAAGTCTCTAAAGACGAGTTTGTTGGAATTTTTAGTCAAAACTTCTAGAAAGAGACCTCTTAAGGTTACTCTATGGTATTTCCTCAAGTACTTTTACTTTTGCTCTTAGTTGAGTAACTTTTTCAAAAAGTAGTAAAAGTATATAGTATTTTGTCTACTTTGCGCCTCTCTCATGATATGATATGACATAATAGCACCACCTTGCGGCTCTTTTTAAAATGTCCTTTATGTAGATAAAAGTGCTTTCTACGAGAAGGGTAAAGCTGTCAGCTCTATAAGTTGAAACAAAACAAACATTTTCACATGTTTACGATCTTTGTAGCAGATGAAGAGTGCTCGCTAAACAATGTAAGTTTTTTTTAATTTATGTGTGCATATTATTTAATTATTTTTGTTCCTAATAATTGTTAGTTAGTTTAGGTTTTAGCTAAGTAACTAGATTTAGATTAGCTATGTGCTAGCCTTATATAGCTTAGCTTATATATCGTTTTCTAACCTAGCGTTAATATTGTTTGTTTTAACGCTAAATATATTTTCTTATTCAAAGGTCTGAAAGCCAATCTCGTGATATATTTTCATCTGTGATGTACAAGAGCCTCGACTATGTGTTTGAGGTAAGTTTTGTTGGGGTGTTGATGAACTTGCTATTTTATTAGCTTGCTATTTTCAGTTTTTTATTATGAAATATTTTCATTTCCAATAAAATTAGCTACAGTGTTCTGTAATGTAAAATAGTTGAAGCCAATCATCAGTTTATTTTTCAATTTATTTAAGGTCAGTCATTAGTGGACATGTTTTTTAGTGGTAGGGGAAATTGAACTCAGATTCTTACTATGAGACCAGACTGCTACCCACTGCACCATTGTGTAGACCAATAATATTGCTTTGTTTTTCAGACTGGCACTAGCTTCAATGTGATGATGAACCTTTTGGCTCTGCCCACACCTTATGTGACAGGGATCTGTGACCAGTACCCCCACAGTGGACACCTGCCTGAGAGCACTTACAGAACTCCCTGGATAAGAGGTAACACACACACTGCATCTTTCAAATACTAACAAGGTGAAAACACGTAGTATTTCAAATAAAAATACAAAACAATATACTTTTTGTCTTTGTATTTGTAAAATTATTCAAATTGTAGTTTACAGTGCGGTAAGGACATAAATTATTACAAGTTTGTCATCATAATGTTTTTATTCGTGCTGCAAGCGATTAAAAAATTGAAGAGATTCATTAATTATGATCTGTAATTAATTAATCTAATGAATCTATTTTTAATCTCACCTAAAATTGCTGAGAAAAACACTCAACTTAAGTGTTTTTGTCCAATTTAATTAATTACATTATTGTCGCATATTGCAGATACCTGTTTAGCTTTTGCAGAGGATATCACACATCATTCTAAATGTTAGCAGTAAGTGGTCAAAGTGCTTTAGAACCAAAGGTGAGAAAGGACATTTTCTCTGCAAGAGCACAAAATACAGCAAAAATAAAAATATATAACCAACCATAACTCAACCATAGCTCGGAAAGCGCCGTAAAAAAATATATATATTGTTTTGATCAAAAATAATGCCAAATCTGCCATGTTTCTGTTTCTGTAACACTGCATTTCACAGGAAATGTTGTATCGTCGTGTAAACTCTTCCTGAATGATTCTGTGCTTGATGACCTGAGAAAAAACAACAAACAAGTTTTTAGTACACCAGAAAGGTGAATTAATAATCTTTGGCTTCTTTCTCCAATATCAATGTAATAGTCTATGCTCAACGTCTCTTTATAACACCACAGTTACTGTAGCTACATGACTTTTTCACAAGAGCAAATGAAGTTATACCAAGCTCTAATCCTGATTCCCTTAATGAGCTGAACCTCAGTGAGGTCGATGGCATTTTGATGGAAACCACAGACCCATGCGTGGAAACATTTTCAAAGATGCAAGTTAATCAGATAAAACTGAAAAGTGAAAAGAAAGGTAATTTTGTGTTTGTATTTTCCAAGAAGAATACAAAATACCAATTTAATACAATAACTTTGTATTTTCAAGACATCTCATTGGAAGAAGAGTTTATGGAAGTGGACTACCTTAAACAGTTTAAAAGACATTTGCCTTCACTCAAAACCAAACTCTCGAGGCTAAAAATGCTTCCTATACCTGACCCTCTGTTCAAACATGATGACATCTCTGAAGATATGATACTCAGGTGAAAAAGCGTATACTCCCTGTTTTTTCTTTGGTTTAATCTAATAGCTGATCATAAAATTTACATATGATGCTACTTCTCGTTTTAAAGATGCTGTGAGCCTTTGGAAATACCACCTAACATGCTTATTGGAAACAACTGGTCCTCGACAATCAGTCTTGAGGAATTTTCAAAAGAAAAATTAAAATACAAGGTTTTTAAGAAGTGTCTTATAAATAATAATTGTAATACATTTAATTAGAAACTAACAAGTATTCTTGTATTTTTTTAGGAGTTGGAATTACCAAATATACTAGAGACTTGTGCCTCTGAGCAGAAAGATCGTACTGGATTTTCAGACATTTGTGATATTTTGATGATAAAGCCTGAACAAACTGATGAGCAAAATTCAATAAGTGAAATGCTTCAAATGGGCAAGTGCAAAAAAAAAAAAGTATATATATAAAAAGCTGTACAATTTGACATATTACCCATTTATTATTCAGCAAATCAGGATATTTGTCAAGTTGAAATGTATGGGCAGCAAACAGTTGAGAGCATGTTGGAAGGATTTGCAGATGCCGGGTCTACAGGTAATTAAAAGTGTACCCTATATTTTGCATTGTACCACTTTTATCTACACATAACGTTTGCTTGTAGAACAAATGAAAACTTTAGTGGATATGGAAGTTGACTTGACCTTAAGCCCGATTCACAAAGACAGCAACAACTTCTGTCTGTCCACACCTACACTTTTCGAGGAACCTTTTTCACCACAGGGGCACATGTGAGTTTGCCACAAGATTAATATAAATTTACATTTTGAAGGATCAAAGAGGACTGTCTAATGTTTTCTTTTTATGAATCATTAAGATCTCTTGGTTCTGTGAAAGATCAGAGAGAACTTGAAATGGTTCTGTGGACATCAGAAAAGCACCCGTCTTTTGCGCTAGTAGACCTCATGTTGAGAGGTAAAGAAATGCTCAATTTAGAGTGCATATCTATATTTTGATGTCTCGTTTCTTGTGTCATACCTTTGCAGAGCCTCAGTCATATGAACCACCAGTGGATTTTCAACCTTTATCAGAAGCTTTGGGGTTTTTCAAGTCTGAAAAACTAATTTTCAATGACGAACCAACAGTAGCAGCTGAATTCCTACCGACACCTCTTTGCAACTCTTGTGATTTTATAGAGAGCATCACGTCTGACGTTCTTCCCTCAAAGACAGATTTTGAAGAGTTCAAAAAAATGTGTCCTGAACAAGACTGTGAGTATGTGCCTTTTAGAACAAAATTGTAAAAATCATCTTCACTTTATTGCATGGATACAATGTTTTTTTTGTTTTGTTTTTCTTTTTTGCAGTCTCCATTCCAAGTATCCCCAATACTTTGCTATCTAACTTGAAGACGCCAGAAGAACCCACCTTAGATCCTGTGTCAAATCACTCTAAACCAAACAAAATCGAACCACCAATCAATTATCATCTGCAGAGACAAAACTTGAACTGTGGCCAGACTAACTTCAAGCAAACTGTTTCCGTAACTACACATAGCAATGGTTGCCAGAATACAAAAGAAAAAAATCTGTCACAGCCAGTACAACAAACTCTGCTGGTAAGAAAAAACAGTCCTAAAAGTTTTCGAGAGAATCAACGCTGCAAGGGCATAGACCTTCTTTCCGCCTTCATTGTGCTCCGGTGCCAGAAACCCCCATCGGTCACTACCAGCCCGTCTCCCAGCTGTGCTGTCAACTCAGGTACTCTACATGATTTGTTAAGAGAAAATGGCATTCAGATTTATTACTCATTCACTTATTATTACCATTATTACCTGGAAGTTATTTTTTGATTGCCACAAAAGCCCAGTACAAGAACAATAGAGAAATGCTACCCTCTGGTGGTTTTAGCATGAATTACAGCATCAGCAATCATTCTCCTAAATTCGTTTTTTTTAATATATTGTTTTTAGTTGTTGGTGTTTTGTTTTCTTTTTCCCTTTTCAGACGTGACTAAGCATGTTTTTTGCAATGAACCACAAACTACCGACCAGGGTCACAGAATTGAAAGACTGTATGGAGCTGTTTCGGGAAATGCCTTTAGAGAGCAGGGCAAAGCAGTCAGCAAATGTATGTCTCCATTTGTTTGTCCCTCTAATGAAACGCAGCAAAGACAAGACATAATTGTGGTACAAGTCAAAGCGACTGGTATGCCACTAAACCCTACATTAAAAAAAAGTTTATGAACAAAGCATAATATAAACGACAAAAATTGATTGATTATTTGTGTGTTACAGAGTTCCAGTATCATGCTTACTGTGAGTTGGTGTCTTTTGCACAACCTTATATGAGCTTTGTGCAGAAACTGGGTCTTGACATGAAGGTTTGGGGAGACTTCAGATGTCTCACCATGGACCAAATACAGTTCCTGGTTAAACAGCAAAGGAAATCTCTCAGTGGGGCAAGTTCACATAAGGACGACCTGGCGAAAGGTAAGAAATGATCGTCATGTTTTTAAGATTACTACATATCGTAAAAGTTTCTAGTAGTTAATAGCAGCTTTTAAAAATGCTTTTTACTCAAAAATTGCAAATATTGCCACAGAGTAAATATATATTACATTATAACAAGCATAACATTCATTTCAGTACCATATGAATATGTGAATACTTTTTCACAAGGTAAAAATAATTTAAATAAAAATTGTATTTATAATATCTTTCATAATGTCCCCAAAACTGCCACAAAATTGCTGACCTACATTATAAAAATCATTGTCCCATAGGCCAATTTTTTACAAGTAAATGTAAGCGGACTTCTGTACTGTGAGATGGTACAGAATGATTTTTCTAAATTATTTTCTGAAAAAAAAAAAAAAATATATAATATATATATATATAGTCAAAAAGAAGGTGAAAACATACAGTATTTGAAATAAAAAGTGCTTTGTATTAAATTGAAAAAATAACATACAAGAAACATTAGAAAAAAAAATAGAAATAAAAAAAATAATAATAAAATATATGGACCCAATATGTTTGCTACTATTTTGTTTTTCCTTATTTATTTATTTTTTTTGCAGTTGAAGAACTTTTCTGCCAGTTGACTCTGGTTCATGTTTTGGTGTCATTTAAAGAGCTGCTAGTGAAGTGTAGCCTCAGCACTGGTGTAGGTCAGTGACTACAAGAGTTTACTGTCATAAAGTACCCATTATTACATTTTTATAACCACAAAAATATGTTTTACGCTCTAAGAGTTTTTACAAGAAAAAAATGAAAACAGGCTTAAACAATTATTGAAACGACTACAGATCATCCTTTACCTCAGTCAGAAGAAACAAAAGACAAACCCCAAACTGCTGGAACTGCAGAAGTTACTTACAACATGGTTCAACAAGAGGACAGCTAATACTACAGCTGAGAAAGTAAGTGGTTAACTTTCTTATTTAAATAAAATAATACAGTAAAATACACAAAAATATACACAACACAGCCTCACCGCATACTGGCCTAAGTCCTTTTTGAAGGATTTCAGACACTTTTCACTTTCTTAAAGATGAATTATATTATTTATGCTGTAAAACCTTTGTGATTGACATTGACTTAGATTCTTTTGGAGACTAATCCTTGCCTTATACAATCACTATTGAAAAATCTGTATAATTCAAACAAGCATGACCTGATATTTTCAATACTTTGTTACAGATACTTGTCTTATTCACATACAACCTGGACAATACAAGATCCATTATACTTGGTTGTCTACATCAACTATTTGGTGACAGTGTTTTGTCTTAACATGAAATACTAAATAGTATTAGCTTTTCCTTTGAAGTCCTGTCTTTACAATAATTTTATGTGTGTGACCTATTAGGTGCTGCTGCTGTTGCTGATCTTCATCCAGAGGAAGGCAAAATCAAACTGAATGGTGCCACTATTGTCAGCAGGTATTCTAAAACTTTAGGTTGTTCAGAGGCTAATCATACTGTATCTTTAATTGATAGTCTATAAAGCAAAAAACGTTTCTTAAACTACAACTGATTTACTGTAATATGAGTTCTAATTTCATTGTTAATTATGTATTCTTTTCATATTTAAAGGGCAAAGTTCATACATTATTTGTTTTGTTCCTGTTCTTCAAACATGCTCCTGAGCAACCTCAAAACGTTACGTAAAGCATACATGATAGTCACGTGTTTCCATCATCACAAATTCAACTACACCTACTGGCTGCAAAGGAAATTATACTGGGGAAAGAAATCAAAGTGATTTTGTCAACATGCTTTTTCTGCAGAATTGCTCAAAACAAGTCTGGATTACTTATGGACATAAAAACAGTGCAGAAGATTACAGAAATGTACTCTGAGGGAAATGAAAAATATCTCACAGACAAAACTTCAGCTGTAGTTTTGATGAGGAGGCACTATTAGAACAGGATTAAAAACTCCATAAAGTTCATTTTGAATATGTCCTTTAAACTAAAAGTAATCAAGCTGTTCTGTTGACCTTCCTATCTGCTCCTCAGTATGTGCAACAGAGCATGTGCACTAGTGTGTGAGCAGCATGTAGGACCTGACTTCCCCTGGCAGTGTTTCTCTCGGCTAGTGGAGTACGACCACCCCGGCCCCTCCCCGTGGGGCTCAGTCTGCAGCGAGAAGAATCTGATCCATGCCAGCTTTAACACAGTTATTCCAGACAATGGTGAAACATTAAATATTTATTTCAAAACTCTTTCAGTTTTGACTTGAAGTAGCTTGCATGATTCTTTCTTAACACTTCATTTATTTTTCTCCTAATATTGTATATACAGGGGTCTCAAACTCGCGGCCCAGGGACCAAATGCGACCTCCAAGAAGATTGTGGCCCATTGTTGAAATATATAAAACTTCAAAAATGCACTAAAATACAGCAAATTCCCCTCCTGTGGAAGACAGTCTGACCCTTTTTATCACTTGTGAATGTAATAAAATGTAAAATAATAGATGTGGACAATATGTTAGGCTTTATGTAGCCTAATCGCCTTGAAAAATAGATTATAACATAATCAGCGACCCTCAAATTACTCTGACTTCAAGCTCCAATTGATTTTCTGACCCCTGGTTTGATATAAGATGAACTAATACAATATAATTTAAAAGATTATATTGGCTCGAAATAGTGACATTTCAGTGCTGCAATGCACAATTGAACAGCAGGAATACTGATGTTATGTGATTTTCTCAGAAGCTTCTAACAAGTGGAAACATTAAAAATAGATAAATAACTTTAAAAATTACACTGAAATCAATAATCATCATATGTTCAAATCTAAAGCATTATAATAGAAAATAAAACAACTACCTATCTGCCAGCGTAAATCTTAATTGCTTTTCTTTATTTTTAGACATTTCACCTCGATCTTGGGAAAATTGTGTGCCTCACGTGCTGTTTGTGACAGATGGGTTTCTAAAGTGCCCCGTGCTTCTGCAGACGCTTGAGTCCACGTATGTTTTCAATTGTTTTCATTTATTTTGTTTTAACAGAAAGAAAAAACAAAAAAAAGATGTGTCATGTTATTGTGTTTGGCGTTACAGGTTTAATATTACTGTCATGGAACGAAATCACAGCATGACATTGCAGACGTTGGGAGGGACTCATCTGTATGCTGTGATCACAGTGGATGAGAATACTGCCATTGTCATTCAGGTACAGAAGGAAAAATGTTAAAATTCCCCAAACGAAAACACCACATTACAGTAAACAAGGCAAATATCCGTGTGTGGGTGTTTTTTGTTGTTGTTTTTTTTTTTGACATTTTTTTTACTGTAAAGCTGAAGGAGGATTCTATCATGATTAGGTTTAGTGGACAAAGAGAAAACAGGAAAGGGAAAAAAAACACTTGGAAAAAAATGCATGTGGTTATGTGTCAAATTTGAGAAGCACTTCTGAAAGTGATAACCCTCTGACAAATGTTTGTTTATAGAAGCAAGAGGAGCTGTGCCAGGAGCGCTCCAGTGAAGGATTAGTGATGAGGCTGAATGTTCTCTCTCTGCAGTACAGCTGCTGCTGGCTCGTTCTGCACTGCCCGGACACTCGAGGAGGAGGGTCAGCGTCCAATCAAACATTTTACATAATATATTTTGATGCACGTAAAAACACTGATTTTTTTTGTTTCGTGTGAGCAGACTTTCAAATGAAGCTTTCAGCAATCTGACACATGTGTATTCATCGCTGGTTATTTTTGGCATGAAATCAGAAAATTTTGATGTAAAGGTAAAAAACAAAACAGCTAATATCTCCAAAATTACAACACACTAACAACAAACGTGATCCTTTCTTTTAGGTGCTGATGGTGTCAGATGTTTTAGAAATGGCCAAGTGGATCAGTCAGATCTGTTTGTACACTCTGATGAGCAGTGAGAGGGACCCAGTTGGTTATCTGGACAGAGAGTGGTTAGCTCCCTTAGAGTCTAATGTAAGGATAAAAGCTTTCTATTTAATAAACCTCAATCTACGGTTGAGCTGCATACTGTTTTGTTCCAATAGGAAGAAAATTGTTTGTCTCAATTCCCTTGCATTAACCCTATGGTGAGTCAGTTGATGTTGAGGAGAGCGCCCAACCTCCCATGGCTTCTCAATGCCTCTTTGCCAGAGCTGAAAGAGATGCTACCAGAAGTGCCAGACAAAGTGCTGAAGGTATTATTTACTTATTCATAAATGCTACATTTGAAAAATAAAAGCTACAATAACTTGAAATTATATTGGTGACTTTGCTTTTGTGTTGTTTTAGCTCTTCAATGACACTACTTCACTGTACAGTCATTCTTCTGACATAAATAAAAGTGACATTACAGCAGTGGTTGGACACAGTGTCCAGGTTAACACTCCAAATAACAGTGCTTGGATCAACGGTGTGGACCAAAAGTCTTTGATTCTGAGTCCTGTCCAAGACCTCCGATTCCCATTTGGAGTTCAGGACAGTTTCCATAACACAGCATCTACTGAAGAACCGGACCCTGATGTGAGATTCAAGTTAAGTTCATTTCTAGAGCCGGATGTCGACAAACAGAAAAGCTGGACTATCAGTGACCTGTGGAAAGATAATAGAGATGAGATGAAAGCTTCAGACTGGGGGATAAGGTCAGGAGCCATAGGGAAAATAGTCGGAAGGGCTGATTTAAGGTTGCCCCAGCACACTTCCTGCATTGCAACCCATCAAGTGAAGTATAGTAGTCCTTTCAAAGCAGAATCCAAGTTTAACTACAATGAGGTCCAGCAGTATCGCACGGTGCCCCCTGGTGGTGAGGTCGCTGAGTGGAGTCCAGAACTCAGCCCAAACTTCTCTTTTCTCCGCAAAGAAGGACTGACAAGTACTTTGGCTGCCTATGGCTCTAAATCGCTTCTGGGACAAGAGAGAAAGAGGGGTGGTGATGCTGACACTTTGCTCGGGAGAGGTAAATTGTCTATTATCTATAACATAATATAAAGCCAATGCGTGGGTGACACAACAAGCGGGAGTTCATAGGTTAGAGTCTCCATAGAGATATAACTGCCTAAATGTATTTTTGTATGGCATTAGACTTATTTAATCTATATGAAGATATCAGAAGACATAACCAGGTTACAAGTTTTTCCACATTGACTTTGGTGCAATAAAAACATCCGTAAGTGAATAAATAAAAGTGAGAATAGATTGTTTTAATGCCATACTGCAAATCATTCTCAGCAAAGCAATAGCATTTTCATGGAGACATACGGTAACATACCGTATACAAGAGGTTACATACTGCACCTAAAAAAATATGTTGAAAATGTATGCTTATCATGAAAAAAAATCACTTGCATATTGTGTGTTTTCTAAGATTTTAATCTTTATGACAAGATAAATAGGCAAGCTCTATTTTACTGGTTACATTATTTTATTTAAATATTTAACATTTTGTCCAGATTGTATAAAACAAGAAGGGGTTGCAAGAATATTCAGCCAACTTTACATAAATTCAAATTATGCACAATAGTAAACATACTATATTTGTAAATTTACTATATATTTTGTCTTTTGTTTTGCAGTTCTTATCCCACAGAAAAGGAGTAGGCTAAGCTTTGAGAAAGTCCCTGGGAGAAGTGATGGACAGACAAGACTCAAATTATTTTGAGCAAGTTATGCACTTGGGCTGTTAAAGAAAAGGCTAAAGGTTTGAGCAGACCAGTATGAAGTGTTGAAATAATTTACAATTGCCTTCTAATTTTTATTCAATAAATATGTTCTATAATTGTGTAACATTGTATTGCAATATATGGAGAGTGTACAGAGTAGTAAAGAACCAGTTTAAGAGCTCCACTGGTTGGGCCATTTTTTCTATTTAGCTGAGAAATCCCCTTATCTAGTCTTCTCAGTGTGTGGAGAGAGTGCTTATCATCACACGCCAGCAGAGTGAAGCTGGTCCCTCAGGAATGATCCCCAGACAAAGACGACCCAGGGGACTCTGACTGCTCTGCCTGCTCTGCCTGCGGACAGAGACAGTCCTGACTGGCCACCATCAATTACCCAAGACACATCTTTAGTACTCTGTGTCTCCGGCCTTTGCCTCCTAACAGGCAGTAGAGCAACAATAAGATTTTGCGACTAGTTTGTTTTTAGCAGTAGAGAACAAAAGCAGGAGCAGAATGTCCAGGGAAGGCAGCATAAGGTAATGGTGCCATGATTGCCCCTGACAACACATTACCACCGAAGTGAATGGATGTTAGAAACATTGTGGGAATTAACAGTGTGTTTATAGCACAGCCTTTATATATGGACTACAGCTGTTAAAGGTCTCACCTTTGTGTTCTTTATTGAAAAGGCAAAAAGATACTATCATGGAGCTACTAAAGTCAAAGCAGTCGTTTGTTTTTGTGTTGACTACCGTAGATCTGTATTCTCATTTACACCAGAGATTTTCTACTGAGGGCTGTGGGCCATACTCATTAGAAAGTTGTACTGTTTTAAAATGCTAGCAAAATTGTCTTGTGTTTTACTATTAAAAGACAGAATAAGCATACATGAGTTAAAGCAGTGATTCTCAACCTGGAGGGTCAAGAAATTATGTCTGGAGGTCCCCTGATATGGAATATAGATTAATTATTTAAAAAATAAAAATGACTTAGTTTTATATATAAAATATTTCTATATTTACAGATAAGTATGTATGCATGCACACATATACATGCAATTGTATGCACTATATTATTTTACATATATAGGTACATGCATTTTTCTAGGGCTTGTATTGTGGATGTTCCACTTATTTACACAGGTTTGGGGTCTACAGGGGAGCATTAAGAATATTGTAAACTACAGCACTCCTTTGAAACACTTTGTCAAATTGGCTTGAACTGCAAAATTGATTTACACAATATATTTATATTTATTTGTTATTTGTTAATTATTTGACATTGGTCATGTCTGAACAGGTTCCATGTACTTTCACTTGGATGCTTCAGTGAAACTACTTTGCCCTAGTGGTCAGACAGAGAGCTGCCGCCCTTTGCAGGTGCAGCGCATGCAGCCAGTGCTATGAATGGTCGTTTTAGAAAAAGCCCCCACTGAGCCTGTTCTCCAGGCTGGGGGCTAATCCCAGGCCTTAATCGGATTATGTAAATCCTACTCAACACAGAGACTTTTATGGAAGGTTGCGTCTTTGAAACAACACTTGAAGGGTGTAAAAGGAACAGTAACAATTGGTTAAACTCAGTGTGTTTTTATACAGAGATTTAAAGTGGGAGGGGGAGATGGAGTAAGCAGGGATGCAGCTCTCCTCTTCTCCTCTGTAAAATATGTGTGGCCCCTAGACCGGCTCAACAAGATTACCATAGTCATAACAAAACCTATATTGTTCAACTGTCAATCTGGATATAGTATTTTTAGATTTTGTGGCCCAATCAGGCTAAATTCAACAGTAGAATAGCCGTAAATATCAAGGTCTTTTCCACAGGCGATAGTGGGCTGTTAAAATCTAATGTCAGAGAAACATAAAGAACAAGTGTCCACAACAGTGAGTGATCAGTCACATAAATGTCTCAGTTTACCTTCAGTGATCATTTGTCACCTTTAGTGCTAACCTTGAATAATTAAACAAGCAATGAATTATGATATAGAACACAAGTAGACACTTGTACTGTAGATCCAGAAAACCTAAAACAACTCTCTATAAATTAGGTGTGAAGAATACTAAATAATAATAAAAAAAAAAAAAGATTATCTTAAAAGTCTATTCTTGTTTTGCACAAATCTGTCATTTCTGTGCTTATTGCCATTGTTAAACAAACAACAAAAAGTTGCCACAATATTTAACCAAATAAGTGGGTAATTGAACTGTTTTTTTGAGTTAGCACACACAATGACAAAGGATGGAGGCTCTCTGACAGCACACACACGTCACACAATAGGGGCTCGCCTTCTATAAAATGTGAGTTGTGAGCATGCAGCAGGCAGACCTATGCTCCACTATATCCCAGCCCTCCCTCTCCTGCTCTGCACCCGCCTGCACCGCACTATGAGGATGAGAAGACACTACTGAGTGCACTGAACACAGGACTCCTGCAGTGGATATCAATAACCTTTAACAACTGACACTTTGAAGATTTACAGGTGAGTTATTTTTGACATGTGATTCGTCTTTGACAGTTTATTTTATCATTAATGAAAAATAATGTGTAATTTAGAAAAATGGTCATTGGTTTGCTCTGTGTATCCTTTCTGGAGAACAACAATAACTGGGATATTTTAAAAAAAATGCTAGTAATGAGGCATGGTTATTTATCGTTTCTAATAGAATATACTTTTTTTCCTCAGAATGACAAGAAAAGTATTCACCAATACACGAGAGCGGTGGCGCCAGCACAACGTCAACACTGCATTCGCTGAGCTTCGAAAGTTAATTCCCACCCATCCTCCAGAGAAGAAGCTGAGTAAAAATGAGATCTTGCGTCTAGCCATGCGCTACATTAACTTCCTGGTCCAGATCCTTGAAAAGCAGAGTCCAGCCTCCAGCCACTCATCCACGGCTCTGCTCACCCTGCTTCGAGACAACATGCAGCAGCTACACTCCCCTCCTCAGCCCTGGACCCTGACCAGTGACACAGAGCTCCCCTCTCCAGGCTCCTCCTGTGACAGCTCTGAGGCCTGGTAGAGAAAAACTTATCCTCTGGCGTAAAAAAAATCCATCCTTTCTGTGGATTTTTGTTGGGAATCTTCTCACTCTGGTTGCTGAACAGCATTTGTCTAACTTAAGATACATCCTTGCTGTTTGTAAGGTTAAAATGTCATGCACTGTATTTATTCTTCTTTTGCATGGATGTGTTCAGGCTGGATGTAAATACAATACCTGCCCCTCAAGTCTCCATTTTAGTATTCCTTGTTGTTAGTCTGTTTGCAGCTAATTTAGTTTGGAGAAAGTGTTTTGCTGATGAGGAAAATGGAGGGGATTAAGGCTTTCTCATTTCAGGAAATAGATTCACTGAGGCATTTGAATAGATAATGGCACATCCAACTGACTGCAATCTTCTCTAAACAGCCAAGGGCACTTTAAAATACTGACATGCATTTGTTTTATATGAAGAATAAATATTATGTTTTTACTTTGCCACATCACGTCGGTTTTATGTCAGTAATGAAATGGTTAGTGCCATATTTATGTTTTGAAACTGGAAAAAAGTGTCTTGAATGTGTTGCTGCATGTCATGCTGCCAAAGATTATGAACTGATTGTCTGTGAAACCTCTTATTTTAAATTATTTGTTTGTTTGTATATGCACAATAATTTATTTCAATTATTTATTTAATAAATAAATTGTAAATTATACATTTTGGTCATTATTTTTTACAACACCAAAAATAAAAAAGCTAACCGCAATGCTCTTCTTATTGTTGATACATTTGTTTGTGCTCAATAGGCCAAAAGACATTTGTCTCGAGTGCTAATGACCACATGGACACCGCACTGACCCCTTAGCTCTGTCCTAAGACCCATAGATAACCACTAAAAGTTTCAGCTTAACTTGTGACCTCAGGGTTGAAGGTCTTTGTGCAGTCAAATACTGACCATTTGCCGTGCGGATTCACGTTTAGTGGACAGGCCATTGTTCAAACAGCTATGTCTGCTGTTATTGATTTTTAAGGTTTCTCTTTTCCCTGAGATTTTCCCCCTCCTTACAAGTATAAAGACTAGAAAAGAATGAATGAAGGTCACAGATTTCTGTCAGTTACAGCTTACCAAAGGGATTGTATCACATCACGTTTTTCTACTAAACTAACTGAGCTGAAATGTAAACACAGAAACTGTCAGGGAGACATTCACTGGAGCTGGTAAACAGGCTAATGGTCAAGAGCAGCTGAACATACTGACTTAAGGCCTGTGGGAACCAACAGGTGATTCTTTAAAGGTGCAGTGTGTGTCTTTTTGCCCAGAAAACCGACAAATAGACTTGAAAAAAAAAGGTGTGTTTTTGTCATTTAGATGTTTTGATGCTATAAATAAATAATCCCAAATGTATGCATTTACTTTGAGCAGGCTTGCATGGCCACAGAATGAACTACTACTCTGCCTAAAAGAAAGCCGCCTTGTTTGTTACCTTAGAAAAAAATGTTCACAACATGACATAACACACAATTATTACTATTAACTTAGCTTCAGTATGGTAAGTATACTTTCAACTTTAGATTTCTACTGAAATGTGTAGTTGACTTTGTTTTTGAGATAATAGTCTATATAATCTGTAATTAGCTCATTATTACATGAATGGAATGGCGATTTGATAAACAGGATAACGTCAAGCATTGTAGTTATAACATTTGTAAACAAGATTATTCTCTTCTTTGCTTGATTAAAATGAAACAAGATGACACGTGACAACTGTGCACTGCAGACTCCAACTTAACAGCCACCAAGCTTTTCTCTGACCTCAACTTTTTGCAGGATTATAAAACACTGCACTGAAAATAAAAACAAGCTTGTATGCTCCTCTTTTGCTTAACCAAGTATATTTTCCTGATTGACTATTCTCTCCCGAGTGTGTGGGTAATCGTCTATTGAGAACACATTTCCTTATCAGCGTCTAGCACACTGTCTGAATCCGTTATCACAATGGAGCAGATCAGAGCAGGCAGCCCCTCACTCTCCGGGCTGAGGCGCTCATGAAAAAGAATTTCTGGAGTTGGGTGCCAAGCGATAGGCCCTGAGCTCTTTATCCCCTTAAAGCCAATTCACACTCTGCATGTTTAAATATCTCAGCTCAACCCCTGCACCTCCCACTGGACCCCCCTCCCCTTTCCCCACTCTCTCACGAGCCATCCCCTCTGACTGCGGATAGTGGTGGTGGGTGGGATGCAGGTGCAGAGTGGTCCAGCGAAGGAGGCGTCCATTGTTGGGCTGGACAGGACCCTCTCTCCTCTGGAGCACCCTTGGATGGGGGAGTCCACTGACAGTCATGCACCCTAATCTGATTATGCAAATATCTACTTCAAAAAGCAATATGCTGTAACCCTTAGCCTATGGTCGAAAATCGAAAGAAGGAAAGAGAACTAAAAATCTAAACTGCAGAGTAATGAGAAAATGGTGGATGGTTGAATCTCTTGGAAATCCCAAAATCCAATCACAAAACTAAGAAATTGAGTTTACTTCAATTCATTTTCAGTGCTTGTTTACAGCCAGTGTCATATCTTCAGGGGAGGTCTAAGGCGACACAAAACTTACACTCCATGAATGGCCACCAGGTCCGTCAGCAGGGCATTGATATCATTATTCAAATGCGTATTGTTTTTCCAGGCACTTCTGAGATCAACCTCAAAAGGAATCTACAATGTTAATGAGGGTGCCAACCTGCAGTGGTACCATTTAAACGCCCTCACAAGCTGTGGTGACATTTCCTAAAGACAACTGCCTCCGTAGCCGCCTCTGGGGCTTGCCACTGAAATCACCTGCCTCATTTTAATTAGGAAGGTTTCTGTCAATGAGTTGAATGCCTGCAAAGTGCTTTGTTTGGGCGTTAACAGTACTTTTTTGTTATTTTAAATATAACATTTTGTGATACAGTATAGAACTTCAACTACAGTTATAATTGTTTATGTCTGCAAAGATAAAACTAAAAATAATAAAACTGTAAAACTAAAACTAAAAAAGATCAAATGAACATGCTATCAGAATTTCAATACAGAAAATAAAAACTCCAGATCATAGAAATATACACTGTTTGTATAAAATAAATGTATTAAAAAATAAAAATAAGCGAGTGGTCTACAAAGACTACTAATATTACACATTTAAATGGCAAAAAGTATGTAGATTTGTAGTAAGTACCTAAATACCTACTTTTAGACTTTGTGTGATTTAAGATGATGTGATGACCTCTCTTCATAAGATTTCTCTTAGTTGAGTTTGCTCTGAACAAAGCAAAGCAAAAGGCTCCCCAACCGCCTGAAGCTGTCTGCAGAGAATTTGTAAATATTTCTGTGTTTGCTTTGGTTTATAATAAACTTGTATAATGGAATTAAAGTATAATTACCTTGTATGATGGAAACCGTTATATTTAGTGCATACTTGCCCAAGGCTGGTGGGTGGTTCCTAAAAAATAATTAAATAGATCAACTAAAAAGTTGATTTTACAGCAGAAGGCATCTATAATTTTGCATTCACCTTTCCACTATAATCTGGATAAAGTTTTATCTACTGTGTCACAGGGAATTTACAACTAACAAAGCAGAGTCCTCTTCTAACTGGTTAATAATTAGCTTAATTCTTTCCAAGTTCACTATACAAAGGTGATCAGAGTGCAGTAGGTTTCAACTCGACGCACTGCCACCATGAAACTGTACCTGTGTGTTGTGCTGCTTTCTTTTTTGCCATGGGCAATCAATGGAGGAAAAATACTGGTGTGGTTCACTGAAGGAAGTCACTGGATCAACATGAAGCCTGTGTTGGAAGAGCTGGTCCATCGGGGGCACCAAGTAACAGTCCTGACCCCCAGTGCATCCCTATTTATGAACACCAGCGAGCAGGCACTTTTCGACTATGAGCCCTTCACGATTGATTTGTCGCTGAAAGAAGTGGAAGACCACATGGAGGATTTTCTTCAGTTCTCCATGTATGAAATGGATCACATGAGCTACTTGCAGATTTACATGAAATTTGTTGAATTCATGGAACGTGAAATGAAACTTTCTTTTAAGTATTTGGATGGCGTGGTGAAATCAGAGAAACTAATGAACAAACTTAAAGCCAGTAAATATGATCTTCTGTTTTCTGACCCCATCTACCCAGGGAGTGAATTGGTTGCAGACATTTTGGGTGTTCCACTGATCTATTCTCTAAGATTTTCTTTAGTCAATTATTGGGAAAGGCACTGTGGTCAGGTCCCTGCACCTCCCTCCTTTGTCCCCGGGGCCATGAGCAAACTGACCGACAAGATGAGCTTCTCAGAGAGACTGTGGAACTTTCTCTTTTATGCACTAAATGATGTAGTTTTAGATTTTACCCTTGTGTCAAAATTGGATCAATATTATACAGAGATCAAAGGTGAGCAAAACACATAGTAATTTATTGCTCTAATTAAACAACTTCACTTTTCATGCTCCAGCTTTTGTATTTGCTACAGGAACACCAACTTCTACCTGTGAACTTATTGGCAATGCAGACATCTGGCTCATGAGAACTTACTGGGATTTTAATTTTCCACATCCTTTTCTTCCCAACTTTAAATATGTTGGGGGGATTCACTGCAGACCTGCTAAGCCCTTAACAGAGGTAAAATGAATTCTTAATTCCAATATTTTCTGATAGTCCTAGCTCGAATTAAAAGAACATACTGTATTTCGGTTTAAAACCAATAATGCTGTTCAATGAATTTTATTATGTCGTTTGTTCCAAATATGTTCCAAATTTTAAAATTCTGTCATAATGTATGTGTGTTGCTAAGTCTTGCCAATCACACATTTGTAGAGTGTATACTCTTTTGCATTTTTAAATGAAAAACAGACAGAGACAATAATCAAGTGACATCCACCCACTAAAATTCAATGAAAAGTATTATTTTCACTGTATATTTTCAATCATGTCAAAATCATTTAAAACGGTTTTGCCGCTTAAAAAAGAAAACAACAACTTACATTTAAGTTGTGACATCCTCCATCAGGAACTAGAAGAGTTTGTGCAAAGCTCGGGGGATGCCGGTATTGTTGTGTTTACACTTGGATCCATGATCAACAACATCACTGCAGAAAAAGCCAACATCATTGCTTCAGGTCTTGCTCAGATACCACAGAAGGTAATATCGTAAATTTTTCATTAAGAACCTTCATAAAAGTTACAATTACTCTGAGAGACCACGTGAAATAAATGAAGATGTATTTAATGGTGTTTTCTTTATTTTCAGTGGCATATCCTTGTTTTTTTTCTATCAGGTGGTTTGGAGATATAGTGGAGAGAAACCTCAAACTCTGGGTGCCAACACAAGAATTTACAACTGGATACCTCAGAATGACCTCCTCGGTAACCCATTCTAACTCATTTTAAATTTGTACCATGTTTTCATTAAGATTAGCTTATTTGTTAGATTCAAGGGTGCATGATGTAAATTATCCCAAGCATAGGTTATTAGTTTGCCCCCTCCCATTATGGCAAAACAAATGGCAATGGCAAAAAAAAAGTCTCACGCCTTACAGTACAGCAAGACAAAAAGCTAATTCAGCCTATAACAAATGTTTTAAAAAGTTAACAAATGTGTGGTTCAACCAGGTCATCCCAAGACAAAAGCTTTTATAACCCATGGAGGCACAAATGGTATCTATGAGGCCATCTACCACGGGGTTCCTATGGTGGGCCTCCCAATGTTTGCTGACCAACCTGAAAATATGATCCATATGACAGAAAAAGGGGCAGCAGTTTCTTTGGAGTTTAAATTGATAACATCAGAAAATCTAAAAGATGCTATCAACACTGTCATTAACGATAAATCGTAAGTTGTTGCATGTTATAATTGTATGTGTGTGTGGGGGGGGGAGAGATAAAAAAATGTCTTATGTTGATACCAAATCTTTAATGCATATAGGTATAAAGCAAACGCCCTGAGACTGTCATCAATCCACCATGACAGACCAATAAGTCCTCGTGATGAAGCTGTATTCTGGATCGAGTTTACTATGAGAAACAAAGGGGCAAAACATCTAAGAGTTGCAGCTCACGACCTTACCTGGTATCAATACCACTGTCTGGACGTAGCCATTTTCCTTTTGTCTGTTGTACTCCTTTTCCTTTATCTTTCATTCAAGACTTGCAAGTTTTGTTTGAGGAAATGCTGCAGCAGAAAGGACAGAAAAAGAAAAGCAGAGTGATTTAAGGTCTTGCGTTATGTTGAGGGAGAAAAACTGAATTGAATTTAGCTCGTTACATGTAACCAATTTACTTGTTTTAAATTGTAAATCATTATGGCAACAATGCAAATTCTTAATCTTTTTGAAATCCAGATATATTGAAATATTTGTAACGCTTGATCCATTTAACAAATACAAAATGTAAGTAGGTGTCTGCTTTTTAAGCACACCTGTTGCTGATTTGGTGTGAGGTGTCAGCTGCTGATTGGTTCACATAAAAAAAAAAAACACACCAATTTTAATTGTCTGACTTTACTTAACACAATTCACCTTGGGTCCATGTAACATTTAGAGACCGAACTAAACTTCATTTAACACTAACATAAATGACATAAAAAAAAATCAAAAAACTAGGGTACCTGACTTGCTGTAAACTAATCTTTGCTTTTTCCTTCATAAATGCAGCACTTTGTGATCAAATCAAACCACTGTGTACAAATGGAATTAACATTTTACTGATAATAGCTAAAAGCAGCAATGATTGACTGTGCTTGGCTCTTTCCTGTGTGTAAACTGCCCACATCCTGTGAAAATCAAGTACCCCACCTTTAAACACTCCCTAATGCAAAGTCCCTCTGAATACTATAATTATAGGCAACCTTGTACAATGCTTTTGTAATGTCTATGCTAATAGGCAAACAAGTGTATATGGTTTATTGTTTTTTCAGTTTCCCATCTTTTTTGGCCTTCCAGATCATAAGTTCCATAGAGGCAACAGCATCTTCTGCAGTGTCATGGCCACACACTGAAACAAAAGGGAAGAGATTTATCTCAGAGTCAAATATATATTACCTTGAATATAAAAATAGGTAGTTTAAAAATTTCATGTAATTTTAAGCAGTATAAAAACCCACCATTCTCTTGAATGATCTTTCGGAGATATTCAGTTGTGAGGTTGTGCAGTGATAGTTTGTGAGGGGGACCAAGACGATGAGGGAAAACCACAGATGTGTCAACAACTGTCCCATGTAGCAACTAGTGAAAACCAAAGATCTATTATTGCAGGCAAAAGACCATACTGTCTCCTGACACATGTAACGTTTGTATGGAACAAAATCTTAACATCACAACTGTGGGGAATGTTACAGATATTTTCACCTTAAACACATTTTGAACAGCAAGTAAAACAAAAATGGGTTCATAAAATAGACCACCAGTTTTTGCTCAGACAAGACACTTAGCTTTTGTTATAGAAAGTACAGAAGCAAAATGGAGAACAGAATGCTACAACAAAATAAAAAGGCATCAAAATTATTATTAAAAGAGATTGACATGCTTGGCCAATCATTGTTTCTTACTTTCTGTATTACTGTTGGTTTTGACCAGTAAATGTATTTTTATTCATCACTGATGTTTACTAAATTTGGCAGTCCTGAAATAACTGTTGTGATTTTGCACAGGGCAAAAATAAACTGATTTGACGTATACGTGTTTGTGTGTGTATGTGTGTATATCAACAATAATGCCTAAAACATATAACATACATCTATGACTTAACACTTCCCATACTGGAGTCAAAATTATATCAAGGTAGCAACTAACAATTATTTAGCTAATTATTAATTTGCTTATTATATCTTTTGATTACGGTAGTTACTTAGAGTAACGAGCAGTGAATAAAAAACTACAACACAAAACAGACAATTCAGAAAAGTTACTTTGAGTCCTAACATTTACAGTCTAGGCAAATGACATGCTTCAAAGTTTGTGTATAGCAAGTATTATCCAATTACTAAAATGGTTGACGATTAATGAAATGGTTGAAATTGATTAACTTGGGCAGCCCTGAAGAATATTATGTTTTTTTTTCTGTAAAAAGGTGCAGATCTATTTATTCATGTTCACCTTAAGAACACACAAGTCAGTTTCCAGGCTGTGACCAATTAGAATTGTGTCAGCGTTGATGAAAGTCAATAGCGTGTCTTGGACTTCTTTGAGCGACTGGCAGTGTCCCAATACATCTTCCTGACTGATCCCAGAAAACCTGTTTGAGAAATAGACACACTCACTGCTGAACAATTCTCACATCCACTTTGGCTTCCAATAAACTGCGGCTCCATACCTCGTGTTATAGTCAATGACCTCATGGTTTGGTTTCACAAAAGTGTCGTACACAATCTGAAGACAAGAGTTGACTACTGTCACTCTTGACAACTCCAAACCACGAATGGTAAAACACTATAAAGACATTTCTTTGGTTAATACAACATGAACAAGGTCAAAGGAATGTTACTTTTTGCCTGGTTCACACAAACTGATTTCCTACTAAATTGGAAACGCACAATCCGTGGCATAGGGTGCAAAAGTGTGTTTGGACAGCGAGTTAAAGTGAATACAGAGGTGACGTTTACTACCATATTGTGTAACATTTCCATGTGGACAAGCAACCCTTCATAAACCTTACGTAAGGCACAGTAAGTCAGGGCTGTGATGTGCCTTTATCAAATGTCATTGTTCCAGAGGTACTTTATCACTTAGAATGGGCTTACCATTTCACAGTTTAGAGAGAAAACTCCAGGACAGCTTTTGTCAGCAGGATCTCTTGGTGCAGTTGATACAAACCCATCCATGCTCAAGGAATTACACACATGTAGCTACAAAATAAAAACAAAACATAAAACTTCCATTTAACAGAGAAGGAAACAGGAATATTTAACACCTTAAACACTTGGCAACCAGGGGACCCAATGATTCCTTGACAGCAACTGTAGCGCGTCTCCACACCACCAGGAACTGCAAAAAAAACAAACACGGATTTATAGTTGCACATTATTTATACTGCAACAGTGAGCACATATGCTCACCTTTATTTTCAACCCCCTTGCCATAGTGGTAAGTGCACTCCTCCTTTCGAGTGTGTTTTCCTGTTCGACTCACAGAGTATGTAGCGCCACAACGACAGCATAATTTTCGAAGGGCTGTAATAAACATAACCAAAAATATAAACAAGTAAAAAGTATGAAAATCTACATTTTCACTGAATACATCAGTATTTGGTGCCTTTTTACATCAAGTTCATTCTAATAGAGGTCTGTAAAAAAAAAAAAAAAAAAAAAAAAAAAAACCAAAAAACAGCGGTTTATTAAAAAGCCCACGAATTATACTGGCAGAGACTAGATATTGTGTGCCCTCTGGTGGTAGCTTTTGTCAATTGCAGTTGTACACAGAAAGATTCCATTGAAACAATTTCACTGTATTTGGATACTTGATTATCCCAAGAGTAATCTACAGTATTGCCCGACTTAGCACAAAAATGTGCTACAATGTCTACAGTTTTTATTTGATAGAAATCAGCATGATGCTAAATCTGGTGCAGCCATCTTTAATGCAACTGCACATTGTCCTTCAATTAAATAAAATTAGTGTCTTGTTCTATGCTAAAAGGGAAATTGTTGTCTAGGTTTTATTACAAAAACAATTGCAGTATAGATTCTTTGTTATAAAACTACTTCTGTGTACAGAAACAATTGTTACACACAAAATATATATAATAACTGAAGCGTTGCTCGTTATCCTTTGTTCTGAAATTTTGTGAACACTGTGGCAAGACTAAATGTATGCTACTTACGATCAGAGAAATGTTTTTTGTTGTCTGCAAAAAGAATGGCACTTCCAGGTTTTTCTGGATTCTGGAGCGGAAAGTTGTTTTCAATCAGCATTTCTTCAGTCATAACGTAGTCCTTTAAACACTCAAACATTATGACCCCTGTTAGGGTAAAAAACAAAACACACAGACAAAAAAAAAAAAAAAAAGAACTAGGAGTTAAACGTTTTTAATAAATATAAAATATAATTTCTTACCTTTTCCGTTCAATAGACCTGGGTTTAAAGGAATGTTGCCCTTTATCTTTTGACTTGTTTGATGGTTAACTGCAACGGGTTTACACATTTGTTTACGTTCAGCCTCTACTTGCGTGATCTTTGCGTTTACTCTGAAAAATCACCTTCTACAGCTCCACTTTGGTTCCTTAATTTCTTCAGTGCATTTACTGCAACACTCATATATTTCAGCTTGTTTGCACTACGATTATATATAACTTTTTCTTCAACAAGTGCCTTGGGGACAAAAAAAGGGGTCAACTTTCAGTTTTATAAAACATGAACATTAAGTAAGATGTGGAACTGACCTTCTCAAATGCTACCTGCACATTACTTGTGGTCTTGAGAAACTCTTCAGTAAACTTGTTTACATAACTCTGTCTAAGGTCATGAGGTACTTTGGCAATCTCGCATTGTGGTTTCAATTTGCGTTTAGTAGCAACTGGCTAGAAATAGGCCAACATTATCACAAAAAGCAAAATGGGTAACAAAGTAATATTTTAAAATACCTTAGCAACAGGAACTGGCATGGGGGAACACTGACTGGGGCTTGTTGCAGCTGTGACAGGCCTATGAGCCAGAGGAGGGATGATCACAGGTTGGGAGTTGCGTCTCTGCTGTGACTGCGTAGATGAAGGACAAGCGCGTTTCATGTTGATATTGGCTGTATTTGCTGGTCTAACAGGAGTTGGCACTGAGCTGACAGAGTTTGCATTATCTGGAGTAATGGGAGTTAGCACAGAGGTGACTTGTCCAGAGCTGTCTGACATAGGAAAGGTCCCCTCTGGCAGGACCAAGTGCAGATTGTTACCCACGTCAATCACCGTAGCTCCCACCGATAAATGAGTGACATATGGTGCTAAAGATAAGGAATTACAGAAAATTAGTTAGGTACAAAAAAAAAAAAAAAGGAATTCTGGGAAGAGCATTTCATTACTTCACATTTTCATGAGAAAACCACAGAAATCCCTTACCTGGCTTTGCTGTGACAGAACATTGAGTGGTTTGTATCCGCTGGACATCAGAGTGCACTTTGGAAACTAAAGCCTGCCTTGCCTTGATGGAAGTGGTCAAAACAGAAGCCCTCTGCTCCTCTTTGCGTATCCTGGGTAGCGCAGGACCCTTGGAAGTTAAAGACACTGGAGCACGGAAAGGCACAAGAACCTGGGGTTGTGGTCGAACCTTTGCTACAGGCTGCTACAAAAACAGACAAAACAATTGCAGGAATGCATCAATCTAGCTTTTTCAGTTGTTCAAATACAATTTTGAGCTTTTGGCTTTAAGTATCTGCAGACACCTGATAAACAGTTAACTTTTATTCTCAAAACTCACATACTACCACTACAGGACCCATTTTCTTAGGTGTTAACTAGTAGGTAACAACATATCATAACATGATCATCCAGTAAATAGTCTCATCCAAACAATCAAGATATCAACTGAACTAATGTCATGGGGCCACCTCAGATACAGCAAAATGTTATGGATCAACGCTGAAATCCAATCCCAGTATCTGATCAGTGCATCACTAAAAATACAATGTATATGATAGTATATTTTTACAGACTTACCTCTGTGACTTTGGATTCGTGAGCAACCCGTTTCTTTCCTGGTACAACTTTTGGTTGCAAATTGAAGTTTACTTTTTCTGCTTCTGCATTACGAACCTAATATAAAACAAAGTGGTCATTATTTTCTATTGTGGGATACTTCTCAAAAATCTTAATTGATTTACTCACCAGTTGAGGTCGGGGTTCAGATGACTTTTTCTCACCATTTGCCTCCATAAATATCCTGTAACATTCCTCGTCTGGATCACTCTCCGATATATCCATGTCTGAGTAGTTTAGTTCATTCTCAGAACTAGAATCAATCAATATGACATCTTCCTCTTTAGTTGGCATTTGTTGGTTTTGCTGGTCACAGTCATTACTTGCCAACTTTACAGCTGACAAAATATCCTGCGGTTCACAAAGACTGCCAACAAACACAATCTGTGGTTGTTGTGGTGCAATAGGTTGGTTCCGCTCCTGCTCCTCCATTTTTCTTGCCTTTACATTAGCCAGGCTTGGACTACTAGCACTGGCTCTATTTATACCAGGAGGTGCAAGTTCATGGGTCAGAGTAGTCTTGTTTACAGGGGCTGCATTATTGGAAGAGCTTCGATCACTCAGTGTTTTCTGTTCATTGGGATGTGGTGGGTCAGGATTGTAATCTGACAAACGTTGAGTCATTTTAACAAAAATGTTTTCATCATTTGGTATAAAATAAGTGTTTGTGGCAGTTTTGGAAGATATGAGATTTGAAGGTTTATGATTTTGTTCAATAGCTGTTGATCCACTTACATTTGGAGAAACCACACCTGAAGTGTTATCAGTTACAAAATTGCAAACATTTTTTGTTTTGTTTTTAGCAGGGGAAGGAGAGAGGTCAATGATTAAAATGTCATCTTCATTTGAGTCAGAATCCTCAGAAGAGTGTTTTGGAAGTGGAGCGATCTGTGCATGTAGGTTCTTTTGATTTTGTGTAGATTGTTTTGGGGTTTTTGAAAAGTGCCCATTTGTACTTTTTTGCACTTTTTCTGATGAGCAGTAGGATCGCAGATCAGAGGAGAAATTGGAAAGAGGGTCATATTCCAAGTCAGTTCTAGGTTTTGACCTGTCAAGTATGTACTTCTTTGGTTTGGAGCATGGTTTTGAAAGAAATGTGTGTGAGGAATCTTGAGCTCCATTTTTCCTCATCACCTCAAACACAGAGCTGCTGCATTTGTTGGTCCTTTCCAATGTCTGGTAGTGTGACAGTCTCCTTTGCTCCTCCTCAACTTGGTGCTTCACACTTTCAATCTCCTTGTTGATCCATTCAAGTTCTTGAAAGCACTCTTCAGAAGCCTCTTCAGCGACTGCTGCAACTAACATTGACATTAGTTTACTGGGAATGACAGATTGTGCGGGGGAGGGGTTGACCACCTTTTTTTTTGTTCTGCAATGTGACATTCTCAAAAAAAAAAAAAAAAAAATCTCAAAATTACCTTCAACAACAAGGTAAATGTAGCTTTTTACAAGAGACATCAATTTGTGTGCAACTTTTGTAATTTTAGATATCTTAACATATATTCCCATGTGTAATGTTTACTAAACATGTTACAGGGAGATATGCCAGTCAACAAAATATAAATGAACTAGGAATATGTGTTAAATTCTTATAAAAGTGACCCATTCTAAAGTATTTTTTTCTTATCTTAATTTAAGTAGGCTACACAACAATAAAACAACTAACTTAACTAGCTAATGTTCCTCTGCTGTTAGGATCAAACACTAACCTGTCAGGTCTATCGTTGAGTTATGTGACATTTCGTACATGATCCTTTCCTCTTCTTCACGTGCATGACTGCACACCGAACACACAGCTGGGTCGTTCACAAAACGTGCTCAAATAAGTAACAAATTAACTGAGAAAAAAGACCACTTGAGGGCAACATTGTCGAAAAGCTCTGTCGTGGCGGTCGTAGCTTAGCCAATTAGCCAAATTACCCCATTTAAAGCAGAGCAACAGGTGCGTTTAAATATTTTTTCAGTGACGTAGGCGCCACACTCCCGCCAAAATTATTATTATTATTATTATTATTATTATTATTATTATTATTATTATTATTATTATTATTATTATTATTATTATTATTATTATTCAGTTATTGTTATTATATCAGTTGTTGTTGTAGTTATAGTAGGCTAGTAGTAGTTGTAGCATTAAAACGTTTTTAAAGTGGCCTATGTAAAAGATATGCTAATTTATAATGCAAATATGTGCTTCTGAATAATTGAAATTAGAGAAGTAATTTTTTCTGATGACTTATCTTGACGATAGTACCTCATCGGGTCACTAGAGGGCAATGTTACACAATTAGGGACGCGCTTTACTGACAAAGAGGAAGAGCTCATGAGTCACATGGTCACATCAAAACAACTGCCTCTGAATAAACACACTTTCTACTGTTAAAGACATTTGTTTGCTTCTTATCTCAAATGGAAAGCGAGGCGGAAGAGGATGATATTGACTGGAAAACTCCCTGTTCAAAAAGAAGTCCTGTCCCGTCTTTTTTTAGGTAAATACGGCACAATACACTGAAATTGATCCATATTGTACCTAATCGATATGTATTATCCAGAATCAGCATCTTCAGCTTCTCACAAGGTCATTGTGCATCTCGACATGGATTGTTTCTACGCTCAAGTAGAAATGATCAGAAACCCAGCGTTAAGATCTGTCCCTTTAGGTAAAGTCACTGCATAACTTTCATAGCTAAAATCAATTTTTGATGATTATCTTTCTTCACAGGTGTACAGCAAAAGTACATTTTAGTCACTTGTAATTATGTGGCTAGAGAGCGAGGTGTCACAAAACTGATGTCTATCACTGAGGCCAAAGAGAAATGTCCTGAGCTGGTTCTGGTGAAAGGAGAAGACCTCACACACTACAGAGAAGTGTCCTACCAAGTAACAGGTGAACTGCAGCATTAACTTGTAGTATCAAAAAAATTACCCAGTGATAAACCTTTTTCCAGGTTTATTAGATGATTGTGAGATTTAATTCAATTTAATTTCCAGTAGCCACAATTTGTTGAGTTTTAATTTTTATAAAAACAGATGTACTTTTTTTTTATTGAAACAAATTGACTTTTGCAGAAATATTTTATCAAAGAAAATCTATCATTTGTAAAGTAAATTTTATTGCCTAAGTTTGCAATCTTAATGCCTTACACCATGTGCCTAAGCAAAGTGTACTGCCATTTTCTGCATTATCTATTATTCCAGAGTGACTCGAAGAGCCCACTCTTGGGAGAGTATTGGGAGTAATTCATTACTAAAATATTGAGTTACAAATTTATTTCTTTGTCAGTGACACAGTACTATAATGCATAACTTAAAAAAAAGAGTCAACATTAACAATGAACTGAAGTTACATGCGTTGAAGTTGGGGTAACTAACTTTTTTAGTTGTAAACATAAATTTTCTACTAAAAAGTATATAGTACACGCAGCACTTTGAGAAAAAATTAGACCACTGAGTACTGTCTTTATTGAACAATAAAGATTTTAAATTCTAATCAGAAGCCTAAAGCTGTGATTGGCTGTGCTTGGGTGGTACACTCCAGTATCCAGTGTTTCCCAATAATAGAGGAGACTATGGTGGCCCCAGTCATCCCCATAGTCTAAAAGCAATTTGACAATAAACTGGTGGTGAAAATAATGATTCTTTATTATTGTAATCAACATATACAAGTTATTTTATTGAATCTGTTAACAATATTTTGGTCAGTAGAGACAGTATGTATTTTTTACCCACCAAAAATTGTGCTAGATAAATACATCCACTTTTTGATCGCTTGTACCACCATAGTCTCTCTTTAAACTGTGGGAAACACTGGTATCATTGGTTGTATTAAGTGTTTTTAAGCCATAATTGCAACCAAAAATTAATAAATACATGTTTATAATAACCATGTGTCGAAGAATTTAGGAAGGAAGCTCTCCTATCATGTTTGCAGTCTGAAAATCAACTACCCCACATTTAATTCAGTTGATAATTGAAGTTTTTTTTATTATTATTATTAAGATCAAAACAACTTCAATACCAGTGAAACTGCAGAATTTGATGATGATGACACATTTTAATAGATTAATCACTTATCATGTATAAATGTATTACGTTTAGTTTTGCACAATACCTTAAAAGGGAGCTATTTTGCAAAATCCACTTTCTGATTTTGTAACCATGTTCTAACCGTTTTCTCTTGGCATTAGTTTATGGTATTTCACGGTAAACAGAATGTAAATAATTGATCTACATACAGTATGTCATTGCTTAATACTAAATACAGGGAAAAAAAACAAATGGCCTCCTTTAGCATAAGGCAAACATGTGATCAGCTAAAAGTAACTTAAAGTAGTGTAATTTGTATTATATATTAAATACACAAATTGTCTAATACAATTATAATACATATTTATCCTTATAAATGGTATTATGTAATGTATTACTGTACAGTTTTATAATAACTTGCCCAACACTGAGGGGTAGTGTTTGATTTCTTATGACTATAGGCAGCATCTTGATTGTCATTTTGAACAGTTTTCTGTATTAAGAATTTAGGACATTTAAGAGAATTTAAGCATATTCTTTCATCTTTGTCATCAATAAGAACTGCTTGTTTCATACTGTCCATTGGTTGAGAGGCTTGGATTTGATGAGAACTTTATGGACATCACTGATCTTGTGGAAAACCGGCTACAACAATCTGAAACCTGCTCATTTAAAGGTCATGTTTACAATACAAGCAGTAAGTATGCAAATATTCAAACACATTGTTAGTCAATTGGAAATTATCATAAAAATAGTGTAAGAACAATACATTAAGTTAAGCATTAAGTATAATAAATTCACAATTAGGTGTTCTCGATTAGTTTCAGATGACAAAGCCCAATCTACCCACGGCTGGCTGTTGGTTCGCAAGTTGCAGCAGAGTTAAGAGAAGCCATTCACTGTAAATTGGGACTCACCTGTTGTGCTGGAATTGCAACAAACAAATTACTTGCAAAACTTGTGTCGGGCACCTTTAAACCAAACCAACAAACTACTCTGTTGCCAGAGGATGTAGGCAACATAATGAGCAGCTTGAGCAGTCTGCGTAAAGTTCCAGGTACAGCTGTGACTTTTTGGGACTTACCATTTTAGATTCTAAAATCATGTTTTGCCAGGTATAGGGCATCAAACGGCAAAGAGGCTTCAGGCTCTTGGAGTATCCAGCATTAAGGACTTGGAATTTTTCTCAATGGATAATTTGGTAAGAGAGTTTGGAGAGCCTGGTGCAAGACGACTGAAGAACCTCGCTATTGGCAATGATGACTCATCTGTTACTCCAACCGGCGCCCCACAGGTGTGGAAAATGTTAATGAAACCATTAGTGTTGTTCAATTTTGACTTTTTAAGTATTTTTACTATACAATCTATACATTATGTTTAGTCACTTAGTGACGAAGACTCTTTTAAGAAAATGTCATCAACTAAAGAGGTCATTGAAAAGATTCAAGAACTACTGACAAGTTTAGTTGAGAGGTGGGTATTTTTTTTTTCCTATTTTGTGTTTTTATGCTGTAACTTCAATTTATTTCTGATTATCATCTTTCCATCACCAGAATGCACAAAGATGGAAGGCAACCACTTACTTTGCGGCTAACAATTCGAAGATACTCTGCAACAAACAAATGGTGCAGTCGAGAGAGTCGACAAAGCCCTATTCCAAACCATACCGGTCAGAAAATTGTCACTGGTAAGTTTGGATACCCTTTTAAAAGCCATTGCAAAAATCTGTAATTTGTTTATTTTTATTGTTAATTTTTACAGTTATGGGATTTTTTTATGTATTCAATTTCCTTTTAACTTTACACTTTAGGCAAGTTTGATGACGCAGTCTTCCAGCTGAAGTCCTTAGCTATGAAGCTTTTCCACAAGATGGTGGATCCCAAAAAGGCTTTTCATCTTACTCTCATCAATGTGTGCTTCAGTAACCTGCAGGCCAAAGTTTCTACCCCTGCCTCTGAAAAAACCTTTATGTCTTTCTTCAAACTGAGTCCATCTCCAAGAAAGGTCACAAGTGACGCATCACATGATGAGGTACAAATTCTCGTAAAATACAGTACTATGTGCAATAATCTGCCATGAAAGTAGTTGTCAAAAACTTCTATGTGCTTATGTCTTTAGGGTGAACCAAATTCTAATAGAGGAGGATGTACTGTGGATAAATGTAACCCACACAATTCTTTTACACAACAATTCTCAAAGGAAAAAGTAATGGCCAATTTCCAGCAAAGAATGTGTGGCTTTACTGGAACAGAGAACTCTTTCACTGTGCTTTCTACTGGACCAAACACTGTGTCAACGCAGGCAGAATCAAGGAGTCCCCCGTTGCCTCCACACATCGATAAAGAGGTGTTTAGTTGTCTTCCTCAAGAAATCCAAAAAGAGATTATGTTTTCTAAAACCCCCACAAATGGATTCACTGAAATGGTTTCACTGAAAAGACCAACAACTGTAAATTCCCCTGGGCCCTTGGACTCTATTTTTGCGAGTCTTAAAACAGAGAACAGTTCATTGCCAGGATCATCTGATGCCCAGATCCCTAGAAATGTGGACCCAATAGTGTTTGCACAACTCCCACCAGAACTTCAGAAGGAGCTGATGTCTGAATGGAAACAAGCTAAGCCATTTTAAAAGCAGATTCCTCAAAGAAACTTACAACAAATGTGACTGGTAAAGACAAAAAGGCTTCAGGAAAAAGTAGCCAATCAAACAATTTGTTGAAATATTTCAAACCTTATTAGAGTCTGTTCTTTTTCATTTGTTTAGTTCAGTGTGTGCTGTTCAAATGCAGTTTTGATGCTAAACTTTTTCACTTAAATTACAGTATTGTTTGTAATAATACCATGGTAGACTTAATATACTAGGTAATAAAGACCTAGATCTGAAGTTCATAATAAATATTTGCTTTGTATATGTTTTGATACCTGTTCAAATGAGTAGCAAATTTTCACATTAGGGTTTTAGTCAACCAAAGAAATGTTTAGTCGACTTAAGTCTTGTCCTGTCAACCAATTAATTGACTAAAAAGGGGCACTACAAAACTTCTGAACTTTCTAAATTTGCAATGGCATTCATGCGTAGACATTCATTTATCCAGAAAATTAATAAAAGCAGTATATGTATTTCTAGGAGGCCAGATTAGACCAGTGATTCGGTCCCAATGGTTCAGATGATTCCCCTATTTTCATTGTTCCAAATAAATCATGATGTAAATAAAATAACTAGTCAACTGATTGACTAAAAATTTTGGTTGACTAAGACGCTATTGACTAAACAAGTGAAAGACTACAGCCCTATTCCATATACATGTTGTTTTGATTACTGCTAGTACAGTAACTATGTTTTGACAACTCTGGTCTGAATAACATGTATTGAGATTGAACAATTAAAACAGTTTTGTTTATTTGACTCTATGTTACATTGCAATGCTTGAAGGAAAGGCTGTCCTTTTCCTAAGTCTCAAAGAAAAGAAAGTACAGTTGGTTAAAGAAACAACCTTCTTTCTCTAAACTCTGGGAGCCGTATTCATGAAACATTCTTATGAACACATTTTGTACTACTTTGGACTTCTTAGGAACAAAGCTGACATTCATAAAACTTGCTGAAAATATTCTTCTGGAAGACCAAATCTTGAAAACAGCCAATTAATACGTGATGTTTTAGATTACCACTATTCCCCCCCTATTATGTCATATAATATTGATTATTTCAAAAAAAGCTATCACTATTCGATACAAAAAGTGTGATAAAGAGCACATAGGTCTCCTTTAATAGAGCACTTCAGCAGTTATTGCGACTGCCCCAGTGCCGTTTTAACCCCTGCAGGCTCAGAAGCTCCATGTCTCCCCCACATGACCAAAGAGCATGTTGCTGTTTAACTTGCCTCTTAATGGTATTTTATTTTGTGTACATAAAAGTAGAGTTGAATATTAGAAATGTGTTCTTTATAAACTAATATTTTATATTAGAAGTCACATTTTTAAAATTCTGAAACTGTTACCAATGCAGTGCAGCATTCTGAGTGGTTTCATGCAATGTTCAATTACTTGCTCATAGCTCTTTAAGTCATTAAGGGTGTTTGGTCTGGTAAACAGACTGTTTTCTAACTCTGCAGTCTCAAAACTCTACAGAGGCATTTGACCGCTCATGTGGAATCCAGCTTAGGTCATGTGCTAGTCTTTCTCGGATCAGTGGCTAGGGCTGCAGTGTTTTAATGTCCACCTATGCTGCTATGATGTGCGTGAAAATGGTTTTGTCTGCTGTTAGTCTATGCCAAATTGTGTGTTTGTAGGTTAGACTGATGTAAGGATCATGGCAGATTGGGACTATGACTATCTCATCAAACTTCTCGCACTTGGAGATTCTGCAGTTGGGAAGACCAGCTTTCTCTACAGGTACACAGACAGCAAGTTTAACAACAAGTTCACTACTACAGTAGGAATTGACTTCAGGGAAAAAAGAGTGGTGAGTGACCATCCAATTTTCATGTCTAAACACAGCATTGTGATTTTTTTTCATAATGTCATCAATCTGTAGATATACACAGGCACAGGTGCTGATGGAATCACTGAAAGAAATTTTAAGGTTCATCTTCAGCTTTGGGATACAGCAGGACAGGAACGGTAATGGTAACATATTTACAGCCATATAATATATTTTTGTAAATAATATTTCTTTTATATTGTTTTAATTTATCTTACAATCCACAGATTTCGCAGCCTAACCACAGCATTTTTTAGAGATGCAATGGGCTTTTTGTTGATGTTTGATTTAACTAACCAACAAAGTTTTCTCAATGTCAGAAACTGGATGAGTAAGTGTTGGTAGCAATATTTAACCACAAGTGTTTGAAAAGTGTTGGCATGTCCAATCATGAGCCTACTGTGATTCAGGTCAGCTTCAGGCCAATGCATATTGTGATAGCCCTGACATAGTGCTGGTGGGAACCAAAGCTGACCTTCGTGACAAGAGAAATGTGCACAGCAGGCAGGCCAGAGACCTAGCCGACAGATACAAGTGAGCTGCTTTGTCACATCTTGTAACATAAAACACATAGTGAGCAGTGCAATCACTCATTATTACCTGGATTTGTTGACATACTCAGGTTTTTGCAACACTTTTTCTAACTGTCAACACAAGAGGGCGGTATTGATCTGCTCTAAATACTGTAAGAAATTGGCAATCGACAACACAAACCAGATGCATCATGTTTACAATAACACAAGTGCAAGGCAAAGAATGTCAACACTGCTTGTTTATAATGTCGTTTTCTCTCCTTTCATCTAGTATTCCCTACTTTGAGACAAGTGCAGTGACTGGTGCTGATGTGGATAAAGCTGTGACCACTCTTTTGGGGCTTGTTATGAAAAGGATGGAGCAGAGCAGTGGGCATGCTTCAGAGCCAAACGGCAGCCCTGTGTCAAGCCATGAGGTGGAGGAAGCTGCAGTTACAAGAAAATGTTGTTGAATATTTGCAGACATACTCTAAATAAATAATATTACATCAAATAACAATCAAAAGTATAATAAGAAAAAACAATTGTGGATAGAAACGTAAATAAAATCGCAGAAGAATACAATTTATTGTTTCACTGAGGCATTTATGTAAGAAATACAGGCACATGACATTATTATAATGGGGCATATTTAAACTATTTAGGAGTTATAAATGAAGACATTACGGTAGGCTAAGCCTTGTGGCTTGAATATAAAAAGCCATAGATTTTATGTTTGGAAATAGTCTGACATGCAGATTAAACAAAGTACAAGACTGTAATGTGGCAGTTAAAAATCATGACATTTAATAAATTGGTACGTGTTATTGGAATGCATCAATGCAATGTATGTTGATAATAACAATCAATACAGTGTACTATCTTTCATGAACTACATAACCTAACATTTAGAAGGTAAACTTCTGGCACACAATTTACTATTTTAACTATATTTTGAGAACATTCAAAAAAGTGTCTGGATACATTGACGTAAATCAGAAAAGCAGCATATTCTATGCCACTGCAAAAGGGCTTTCACATAACAGAAAATAAAATGCAAAATAGGACTTTACTGAAGCTTTCAAAATAACTAATACCATTTCAGGATCTATAAACACAAGGTCTTTGGTGCCCTGCATGCTTGGTACAAAACAAAGAAATAGTCACCTAATGTAGTAAGTATGCAATATCTCAAGTAAATAAGTAAACCACTCTTTCTTACGGTACTGTGTAGGAAACATACAAGTTGTACTCAAACGTTGGTCAAAGAGAAGGCTGAATGCGCCCACACTGAACACATTACTTGGAGCGTTTGAAAGACAGTGCAGTGCTCTGACAAATGAGTTGGATTTGCAGCTTTGAGCACGTGTCGGGAAATCATAAGACAGTCATGAGGCTAGCTTTCACTGTTTGGACCCAGCCATCAGTTCTATTTGTTAATCTGCTAGCACTCTGGCACTAAGGGGTATTTGTTTTTGAGTTGACAAGAAATATAAAACATAAATCTGTTTATTTAATTATTTAGGAAAAAATAACTGTATAAGTTTGGTCCCCTGTTGTAGCCAAAATGTCATTTTAAAAAATTACTATGAATTTTGAGTGTAGAAACAATAAATACAAAGAGCACATTTGTTTAAAAAAAAGTTGCCTAAAATATTTGTTAGTGTCTCTTACATGCAGTGTCACACTTGATGGATCATGCTTGCAAGATGCCATAAGTTGCATATATTTTTCATTCAAATCATTGCTTAAATCACAGGTATGGTATTTTTGGACTCAAATGTTAGTCCTTGTAACATTCACCTATTCAGAATAATGCTGAATAAATATATTTGATTTCTCTTAACAAGTACATTTATATTTGTTGTCTGTGAGTAGTATTTTCTCAATTGAAACTAAAATTAAAATATGACTGAACTAGACTTCCATAGAGCAAAAATAAATAAACACAAGACTATTTATAGCATAGAATCTTAACAATACTGCAACTTAACTCTATTGTAACTAATCATTAAACTTTTCATATGGGATTATGATATTTGTGGCAAGATGTTAATAATGTTGATATCATTAAGGTTGCTTTACTAATCATTTGCCACTGCCATCGTATACATTCATTCCACAATTCTGTCAGCAATGGAACTTCACAGACTTTGGACTGGAGTGGAAACTTTACTCTGAAGAAGATAATGGTCTCTGTGTAATCCCTCTTTCGTCCAGGTAGATTCCATTGTAATGGATAAGTGGCAAAGCCTATTCACGCTTCCACTTTTGTCTGGTCGACTTGAAATGAGAATTCAATTTTGTTTTTACATTAAGATTTTTTTACATTAAGATGATCTTTTTTCTTTAAACATATGAATTAACTATTGGTGTAACCTTGTTTGAATAAATGTGTCTGTGCTATAACTGCTAACATAGTCGTACTACCCCAAAATACCCAAGTGATTGAATTGTATGGCAGGTTTTGGAATGTTTTCTCCAATTGTTATCGCTGTTCCACTGTCAGAATAAAATACAATCTTGTAAACAAAAACATCTTCCAGAGAGAGGAGTGTTGATTGTCTGACATCTGTCTGTACAACAATAAAATGTCCTATTGAGCTGAGGCATTGAATCAGATAAAAAAAAAAAAAACACTGATCTAACTCTTTCCCTGAGATAAGGCAGTGATTTCAGTGTACGATTTGAAACAGTGTTAAATAAGTTTTGAACTATTGACCTACCGCAAAAAATAAGAAGAAAAAACAAAAAAAAAAGCAAAAAACACTTGTGAGAAAAATGTAAACAAAAACATGTAACCGTGTGTTCACTCCTTTCCTTAAATCAGTCTGTCCCAACACATTCAAGTGAAATTACAATGGGTGTGAATGTGTAGTTGTAAAGAAGCAGTCAAAATTTGTTTTAACAAGGATCATGCTTAATGTGCAACAGCAAGAAGTTCAACGTGGGTTAGTATGTGTTGGTCACCTTCTTCAGTTTGGATCCCATGGCTCTGTTTATGAGCAGTGCGTCAAACTCAGTTTGATCGCTCCTTCTCTGTGAAGCTTGTAGAGCAGCTTGAACTCATTGGGCAACTGATGGGTTTCTTGCCACTTGGTGGTAAATTTTGTCCCTTTTTTGTCATAATAGTGATATGGCAAGTCCTTGCCAGTGTTTGGGTCCCAGCCAAATGGCCAGAAGCCATAGAGGTGGATCTCATCACACATTGCAGAGGCCAGAGTGTACATAAGGATTCCTGTGCTAAGTCGTTTAGGTGAGAGGTTTTTTGTTTTCCAATATCTGTGAAGCAAACATTTTTGTGGTTAAATGGGGAAACTAAAAACCTATGCAACAATTTCATAAACAGAGCATGCAACTTAATATAACTTCTTACTTATTCACATCATGCATGATATTTCCTGGCCATGCAAGTTCCACCTTCAGCTGACCCTTGTGCTCGACAAAAAAATCCACTAGGGTCCTTGTTACTGTGGCTGATGTATGAAGAAAGAAAGCTGGTATCCACAGAATGGCTCCTTCCAACTTCTTCAGGTTCAGAAAAAAGTTGTTCCTGTCCTGGATGGTCAGCAGGTTGTTGTAGTACCTCTCCAAGATGCTGGGGTTGAAGGTAGTTAGGTTTGTCTTTTTTCCCACATCTTTGGAATAGATCTCAGTTGGGGCAAAGTTGCAGCGAAAAACAAAATCTGCCTGGTCAATTTCAGGGCCACAGTGACTGTCTGTCAGGATGCCGCTATTCCAACCACAGAGCACACGCTGTAGTGCTTGTTAAGTATAGGGGATGTGTCCGGAAGCAGAGATTTAAAGTTGTTACTTATGGAGAAGACATACTTGTGACTGGAGTAGTCAAAGTGCATGAGCTGGCCCACACGCACACTGTCCTTTGTCAAACTGAAGTTGCTGGAAATATCAATAAAGCTAAAGATATCTTTCCTGAAAAAGAAATCAAAACAGCTGATCACCTGTAGCCATACTCAGGAATCACAGTGACAAGAAATAGATTACCTTTGCTGATAAAAAGCAGTTTTGTTGAATTTCCACTTGTATGGTTTACCCTGTAGTTCTTCATTTAGGGCAGTAGTCAGTGGGATAAAGGAAGGATCCAGGAAATTCATGGCAAACTGAGATCTAAACAAAACATGTGGAATATTAATTACCATGGTTATCCACTTCGATGGGGACCTATACAGCACAAAAAATCTGACTATTCTGCATGCATGATATTTTCCGGGAACCGTGAATCCGTCTATTATCAGCACCTTGGACAGTTACATTTTTTTTCTCCTTGATAGATTTCCCTGAAGCAAAAACGTAAAAAAATTGTAATTTCACAATAAAGCCAAGCTATACGCTATTGGCTTGGCTAAAGTGATACCCGGGAACATTCCTGCTTTCAGGCTACATCAGTACACAGAGGCCGAAGTAAGCTGTACAAAGGGGGAAAAACCTCACCTGAATCCTGCATGAAACATAATTCTTGGTCCTCCCATGTAGTATTTAGAAGATGTGAATAGGTTGTCTTTTCTTAGAGATACATAACTGATGAGGGACAAGATGAGCACTGCGACGCACAGAATAACCAATCCCAAGGCTTTGGCGATGCGGACCATCTTGGTGTTTTCATTCCCTGTGAACAGCTGGAGCAAAGCGTCGGTTTTCTGGGCAACAAACGTCGGGACTCTGTGCCACGCGTAGCTTAGCAATGGCACGCATCGGTTTAAACATGTGCATGGGCCTAAAAGCTTTCTTACAATAGATTCTTTTCAGATAAACCGTTCCAGCGTCCCTTGCACACGTTCCGCTCCAGCTTTTACTTCCAAGCGTTTGCCCTATCAAGATCTGTGTTACATTGAACAACCACCAAGGGGCGCAAAAGGTGATTTTATTTATACACGCTCGGCCTACGTGCAGCCTATATTATGCAGCATAGACACTCACTCCATCAGAATGACAACGAGGTCCTTTTGCAGTGACGACTGGCTCATAATATTGATAAGAGACCAACTAGTGAGTTTTAAAGTCAGTTACAATATAAAATATGAAAAAGTATTTTAATAATACTGTATAAACAATACACATTTTAAAGGAAGAACAAGACATTTTTTCTTATTTTTACAAATTATATACATTTTTTTTTTACATTTTTACATACTAATTACAAACATTCATAAGTATTCATGCTTTTACTCTATACCATACCATAAAATATGTCACATACCACTCACTCATACAGATATACAGAATTAAATGTACGTACTTATTGGTTAGATGTTACTTACTGCATCACATAAACCACTTTTACCACTTTCTTTAAACTCAATTATTATTTGGAATGTGCCAGGGTTGGACACAAAATGATCTTAAAATAGCTGTGTTGTATTTAAGCTGCCACGATGGTGCAATTTTCAAAGATATATAAATCAGTCAACTTTATATTACAGGCACTTGATGACATTCACAAGCCACCTGTCATTCCCACAACATAACTTCAACAGACGTTCAAAACATAGTATTAAAAGTTGCAATACAATTTAAGATGACACACACACACAGCTACAAGATAACTGCCACATTATTTTCTACACTTCAAAAATGAAGTTGGAAAGAAGGCTCCTTCCCCATCACTTCCTGGAGAACCAAATGGACTTTCTTCTCCGCTGCTCAACTCCTCATAAGAATCCTCACTTGAAAGAAATGCACAACAGTGAGAATATGTGTGTGCCAAGGATGCTGCTGACATAATGTGAATTATAAAAAATATATTTTGATCCACTCATATCCAGTAGAAATAAGTCTGTTATACCAAATGATGGACTGTGAATTCTTAATTAAAATGATAAAAAACAATGTGCGCTGTGTTGTTTGTCTATCTATTCAACCAATGTGCAGTCACCAAAACTAACACAAATATACTATATACATGTATATTTACCTTTCAATTTCATCCCATCTTCCCTCGGGAATAGTTGGCAGGATTGAAGTGAAGTGATTGGCTTGAAGACTTTGAGCAGTTCTTCTCGACACTATCCAAACCAATTTTCTATGGTCTGGTTTGATGCACTCACTTGAGAAGTATGCAGCCATGCAGCTGGTCACCAGTTCTTTCCAGTAGAAAAGCAAGCTGTCATTTATCTATGGTGTAGAAGAAAAAATGCATTCACTAAATGTTTTGTACATGTCTCTTTCAATGTAAATAATTCCTAATCAGAAATGCATGTATTGTTTGTTTGTATTTTTTAGCCATTAAAGCAATATAAATGCACATTAGATAAGGACACACAATATCAATGGCTGCACTTGGTGGTATTTCAACCAGCAAGACTTAAATAAAAACAAAAATTGTAATCAGGATTTCTTAGTTGCACTACAAAAATGGAGATTCTACTGAATGGTGTAGTTGACTTTACACCTTCAGAAAATGACTTAGTGCACCTTAAAATAGGGCCTTTTACAGTACCATCAAGTTCAATTTGGCTCAGAGAATGTAAATATTCACTTGTTGCTTTATTCATTCTCCATAGGGAATTACTGTGTCTGAGTTTCACTAAAACACTGACTAAAAAAAGTCCAAATTTAAAATTTCACAAAATCACATAGCAGAGAGCTACATAGGGATATGTTAAGACCTTTATATATGTGATACTTCGCCAGTGGATAACCATTGATTATTGGAGAAAACGTGCTTTATAAGTACCGGTAGGTCTCTCAAAGCTATATTCATTTTTAGTGGGGGATAAGGTATTTGGACACACATTAATTGTGCAGGTTGTCCCACTTACAAATATGAGAGAAGTCTGTAATTTTCATCGTAGGTACACGTCTACTATGAGATAAAGGTGTGAATGTTTCTCCATCAAAGTTGGAGCTCACACAAGCTTTATTATGTCCCTGTAAGCTGTATTGGTTTCTCCTTATCCCAACTATTTAATTTACATGTTCAAAATATTTCTAAAATTGCGTCTTCATTTAAGAAAAATGGCCATACTCCGCCCATGCCTTTCCCTTTGTGATGCTGAGAAGTTGGTCCCCACCTTTGTCTCCTCAAATCTGAACTATTGTTATGCACTCCTCATCAAAATCTCTGGCAGAAGCTACCAAATATGCACTGATTATACAGTAAACTCTGACTCATTACTTGTCAGTGCATCCACAGAAATGCACCTCAATATCTTAAAGATCTTCAGATCGTTCAATCTAGATCCAGATCCCTCCGCTCCACCAATTCATCCAGTCTCTGATCACCTTGTATGGGGGACCGGAAATTTTCAGCAGTTTCTCCTCACTTCTGGAATGCCTTACCTAAGGAACTACAAGCACCTTAGACTGTAGACTTGTTTAAAAAGCACATCAAGACTTTTCCATTTAGAAAACCTACTGTTGAAACCTGCCCTTTATACTATTTTATTACTATTGCTATGCTAGGTTTCACTGTGTATAATTTTTACTGTTATTGACTCGGTTGTTTGTTTTTTTATTTTTCATTTATATACGTATTGGTGCTGTATTGTGTCCCTGGTCCTTGGACAGCTCTCTGGTCTTGACCATTGTGCTGTTTGTCTGTTTTGAGGGTGTGGGCAGATGTCTTTTATACAGATAACAAGTTCAAACAGATGCCCTTAATACAGGTGGACACAAAAAAATGCTGCTTATAGGAAAAGTAACAGGATCTTGAAAGACAGAATTCTTGCTGGTTAGTAGGGTCTAAATACTATATATTTTTCCAAAAAACATAATCAAACTGTTTAAAATCATACAATGCAATTTTCCTTTCACATCTTTTTAAGTGGGACAACTTGCACAATGATGAATGTGTGTTCAAATACTTATTATCCACTATATATTAATATAAAATTACTTAAATATTGAGTAGAGAACTTGATAGAAAAACAGTTGATAAACAGATTTCTCTTAGTTAATTTTTTTTTCATTGTATGGACCATACTAACATACTGATTATCTAGCTAAATTTATGTTATGGGGCCTATAACATCAATTTAAATGTTCCCAATTTGTAATTGGGATACACACATTACTAAATTTACTTTATACCTTGAGATTCCTTTGTAATTGCTGGACAATCTTCAACAAGGTCATAGACTTAAGTGTTTCAATCTCATAGGCAATAAGAGCAAGTGCAAGCACAGATGGCTGTCCAAAGAAAAAAGCAAAGATTAGAAATGATCAGGCCTGCAACTGATAAATTAACCAACTCAGTGTACTTACCTTTGCTTTTGAGAAAATCAGTCGACATAAACAGGCTTTAAGTTGGGCTTCCAATGTCACAATGCTTGGCAGCTCCTCTCTAAAATAAGAAGCAATCCAATCATGATGTTGCTGTGCAAGACTAATAAAGCAGCGTGATTTCAATTGAAAACTATGATGTATATGTGAAAGTGTTATAGCCTACTTACCTAAGGGAAATTATGGATGTAAAAGTTCTGTAATAAAGATGTAGAAACGTTAAGGCGGTCACAGCTTTGGGCTCCACATCCAACTTCTCAGAGATGATCTTCTCCATACGACCAAGATCTGACACAGTAAACTTGCTTTGGCTGATGCGAATGAGTTCATGGATAGGTGAAAGTTTGCCCTCTTCCTCTACCATTTTAGCTGCAATGTGTAAACAGCAAATCCCAATGCAGGGCATGTGTTTGGGTTGCACCTGGTATAATAACACATTAGTGATAAGTTAGCCAGAATTAGGACACCCCCTTTCTTTAAACTTTTTGCTGCAAGAAGAGTCTACCTTCATAATAGCAAGGAATCTGTCCAGTAAACTAACGGACTGAACAAATGTCTGTGTGCTGTATCCAAAGAAACTGGTCAGGCTCCATAGATCTTCAACTCTGGTGTCTCTGGATTTTGCTGACACACCATTACAATCCTGAAATTGTATTATAAAGTTTAAGTCTAAAGACCTTCTGCAAAATAGCATGCCAAACACACTATTAAGCAAATAAGTAGATGAAAAAAAAAAGTTACCTCTGTGGAAGCTGATTCCATCAACTTAAGGCCAGATTCCCTGGGAAGAAAGCTGCTCTCTTTGGCACAACATAACTTCAGCTCTTTCAAGAGTGAAGTATCAATGTCTTTTAGATCCCTCATTCTACAATTTAAAAAAATGCTGTAAATATAGTATAAGTATAATTAGAACATCCATGTAAGTAGGCTATCATTATTATTTACACCAAATGTAAATCACATTTTAGATGTTAGGGGTGTGATCTCTGAAAGCTACTTCAACCTTAATCCAAAAATAGTGCGTTTGGATAATATAATGGCATAAAAGCAACATTACTTTTTAAAAATTGGTAAACAATACATTTCATAACAATAATTCTTTCGTTCCTATGCTTCTATAACACAAAAATAAGGGGAACAAAATGTAGGTCATTCTGCAGCAACTAAGTAAACGTTAGCGCTTAAAAGGTAGCAAGAGCAAAACCTACTACAATGACTAACGCGCAGGGTTATTTTACTTTTAAGCAAACGACCCCATTTAAACAGGACACATGATAGTAATTTATAAAACAATTGTCTTTTGAGCTTACGGGTTTTCTCTCGACACCCTTTCCACACAAATAAATCTGTCCTCGTCTTACCTCGGCTAAAAGCTGGTAGAAGGAAGCTTTTAGGGCGATTAAAGCTTTGTGCAATTCATGCATGTCAAATATCCATTTTTACTCTGAGACTCCGTAAAATTAGCTTCGAAGAAAATTTTCTAGCGACCAAATCTCAAACGCCCCACCCACAGTTTTACGCAAACAAATAGATATTTCCAACAACTACGTTTCCCATAATGCAACCGTTGTGGCGTACGTCTTTGGTTGTCACGGTCGCTACTGAAAAAAAAAAAAAGCTGCTTCCTTAAATGTTTTCCCACGTTTTTCCATAGATTTTTCATACATTATGTAACGTTAGTCTCAGACGTATTAAAAGATAACTTTGATTTTACGTTTTATTTTGAACCATAACACAGTCACGCTTCGAACTTCGTATATATGGTAAGTTAATAAAGTAACACTTAATTTTACTTAACATTGACAGTTAGCTCAGATGAAAAGTAACGTCACCGCATGAAAGTATAGAGGTTATTCACTGACATATTTTTATTCAAAAAATATTGGCACCTTTAGAATGGGTAGCATTTCTTCAATGTATTTCTTGTTGCTGTGGCAACGGCTTGTCTACAAAAGGCTAGTCTGCTTAAAGCTTGCCTGCTAACAATGGATGATGGACATTTACTGCAACAAACGAACTCAAAACCATTTTTAAGAAGTAAAAGGTAATAAGTTCAATGTGTGTGATTTCAATGTCTGATAAATGTGAGAGAAGCTAAAGTTTACCTGCTTTGCTACAACTAACTGTTATTTACTTTGCTACAACTGCCAACCTCAATTCAAAAAAAAATCAGCATGAAAGTCTTCCAAGTATTCAGAATACAGCACACTGATTTGTCTAAGTAACGGAATACAATACAAAAAACTTTTTTTTTTTTTTTTTTTTTTTTTTTTTTGCAAATATTCCAAAACTAAATAGGCCTACATTTTGAATCTCCCCAACTCTGCTCTTGAGTACTCGCTTCCCTAAAAGTTGTTCTATTCTTACTTGAGTAACTTCTAAGACAGCTGCTTTTTGCATTTATTTGAGTATAATTATTTTTTTGTTTATTTAACGTCAGACATAGATGCATGAGGTGCTATAAAATACTGTACCACTGAATTGCTGTGGGGTGTTTGATGTTGGTAAGTAAGTAATAAACTCTGAGTATTGCAGTATGACATATCCAGTGCTTAAGTATAACATATAACTTTTGGTTACAGGCAATAGTCTTGGGGAGCTGGTGCAGAACTGAACTGTAACAACAGAACAGAAGTCTGGACAATAGACATCTAACGGTCTTATAGCCTCAAGAACAATAAAGTCCTCTGAATTACCTGAGATAAATGAATGCATTCAGCAGCTGGCAGTCTTAAAAATGAATGAGGTATATTTATATTTGTTAAATATTTCAGTGTAAACCTTATTGAATATAATTAATTCTATGTGTTGTCCAATGTGCTCATGAAGGCAGCTGGACAACAAGAGACACTTGAAGACCCACTCATGGAAATGCTTACAGAACTCCAGAGAGTTCAAATTAATAAAAATATTTCTGAACATAGGTGAATAATGAAAATCATTTATATTAATATATTCATATGTATATGTATGTAAGGATAATTTCTTAACCACGAGTGTTTAATTTGTAGATTGAAGGATTCAAAGGAACATGTTAAAGAAATGGAAAAAATGTTGCACCTTTTAGAGGAAGTCAAAATAACTAAAATGTATGGAGAACAAAGGCTGCAAAAAACTGAAGAGGACGGTATTTTACTTGACAGGAAAATAGGACAACTGGAAAAGATGCTCCAAAAGAACCATAAGCAATGTACTCATAAAAATACTGCAATCACTTCAAAAGGGAAAAGAACCATTCTAAAACAGAAAGGCAATATTATCCATCTACTACAAATAAAATTAATAAAGAATCAGAAGAACAAAATAATACAAATAAACTGGTCAGAAAAAAGACTATTTTGCATAAAGCTTAGTATTGAACCATAGGCTATTGACACATTTCTCTTTCATTTTCACATAGTGGGATCAAGAATGTATGGAGCTGAGCAAGGAAGAATGGTAATGTCTCCTCTTTGTTTTTTTAATTTATGTATATAACAATGTTTGTAGTTTGATACAACCTAAAGCTCATTTTATCTGTGAAGCATCGTGACCCTAATTGACTGCATTGACCAGGAGATGGCGGTGTTGGCCGAAAAATTGAGCTTCTTCTCAAGCAGCAGCGTCAGTTTAATAACCAAACTGGAGCTGTTAAAGTAAGCCAAACACAGTCTTTACATTTTTACACTATCTTTAGATGTTACCTATAAAAATATAATATTTTTTTTGTTTTCTTTAACTCAAGGAAACTTGTTGAAAAACAATCACTGTATGATGCTCAAGTTACCGAAATCAAGACAACTTTGTCAAGCCATGAACAGAATGTAAGGATATTTTGCTTAAAAAATGTTGTTGTTACTTCTCAGAATTAGTTTAACTTTCTGGAGGAAGACCTAACTTGCCTTCAGATCCAACTTTTGAATGCACAAGAAAAAAAGCAATTTTAGTAGGCACACAAGTTCACAGATTCTGTACTGGAAAAAAGGTATTTCGTGCATTGATTTATATATTGACTATTTTAGCATCGGTAAAATGTTTCAACAAGAATTTAAAAACACATTTCAGTTTTTTTGTGTCTCACTTCAGATGGCTTGTGAGCATCAACAGTGTGGACAAGTTCAGAACACAAATGTCTTAAAACAAGGGAGCAGCTTTGTAAGGTTGAGGAGGAGAGCACCTGTTTTTAGGTTTTGTTAGAGCAGAAAACGCAAGAAGAAAAGCAATCGCAAGAACTCTTGGCAAAGGAAACGTCAATTGAATCTCAAACTTCAGATTCAGATTCTCAGTTTCAAAAGTTGAAAAATAGCAAATGGATGTCTGTGCCAGCGGTTTTATAAACTATTACAGAGAAATAGTAGTTTTGATTCTCCAAGTGAAAGTTTTAAGAGATTTCAGAAAGTATTTCAACTGAAAAATTCCGGCACCTCAAGGGTTAATAGTATAATTGATATGTGCAATGCATTTCAGTTGTTTCAGCTCTTTTTGTTTGGGAGGTACATTTGCACTTTAGTTGCTATCTACTTGATTTTTCTTCATGTAATCTTTATCTGTTCATCTGTGTTGATTGAGTTAAAGAAATTATGTCATGTGGATTTTAAATTCACCAAAATTCTTGAGGTTCTCCATGGACATGTAAAAAAGTGCAATCCTAAACTACAAACTAAATACTGTTTAAGTAAGTTTGATTTGATTGTTTATTACAGCACATGGTTTCAATAACTGAGGTTAGAGATGAGTGCCAAAAACTCTCTACAAATATAGAGGAGCTAAAAATACACCTGCAAGACTTAAAAAAAATAAATGATACCCGAGGATCAAGCTCAAACACAACATTCAACAGGCGGACCAGTACAGGAGGACCTCTGAAAACCTCCTACAGGACATTCATCTCCTTAACAAACAGCTAAACCATCTCAAAGTGGATATTTTGCACCTAAGAGTAAGTACATCAAAGACAATACCAGACTAATCGATACAATTTATTGTGATAAAATGGGACATTGGAAGATGCCATTAATAAGAACATTCTCCTATTTTATATCTTATGCTTTGAATCTGTATCTTGTGAAATACAAATTTCACATTTATTTGAACACTTCAAAACAGAAATCTTCCAGAACTAGTGTTACATTTAGGTTGTTTTATGTTTTTATCAGACTGAATTCGACCATTACAAGTCATGCTTGGCTGATGTTGATCATAATAAGCACAAACTACAAGTCTCTGAGGTTGAGCACAGTCGTCATGACCAGGAGGAGATTCTGGCAAAACAGCAGCTCAGTATCAATTTAGAGACACAAGACATGCAGTTACGCAACCTTACTGGTGAGTCAGTTATGTTACCATCAGATATTTCTTCTATTTCACTGATTTCTCTTTTCAATCTTTTTTAAAACAACTTATGGCAATGTTAGTTGTGCTTACTTTGTCCACACATCAGTACTAGTGCTGCGTGTGTTGGCTTGTAGGCTAATGTGTGTTTTAGTCTGTGGAAATAATGCTTCTGTTTATCTGGGCAAACTTTCAGAGAAACATAAGGAACTGCAACTGCTCTACAGCTGTATGAACAAGGAGAAAGAGGGTGTGATCCTGCAGCTCCAGATTCATCTGAAAAATGTTCAGAGAGAACTGGAGGAGGCCAAGAGCACTTTGAGGACACTTGAACACAAAGATAACAATGGTAGATAACTGTGCAATATTTAATCTTAAGTAATTGTCTTTTTTCGTTTTTTGTAGTGAAGATGACAAAGAATTATTTGTAGGACATACATTTTAATAATAGCACAATTTACTGAAAAGTATCCAAAGAGGTTTTCAAGATGAAAGACCCATATTTGAAATAGTGATTGTGATTTCCCAAAGTGCAATACTTTTTTTGAGGATGACATTTTTACTTTCTGATTCTTTATCCTCTTCACTTTTTTTTTGTTACAGGCCTCCAAATGGCTCAGTGCATGCAAAAAAAGATCACAGACAAAAGACAACTGATTGACTCTCTGGACAGTAAAATCCTAATTCTAGAGGAGACAAACAAGAAACTTTGTGAGGTAACAAAGCCTGGAGATGTTCATCATCAATACCTAACGTAATTGACCTGTGCGACTAAGTTCACTTTTCATTTGAAGGAAAAGTTACAGCAGAACTTTGAAAACAAGCGCCAGTTTCATGAACTTGCACTGGTTCGAACTGAGAAGAAACACCTTGCCAAGGAGCTAGAAGATGCTAAATTGAGAAACAAATATTTAAGTGAACAATTAAATGAGCTTGAAACAGTATTTCATAAGGTATGGATAGTTTTCTATGCATACTTGTTGTAATCTATTTTTGTCACCAACATTTTATTGTGAAAGTTGGATATTTTAATTGCATTCTTTATTGATTGCCAGAAAATCATTCAGCAGCAAGACCAGAAGCCTTTTCACCTAAACCCTAACTTGGGCCTTCAGGTACCAATGCTCCAGTCTTACTGGTTTTTATTTTTACTGCAGAATAATTATGACAGTTTGATATCTGTTCAGAAATATAGTCTAAATATAGAATTTTTTTCTATTATTTTGTTTCTGCCTAAAATCACAGGAGGAAGGTCCACTATCAGATATTGGGTCTCAACCATTTAAAGAGCAAGATGGAAGAAAGAAGCACCGACTACACATTGTCGATACTAGTGGTGACAGTGTCTGTAGGAGGGGGACCACTTCAGACAGACAGCATAGTTCTGCATTGTATGTGTGCTTCTATTCTCACACACAGACATAGCTGAAGTCACAGTAAAAGTCATGTGATTAGTTAATGTCTGTTCTGTCTCCCTCACCTCACAGTGGATGTGAGGGAGACAGAACAGATATGTTTGATATCTTGGTAACGCTCATTGTACTTTACTCTTTACTTTGTTTTAATGATACTGGACATAAATAGAGTAACGTAGAACTTGTTTTCAGTGAGATGTGCAGTTTACAGATTATTTCAATTAAAAAAATGCTTTTTATATACTGTAATTTTTTGGGGGGAAGATAACTGTTGTATTATTTTAATGTCCTTACATGTACAGTGAATCGCATCACCATATTGCAAAATTAAAGAAAATAGTACAGCACAATGTATTCAATGAAGGTAAGTTTTATTTTCATTAATTTGTTGATTTTTTCACTTTCATACAGTATCCGTTTAGGTTTGTGACGATAATGCTTTATTTGTTCCAGAACCTCTCACATCATCAGAGACCATGACAAGTCCACAGCTGTTCGGCCGCAGATCACCTGTCCATATACTCCTCACCTCTGACCTTAACAGTTAACTTGAGGTACTTATTGCTTCAAACCATGTGCTATGTGAAGAAAAACATTACATCTGTCAAAAAAAGCCCCAAGGTTTATGTGGTTAACTTTTCTCAAAGTTTCACAATTCACACACTAACACAATGTTGCTCAACAGATTCATAATACAGATCTTGGATAATTACCTTTTTATTCAGCAACTTTTTTTTTCATCTTTTTCTTCTATATATTCAAAAGGAATAGTTCTCGCATCTTGTCTATTATTGTTGTTTGGAGACTTATCCGGACACAAAGCTGACAGAACTTTATCAAATTGCTAAGGACAAAAAACATCTTACAGCATGTTAGGCAAAAATAATATAGTTTATTCAGACTTACCTCTGCTGACATATAGTCCTTGTATTGTTGGTATTGTGCAAAAGGCTGCTGAAGCTCATTCTCCACAGCTGCTACATATTCTCTACGCCTCTGCTTCTGGATCATTTGCCTGGAAAAGCACGCATGCTTTTTAGAGACAGGCTGCTTAGGCATTTGGATGGAGGTGCAACAGCATAGGTGATCTGAATGGTTTGTGAATATAACTGGTGAGATGCGCCCATGAGTCCAGGATGAAGCTGAAGTGCTGTTTTTAGCCTTGTAACGGTTAGGCAAAGGAATTGTTGATAGATTTATATATTTTGTGCATAACCTCTCCTTGTACCTGCAAGTGAATAAAACATTTAGTGATGTATATAGTTCAGTATTGTAGAAGATGTCAGTGATTAAATTCAAAACCCATCCTTAAAGTATTTAGTGGAATTTAGTGGCAGAAGCATCCTGAGCATTGGTCACTGCATAAACACGTCTTCAAATCTTGAGCTTGGCTTAGCTGGGAGAATTTACCTATGGAGCAAGTTGAATGGCTACAATCTGGTATGTTATGATATACAGTATTTTGCTAATACTGTTCTCATTAAAATTAATATATACTCTATTTGTAAAAATACATAGATATAGAGATGGTGTTCAAAATTTTAGTCAAACTATATGAATCTCATGAATGTAGGTCTATAAATACTATGGCCACATGTGCTTTTGGATCCTGTTACTCTGTACTTATTATCTATCTCTGGACATAAGTAAAGGTACACCATTTTTGCCATGGTAAAGATAGCAAAACTTTTTTTTTTGACCTGCAGCGTGTGCTATATGAAGTAACAACTATGATAGTCATCCAGCTAGAGCAGTGTGCTTGAGAGCAGTTACACAAGGTCTTTGTAGGCAAAAAAAATTAGCCACTGCTTAGCAACATTTTAATATGTTAATATACAATATGAAGTCAAATAACTTACCAAGGAAATAAAGCCTGGTTTTGCCCTTTTTCCATTGGAGGTTAACATACTTGTCTCAACAGCTTTTTGTTACTGGGTTACTATGACAACAACAACACAGTAGTGATTTAGAAAAGGAAGTGACACACATACAAAAAATAGTGATACCATCTATTTCCTGTTATATACAATAGACTGCAGTGCATTTACAAGATCCATAATCAGTGGTACAATTATAAATATACATAAAAAAAGCATGATTACCCCAAGTCTTATAAGTACCAGTGACCGTCTTACCTCATATCATTTTTTTATCAAGCAAAAGTTTTAAGTAAGTGTGGTTACTGACCATCGGCATTTACAATATCACTACTGTAAACACAAAGCTGTGTTCAGTTTAAATATAGAAAATACCTAATGGCATATTGGACACTAGAGGGCTCTCATCTTATAACCAAATCTTTTTTTTTCTTTTCAGGACAATAAGAATGAACAGTTCTTTCGATTGTGCCATTAGAGTCACGGTGTTCATTGGAGCAACCTTGTAAGTATCATTATGTTAATGTTTTATTTTGTACAGTTCAGTTTGGCTTAACATGTGTTTATTGCGCTGAGCTTAATTCTCATAAGGTTGGGTAAAATACATTATTACCCAAATTTTGATCTCCAGGCCATCAATATACAAACACAATTGGAAAACATTTTTTACAAAACTGACACACGGACAAAGACATTAAGTCCTAAAAGACCAGACAAAACATTTAATACTGTCACTAAGTAGGCAAACACAAAAATTGCTTTCCAAAGTTTGTAGTCTTGTGGAAATATTTCTTCAGCTCTATTTTTTCTATGTTTTGGATATAAAGACCTGCTGTAATTTTGCTTTAATATATAAAGCAACTATTTGTTGTATATATAAAAAAGTGTGTACTTAATCCCAAGCTCAGAGTCACATTTACTCAGTGATTTCTGACAATCTGTAATAAGCGCAGGAGCTTATTGTCTGACAGTTGTTTATCTGTGTGGCTGCTCTCTTGCGCGTCTTTACATTCTTTGTGCGGTCACAGGATTGCTGCGAGACGAAAACATGATGCTGCAGTTACGCTACTCCTTAAAAGATCAGTGAAGTCACATGATGCTGCCATTTCTGACAGGGCTTTCTTTTTTAATGCATCTGTAACTGATAGGCTAATGTTATGTTTTGCACAATAATTTTTTTTCTTAGGCTCATCCCCTATTAATCATGTTTCATTATTTTGGTGATAAAAAAAGACTTGGTACTTGACTTAAACTCCAATGCCAGTGACTTGGGTCAGAACTTGATTTGGATTTAGAGCTCTTTGACTTGATGCTTCTCGTCATGTATTTTGAAAACTTTCCCCAGTTGAAAGTTACTTTTGCAGAAACAAAATGTAATATTATCCTTATTCCTCTTAGTGTACAGGGCTTTTAAGACCAACATTGTAGAAGCAGTTTGTCATTTTATGGCAGCAAGAAGGTACAGTACGTGTTCATGATAATCACCTTGTTAATAATTTGTTGTTATGTTAATGTTTTATTATTGTACAGTTCAAATTGGGCTTTAAATTATTTTATTGTGCTGATCTTAATTCTTAACCCAATCCTATCAAGTCTGGTGAAATAAATTATACTCCAGAGTTGAAAAATCTGTAACATGTCCCTAACTTATTTGTGACCAGCACTTTCAAGACAAGCCATTCACAAAAAACATACATTGCAGAAATATTCATTTTGTTACAGAAATAGTTTTGTCATTTTAGGCCAGTAAGAAGGTACAATTATTTCAACTGTACTATTCAGGTTAAGATGGGTAGTGATGATGATGATGATGATGATGATGATGATGATGATGATGATGATGATGATGATGATGATGATGATGATGATGATGATGATAAATTGCGAGAATATGAGCAGTATTCAATATGTAATTTGACTTTCACTTGGAGCGTGACTTGAAATGGGCCTTACCTCAGACTTGTAGATATATGGAGCCCATGAGAGAGCTCTCTGACTTTTTCTTAATGAATTCCCTTTATTCACCATCTGGGTAAAATTAACTATGGCAAGCTTCTGGAAAGGTTAATGAAAAAAGGGAAAGTTCTTGGGTTCACAATCAAATAAATAATTTTGGAATGAATCAGACTCACTTTGTACTCTAAGGGCCTGATTTATCAAGCATTTGCTCATGTGCAAAACAGTTTAGGGGGAGCAAAACCTTGGCGGGTTTTTCTCTCACAAACACTCTACAGATGCAGAATTTGAAATGCTCATATCTGTTTTGTTTAGTATGTTGTATGTGCATCTTTCAATTTTAAAGTTTGTGTAAAATGCTTAAAAATAACATGATTTTGTTTTTGGGTTTTTTGCACCCACAATTTAGCACCTGAATGATAAATCAGGCCCTAATTGTACAAACAAAATCAAGAATGTTTAGATTGTTAGTAGGTTTGAATTTGTACTCATTTTCATCGGTCGCTTTGGTAAATAATTGGCCCACAGTGTAAGGAATTCTTACTTGCAAAACAAACAGTTGTTCCCACTTCGATTAATCAGCAAGGAAATGTTCAATGCTCTTTGTATTTTTAGTTTAACATGATGTTCTGTTCCAGTTAAAGGGAACTTCCTTTGCATGCATCTCCACTTGTAGCTTTTAAAAACAAAAACAAAAGAATGTGTGTATTCTGGGTTCTTTGCGCCTTTAGCCATAAAATAAATACTGTAAGTATGGATAACCCTAATTGTATTTATGTATGTATATTATTTCTTCAGAATTTAAATAAAGAAAAATGTAAAAATAGGAAAAACAGGAAATGTTTAATTGTCCTCTAGAGGCTTTCAATTACTCAGTGACAAGAAAACAACAATTGAAGGAAGCTTGTATGGTGTCCGGAAATATTTTTGTTTATGGCAAAATCTGTGAATTTGGCATAATACTTGATTTCCTGGAAAAACAATATTCGAAAGACATTATAACAATACTCTTGGAAAGCAGAAGGCTGCGCTAACATAAAAAAACACAGGATGAGGATGCTTCTCAGGTGTGGCGCCACCAGTTTCCCTGACATATTAGTGATGAATCAATATGCTCAAAACTACTTGTGTTGTAATATTTATCACAGAAAAAAAAAAGTTTAGTGGAAGTCATCTTTATTCATCACTGACCCATAAGCAACAGAAGGGTTAGGGATTCAAATGTTGAAATATTATTGTCAAAATATTGCTATGCAACAAAATATTTTTGTTATTGGAAGCAAAAGTATAGTTGTCTAAATTAGAAACACAATACAGTTCTTTAAACAGAAACACTGGAAGGCGAGGTTTTCCCATCTAATCAGAGACGTGAATATGTTTTCTCAGGCTTCTATCAATGGACAATGCACACTTTGTTGCGTAAGCTCTAAAACTGAGGCTACGTCAGGACGCTCCATTGCTTTCAATCTGTAACATAAAATAAAAAATTAAACATTATGAGTGAAAAATGACACAATGGATACTAAAATGTATACTGAAAAAGATGTTTGGCTACTACATTGGCAGATATATTACACATTATAAGTTTTGAATTGCTGAAAATGATCACAGCAGTAGCATGCAGTACAATGAAGGACTGTACTGTACATTTTAAATTCAAAGTAACATGCCCTGATTGCTAAAATATTCCAAGTTCCTTTGGTTTCTGATGCTTTTCCCAGGAGAGTCAAGAGCAGATTAGCCAAGAAATAAATTTTGTAGATAGTGTTCTTCCCTTCGTGCTTTTACTGCTTGCTTTACATTAATCACCTTGTTTGAAAAGGTCCGACATGCCTTACAAGATTCCACTACCACTAGTTCCTGTATATCAGTGTCTGCACTTACAAAGCCTGTCTCTGCCTCCCTATACAGTGACTTAATGCTCAGTACCAGGCTCTACCACTCTGTAGTAGTTTCCTTGGAGTGGTTGACATTGCTTAAAGTCTCAAGACATAGTATTAAGGATTTGTGAGGCTTCTCTGTTAATATGAGAAAGTAGGGCAGATTTTAATAGAAAAGGCCTGGCTGTTGACTTCTGTAAAGTTTGAGCAGATGTTAAAATTCAGTAGATTACGAAGACTCTTTGCCCACCTCTTTCACCAAACCACCAAGTATTACTTTTATCATTTTGGCAAAATTCCATAGGCAATTTTAAGACCTATCTAGTGAAGGTTAACGCTTTAGTACGATGCAGTAAGTAGCCATTGCTTTAATATTGAATGCACCTCATAAGCAAAATGTGCAGTTAGTTATTTTCTAAGAAATATAGCGTATACATACTGACTAACATGCATGTGATTCTAATGATATGTTGTCCTTTAATTCTCAGAGGTAATGTTTACACATATTTTGTTCGCTGGGCGTTGACTACTGTTTGCATAAGGTTAAAGATGAAAACTCTACTCCCTCTAAGGAGGATTGTCCTTGTTTACTTACTGTGTATCTGTCTAAGCAATACTGAGTAATACAGACCTCGTGTTTGATAACGACAAGCACTTTCTCTTACTGTCAGCATTTTTGCCAATTTTTATCCACATAAAAGTTTCAGTATATTTGTTTTACTTTTAGTTAATCCTATCAAGATTAAAACAATAACTGTAGGGGCAGTGGTTGTCTGTGCTGTCACAAATTCATAGCCTAGACTTTTGGGATAATACTTTCACTGAATACTTATTGTCTAGCATGAATAAGCATTTCTTCTGGGTTTAAGAATTTATACCTAAACTTTTTTAACACTTGGGCATTTAATTGAAGTCAGTTTTTTCTGGTATCCATTACTTTCACTTGCTAAATTTTGTTTTATTAAAAAAAGTAAAGAATAGAGACTTTTCATTACCACAGAAGTAACAGTTTCACCCCTAATTCCTCATTGTTCCAGATAATGTCTTTGCATTGCTTGTCTGTTGTGCTTCCCCTGATGATTTGTCTTTTTTCTTTTTTTTTTTTTTTTTTTGCTTTTCTTCCTTTGACAGTGCACACAATGAGGTAACGCTCAATTTTATTTCTGTTTAGGCCAACCCAAATCCCATACACTTCCTTTTAGCTACTAATATCAAAAGATGTTATGAATAGCCCAGAGGAAAGTTACAAGTTTGATGTATTTATGGTTATGTAAAAGGCAACTCAATGACCGCACTCTTTACTCTGTAGCTGGACAATTGCTAACCCTAACCCTTGCTTGTATTAGCTCAACTTTGATTTAGCAAGGTCTATGTTACAGTTCACCAGGGATATTTTCTAAGGCCCTCCGTCGTTCTTCAGATAAACATCGTAATGAGTCCAAACTATTTTTTTGGACTCATTTTTTTTTTCTAAAAAAAATTGATGAAAACATTCACTTATTAGGGTATTTTTATTGGTGCCCTTGTTTCTATAAAAAACATTAGGTGTTTGGCATTGTATTATTGTCAAGTAATGACCATAACATTTTAGGGATTCTCTGAGACTTCCTAGATACAAATTGAGAATCATTGGTCTACCTAGGAGTAGGCCTAAGCCACAATTTTATAAGCTTTCTAGTGAGTAGCCTTCATAATAGTAAATAATATATTTTTGACACACAATGCATAGAGTAGAATTTATACTAAATTCATACCATTCATAGGTCTAATAATCTGTTGCTGAATTTAGAAAAATGCCACATTCAGCAAGGCAGCCCATTTGAAGACATTAGACTAAGCAACCCTTTATTAATTTTAAATGTAGACTTAACAGGTTAGAAAGTATTTTATATATATATATATATATATATAATATATATATATATATATATATAATATAATATAATATATATATATATTAATTATAACTTATAATCTAATTTAAAATATATATATATATGTCTAATTTCTAATTAAGTCTACATTAAAATATGTATATATATGTATATATATATATATATATATATATATATATATATATATATATATATATATATATATATATATATATATATATATATATATATATATTATTTTTTCTTTTTTTCTTTTTTCTTTTTTTTTTTCTTTGATGAGGTTGTGAACGTTTGGGGCAAAGAGGAGACACCCACATATGGCCTACAGTTCCAGAGGAATAACATGTTGAGATTCGTGCACATTCCTATTCAGAAATAACTGCACTTTAGTTGCCAGAGTTTGCGCCTTGGCCGCTCATCACAGATCTGCAGATCCGCTCTCACCGTGGAACATCACGCTGTCGGTCCCCCTTTAAAGCGGCCCGCCCTAAAATCAGTCGATCAAATTCAACATCGAACTCACCAGATTCTGACCAATCAAAACGCAAAAGGGGTGGTCTCGAGACGGTGGTCCGGGTGAGCCTCAGCCAATCCGAGCCGGAGGCTGTCAAACAAAGCTCTCACGTCAACAATCGTTGGTTGCTTGAATGGCGCTTATATGTGCACGCTGGGCTTATTTAAGGAAACACGAAGAAGTGAACCGGGGAACTCTGGTTGAAGAAGACAGGCGGATGGTTTGCGTCTGCATATTTTTGTGAAGTAGCCCATGTAGCATTATTAAATCTTTCAATAGCCTATTGATATTCTTTATAGTTATAATTGTCAGTCCAAAATCCATTTTCTCCCATGTGTCATTGAAGTTCCCAGGTGGGAGATTCGACAGCAGGTCCATGTGGACAGAATGTAGCTTTTAATTGATATATAATTCCCTTTAGGGTTAGCTCGTGTCTTTACTTGTCCTATCCACGTTTTAGCTGTTGAATGTTCTTTACACATAGTCCACGTTATCCATCACATAACGTTGAAATCACATTAACATGTTAGGCTAACTAACCAAGGGAAATCACAAAAAGCAAATATTTCTTCAATTTAGTCTGTAATCATTCTGTATGATCACAGTCCACATCTCGTCCAGACGCACAGTGCGCGGCTTGATGAATGTGTAGCGCCTGGGCTGGGGTGGAGGGAGGAGGAGGAAGAGGAGGAGGAAGAGGAGGAGGGCTACTCCTCATTAGACCAACGGCTTCAAACTGCTGCCGCTTCATTCTGTCGCCTCCTCTCAGCCGCCCGCTCCTCAGCGCCACAATTTAGGTGCCAGGCGTAGGGTTAGTTTTCTAATTTTTCTAAGTGCCAACATTTTTGATACTCTGTTTCTTCAGTCTCGCCTGGAGGAGCCCGTGGACTCACAGTACACGGCGGTAGCTGAGAAGTTGCGACCCAGCTGTTCCAGCACGAGAGAGGACGGATCCACGCCTTGTGTTTTTGTCTCTATCTATCATAGAGACTTATTTTCGACTTCAGTGAAGTTTTGTTCTGTCCAGAAAACACCACAACCTCATCCACTATGACCAGGAGGTCCTGTGCCATTTACGCCACGGGCATCGTGTGCGCTCATCTCCTCATAGTCGGGATAGCCCTGGTTGTGGCTCAAGTCTTCCAAACGATGATTCACAGTCGCTTGAAACAGGTACGTTTTTTAAAGCCACATTTAAATCATTATATGTCCTTGGATTCTTTAAATTAAAACCTAGAGAATTGTCCTCGTCATTTCATTCCATTGCCATTCCCCCAACCTCAAGGATATCTGACTATTCTTTAGGCTATGGGATTTAAATGGTTCCCCATCACATTGCAGTGGAATTAGTCTAATTCTACTAGCCTACATGCTGGTGGTGTTTCACAGAACTTCTGTGTTTCGGCTTGACTCGATGACACATGTGTTGATGCAGGCATGAGTCTTCACTGATCCGCCTGGTCTGCTGCTTTAAAGAGGGTTACCGGTAGTAGTAGTAGAATCAGGCAGCAGGGTGGAGGAGAAAGAGTGTGGGAAGGGGGTGAGGGGTTGTATTGGTGACTCTGCATGCAGCAGGGGTCCTTTCTTACAGTTTAACTTTGCATCAAAGTCATTTTTCCAGATTAATAACAACCAAAACTAACTGTGTTGTGCATTTTTGTTATAGATTCTAGAGATGGATGTATTTCCCCCTTTAATTTAGTGCAGGTCAGATTTGTGGTGGGGGAGTTTGCAGCTGACTCTGTAACCCACCCCTTTCAATCAGTCTCCTCTTGCCTGCCCCTTTGGAATAGTTTACATTCCTTAGGGTCACATAAATCACTTTTTAGTGAATGTATACTTATGATGAAAGAAAATCTCATCATTTGTTTGTAAAGCTTTTTAAATAAATTATAAACCTGAATGATGCAAGAGTCAAGACTGTGTCTCAAAAAGGGTGTAAGAGTGAGCGAGTCTTAACTGACAAAAAATGGCCTATTCTTAATTATGGCACCATTCCCGTAGAGGCATCTTAAGTTACTCAAAGTTCATCAGCAGAGAAGAAAAAAACAGATGACATGTGGCTGGTAATTATTCAGAATGACTTGCTTGACAAAAGCTGCTTTTTTACCAAACCTGCTTAGTACGTGCCATGACATGTTGAAATTACTTAAAATCTACCAGCAGAATCAATGCTTAAATCTACAATAAATGTACTACTATGTTTCAACAAAGGATGCATTAGAGCCAATTTCCTGCCTTGCTTAGGACTTTGTTTAGGACCTGGGTGTGGAAGACACTATAGTGGCAAAGTCATGTGAGGAATTTAACAAAAGACTTAGCCTGAGGGCACAGTTTTAACCAAAGCAGAACCTTGTTTTTTCTTGTTGTTCAAACACCAGGACGGACAGTTCTGCTACATATTGACATTTAAACTCATGTTCCCCTAAACGCTTACTTTTCATAGCTGTCTAAGAAGGTTACATCCACATGAGTTACCAATCATAAACTCTTGACTCAGTTGTTAAGCAACCTCTTATGTCTAACTAAGCTAAATCTAATGTAATGTTTTCTTTTAGTGTTTTTTTTCAAGAACATTTACACAGACAAAGAAGCCTTTTCAACTAAAATGTCAAATCCCTATTTACAATGTGTCACTTTGCAGAGTGACACATGGCAAATAGGGATTTAAATACTAAACAAACTTTGCTTTAGAGACTACTAAAGTCAATAGGTATTCAGTGATAGTTATGCAGAATGTTGTCCTAATTTAAGGCTGATAACGACTAACCAAGAGGGGAGTGGAGGACACCGTTTTATTTCAAATTATATTTTCTTAACAAGTTCCTAACAGTTCTTAAACTGTGTCGAGAGAAAACAGTACAGGTTTCGCAAAGTATGTCATTGTAAAATGCTCCGATACATAAAACTCTTCACAATTAGATTAAGACTACTATTTATACTGAATGTATGCTTCTAATCTATGCCTTCTGTAGGTCTGTGCCAATGATCAAAATGTATACAATGATTGACCTTTTTGGCATCTATCCTGCCTTTGGTGAAGTAGCAAAGGGCAGAGCATCAGACCTATGGAATATTACTATAGATAAGCCAAACATGCGTGAGTGTCTGACATCGTAAACTAAACAGGAATTGTCCACCACACCTAACATATGTTGTCTTAAGGAGCAATTGCCTCAGAGACCATTAAGAACAATGTACATCCACTTATGGTTGTTAAACAGAAGGTGTTCAGGAACACACCATAAAAGACAAGAAGGAAGTGGGGTATTTCTCTTTTGTAGATCCCAAAATACCTTCAGAAAGGCTTCTTTTCCTGACTGATAAGAATCAAGGGCTGTGAATGTAAAGAAAAAGTTGGTTCACATATCCTTTCCATGTTGACTGAGCTAAGGGTGCCTCCTGTTTACGCATGAGGCACCCATAATGTATTTTGCAATCCGGTCAAGTTCTTCCTAAACTAGGGCTGGCTGATGTGGACAAAACATTTTTGAAGTGAAATTATTTTTATCTAAGCCTATAACCTACTGTGACCAACTGATGTTTTCATCAGATTTATCAGCCCTTTTTACCCAGGATAACATTTATCTCAATATAGAAAAATGTAAATGTTGTCTACAAAATGTCTCTATTTGATACATCGCTCAGCCCTACTCTAAACCTTCTTGTCCTTTCTTTTTACTCTTCCTTGTTGTCTGCTCTGATGGGCATCTTTTTGTTTAGGCTACGCCCAAATTTGTTCGTGACAGTCTTTTTTTTTCCTCTGTGCCTATTCTCATTTTGTCAACATTCAAAAGCAATGCTTTATATTTTGATAATAAGGTTGATTTTTGTCTTTGTAGGAATTAACTTTGACAGAGAAGAGTAGAGTATTTGAGTCTTGGAAAAACCCCCCTCCTCCTGTTTACATGGAATATTACTTTTTCAACGTGACCAACCCAGAGGAGTTTTTAGCGGGTGGAAAGGCATCGGTTAAACAAATAGGACCTTATACTTACAGGTATGTGTAATACATTCATAAAACTTTGTATTATTTTTCAGTATAACAACTACACATGTTTTATTTAATAAAGGGAATACAGACCAAGAGAAAATGTAACTTTCTTGGAGAATGGTACAAAGGTTTATGCTCTCAACCCCAAAACCTTTGTTTTTGTGCCTGAGAAGTCAGCTGGTGACCCCACTGTGGACATTGTCAGAACAGTGAACATTCCATTTGTGGTATGCATTTGTTTTTGTACTGTAATTTTTAATTGCTTACAATTATTAAAAAATTTTGACTCAATCCATTCTTATGTATTCAAGGTTGTTATGGATCAGCTGAACTCCTACTCCTTTTTTCTACGTACATTTGTCTCTATGTACATGAACAGTCTGGGCGTGGAGCTGTTCATGACCCGCACTGTGCATGAGGTTTTGTGGGGATTTAAGGATCCCATCCTCACTAAAGTCCACTCCATGAAGCCTGATGTGGACGAGTATTTTGGACTGATGTGGAAGGTACGCAAATCACTTTTCTAATAAACTATGAAGGTCCTTTTCCAGGCAGTTGCAGTTTTAGCTTAAACAGAGGAAGCTGGTCATGAGGAACATTAGTATTGTGACATTCATTTTGCTTAGGTGTTGATGTCTCATGAGAAATGATGCTGTGTCGGTATTTTTAGCCACTTAGTAGGCATACAGAATTATTTTTTCAAGCTATAGAGTTGTTATAGACACATAGACAGATGCGTAGGGACAGGTAGTATATGTATTAATTTTGGTCATGTAGTAAATTAATATTGACTTGTTTATTTTTTTCAGAAAAATGGTACCCATGAAGGAGAATTTGTATTCCATACTGGCGAACAAAACTACCTAGATTATGGCAAGATTGACACTTGGGATGGCATGAGGTAAAGTGTCACACTTTTATTATTTACTTTTGTTATTTATTATTTATTTACTTGTAAAAAATAAAAACGCATGATTAGCAGAGCGTTGCACAGTTCATATGGCTAAATAGCAGCTCTATGAGCAGAATTGCAAAATGAATGTTTGCACATGTGGAGTGACTTTGCACTTAAAATCTAGTACAGCTGAGCACATTCTGGTTTACACTTACACAATAATAACCCCAATCTGCTCTTTCCTCTGAAGGGAGATGCCCTGGTGGTCTTCGAACCAGAGCAATATGATCAATGGGACAGATGGCGCAGTATTCCACCCTTTGATAAACCGAAACGAGCTGCTCTACATATTTGCTGCTGATCTCTGCAGGTATTCTTGTGCACTTTTGTGGTTTGTTTACATGTGATTGTGGCAGGTCAAAGAATGATATCTTCAAGGAAACTTGCCAGTGATAAGGAAGATAAAACGATTTTCTCTAATCAGTTGTATCCTCTGTTGTAACTGTTAGATGTGTGGCTGATGGGTTGACTTTCTGCTAATATACATTAGCATTTGTTTTTATGTTATGTACGTTGCCACATCTTGTGCTATTAATTGGGGGTGTAACAATAACACATTTAGTGCTGCAACATATTATTGCAAGAAGAATCCTAAATATTACACTGGTACTTACAACTGGTTAACGCTAAACAAGAACTATTGTAAAGTATTTAAACCTTCTGAATGATCAATGTTAATGTGAGATAAAAGCACTTTCACAATCATAGCAATAGTAAATCCTGCTTTTTTATTATGACTTGAATAGGAAAGCAATAATTAACCAAATGTTTGCATCACTATTTCTAATGTGTTGTATGTAAAGGCAATTTTCACCTCTTTTGTGTAGGTCTATTCATTTAGCCTATGTAAAGGATGTGGAGGTGAAAGGTATCCAAGCGTACCGCTTCGCCCCTCCAAGTGACGTTCTCATGAGCCCCAAAGACAATCCGACTAATGAGGGCTTCTGTGTGCCAGCTGGAGACTGTCTCGGCACTGGAGTGCTTAAAGTCAGCGTTTGTCGACAAGGTAACGGGACAATGCCTGTTCGTCCACTCAAAACACACACTCTAGTCTAACTCCTCCATAAGACACAGCTCACGACCCACTTACAAGTTCCCTTTGATGAGAAGTCTGCCACATGACCACTTGCCCCCTCTCTCCCCCTAAAATGTTCTTTCTTTCATTCGGGCTCCCCGCTCAATGGCATTCCCACTGTTTGGAGCATGTCTGCTCAATGCACGGTTCAATGATTAACTCAATGGTGGCTTTTAAAGAGTGCTATCGAAGCAATTGACTATGCTGTGATTGCTTTTGATGAGCTTCCCTGTAGCTGTAAATATAGTTTAATTCCTGAATATGCTTCTGTAATCACGTGCCAGCAATAGTTTTGTTGTAAATAGATTTCTTTTTGTTGCAAACATATTTTCACTTAAAAGAATCTCCTCAGACTTGTTTTTGCATGTAACCTCTTGAACATAGTTTTCTTATCTGACCATTTATGATGTTTTCAAACAATTAACTGCTCACGTTTTTATTTCAAGGCGCTCCTATCGTGGTGTCATTTCCTCACTTTTATCAAGCTGACCCTGCCTACATAAATGCTGTTGAAGGACTCAACCCAAACAAGGAGGAACACGAGACTTACCTCGACTTGCAGCCTGTATGTTTTTGAAAGATTCATTGACACTATTTACATTTCAAACAAACTTTTATAGACTTGTGATTCTCTTTCATTTTTAGACAACTGGTGTCCCAATTCGTGCGTGTAAGAGAGCCCAGCTTAATATCATTCTGAAGCGAGTTACAGGATTCCCGTAAGTTGGACTTTAGTGAACTTTGGCAAACAAGACTTTTGCCTCACTGTCCTAATTCATGACCACATGTTGAGTTGCCTGTCTTCTGACCTCTGCATTTCTCAATTTCAGCAAAACTAAACATCTCAATGAAACCATATTCCCTATCATGTTTGTCAATGAGGTAAATTCCATTGTTATAGCAACAGTATTCACTTTAAACATAAATTGAAGTGAAACTCACAAGACTTTTTCTTTTTCCACGGTAGACAGCAACTATTGATGATGACTCAGCCAACCAGATGAGATCGTTGCTCCTCATAGTCACACTTGTTTCAAACTTCCCTTTGCTCATTGTGGGCATGGGCATCATTCTGCTGCTCGTCCTAGTTGTCTTGTTCTGTCGAAACCGCCAAAAGAAAGTAAGAATTTGCTTGTCCATGTTTGGCTTGTCAATGTAGATGTAGAATTAATCCAGAATTAAAACACCACTTATGACAACTCAACATGTAACAGAAACATTAATAACAAGTCCAATAGTAGACTTTAAACAAGTAAAAATAGTTTTGTGTCTGCTTTTTTTCAAATGGGTAATATCTTTGTGAATAAAATCTGTAACTCTTTCTGCATGCCAATAATACACTAACTACACACTAACAGTTTGCATGCTCAGCTTGTTTTTGCATGGTTGGTGTATAAAAGTTTATAGAAAATCGTTTGGTGTGGGAAAGTGTATCAAAAGGCATTGAACTAAAGTAGTGCTCAGTTAGATGTCCTCTTATCATATGCTTATCTTTGACTGTTTATCTAAACTTGGGCGAAAATCTTGATGTCCTTATAATAGGTCAGTCACTGTCCACAAATTGTTAAACATTACTACATCATTCAACTTGCTGAGTGGAGTTTGATTTTACAAAAACAAATAGAAGTATTGATTCAGTCTGAGCTAATTCAGCTTGTTTAAACCGTATATAGAAAAGAATTTCTGCTGATGCTGGATTTATTGGCTGGCAATGATAAAACGATACATGCCTAATTGCAATGTGAAATGTTATATTAACAATGTTCTTAATTTTCTTTAACCTCCCGTTTTCTTTTCTGTTCTAGAACGACGTAAAACGTATTGATTTTACTGAAGCTTTTCATTCTTTTACTGTAAGTCTTTATTTTGCCTTGTTTGCGGTTCTTTTCATATGTCTTTTTTTGTAATTCCTGAATGGGGTTTAATTCTCTACCTGCTTTTTTGGTTGTATAATTTGATGTTTTGTGGTGCCTCTGTTGCTATTTGTCAGTTTATATTCATTCACTTGTAAACATTTCAGTCCAAATTCTCCATGGTACACACATTTATTGAAGTTCTGGAAGTATTGTGTCTGTAAACATTTAACTGTGCTACATGTACTGGTTATGCAGCTTCACTAACACTATATCTTTGCCTTTTCGCACAGACTGCTAAAGATGAAACCGCATACACTCAGGTCAGCGACAAACCTGATGAGCCGTCCACAACTCCGGCTGCACAGCCTGCGAGAAATGGCTCCTACATCGCCATGTCCCCTGTGGAAGCCCAGAAGTGCTGATGGAGGACCTGCTTCTAGAGCTCAGGAAGAGGGCTGAGAAGCAGTGCAGGGGGCTAAACAACCACTGTGGGATTCACTCACTGGGATCAATCTTGGGAGAGGGAAGGGGCGGCCCACAAGCCCAGTTAATGTTTATCTAACAAAGACTTTGCTCTCCTCACTGGGCCTTCTTATGACTGTCCTCTACTCTGCTGAGTTTGGCCGCGCTGCCTGCTGCACTGCAACACAAACTTCTACACCTTTCCTGGTTCCAGTCCTGGTTGGCCTTGACACAAAAGACTGATCTCCACCAGGACTAGCCTTTATTCACTTTCTCTGGGGAAACACAGTAGCATAGATGCCTTTGCACCCAAATCTCAAATGCACGGTCTTAAACAGAGCAACAGCGGCCCAGACCTTAGTATTGGCATAATCACCAGTATTCTGTGTAAAGGATCCTGTAGATCAACATTACTAATCTGCTTTAAGGAGGACACTTTTTGGCCTGACATTAAGGGGATACATAGGTTTTGTTAAAAACCTGAAATACCATATCCTTTTTATAAGAACATTTCAAAGTAGACTGAGCCAAACTCTTAAAGATTTTTGCCTTTTGTGCTAAGATGACTTTGCGCACAAACACACACACACGCTGCACTTGATGTTTCTGATCATTTCATGAAATTGGTGCGTAACTTCAGTGTCCTGTTTAATATGGACAAGAGTTTTAATTTTCTTGAGGCAGGCACACTTTAGAATTCACACCAGGAAACATGTGAACCTTATGCTTTTCCAGCAGCACCTTTTACCAAAACACTACAAATTAGACACTAGCATCATTCTTGTCTAAGTTAGTTAATCTGAGGACACACTAGTTGCATCCACATGACCTTACAAGGGAGACTTGGACCAACTTTCTGCCTTATAATGGTTCAACATGTTCATACATTGTCCAAATAAGCTGGAAATAACTTGGTAGTATTGTACATAATACTGTGTGTAAAGGGGAATTGTTGAGATACCTCTGACCTTATCCAGCAAAGTGTCTTGCTAGGTGTGCTGAAAGACACTAACTACTCCAGTGTCCACCACTCCTGCATGTCTACACTGTTACTCAAGCACAATTTGGATTGCGAAGCCCAGTCCTTATTTTAAGCGACCTGGTTTTGGTCCTTCCTGTGAATTTCAAGGATGCTGTTGTGAGCCAAAACTCCTATTTTTTTGGCCCTGTGCAGCAATTTCCACATTGCATTCCCAGCTGTTGTTTGTTTTGCATGGGACTTGTTAGTTGTCCAAGCAAATGCACCACACAGCACTTGAATCACTGTCTGTTTTGTATTGTTTTTCATCATCTACCCCTGTCCTTTGTCTGACTCACTGGTAATCGTCAGTGAGAGGTGAAGTTAAGGCCATACTTTCAGTGAACTTTGCCTAGGAATTGTGCCCTTTTTGTTTTCATGTTTCTTTGTAATTTGTTTTCCGTGTCCATTTCAATCCAGGTGGTCATTTTTGTAGAATACATTTCACTGTTATGTCCTGTTAATATTGATTTATGAAATGCGTGGTTTGATATTTTATTGCTCTTCTGTTACTTTGGAGCTCATGTAGTGTTATTTTACAATCCGTATGTGTTATTGCTGCTACATTTGCCATATCTGGTGGACCTATTTTGCTTATTGTCAAAAACTGCTTTTGAATAGCTTTGGGTTGGACCAAAAGTTTTTTTTACAAAGCTCTTTGTTCTACCAACCATCATAGAGTACATGACAAAAGCCTTATTGTTTTTTGTCATTTTCTCTGTTATAGTTATTACAATTGCCAGAACATTAGTAATAACTATAACTTCATGATTCATTATTTTTTTGTATTATTATTTAGTTCATAGTAAGTCTGGATGATATTGCAGGAGCTTTTAAATGGGATTAGTCATTTGTATATCTTAAATTGGATACAGATTGGTATATTAAGCACTATCGTGGTGGGAGTCATTTGTATACTATTGTAATTGTTCCCTTTGACTTGTGACTTAAACCTTTGACCTTAAGCCTGTTTGCTTGCACCCGCCTGAATGATGTCTTATCTCCTACACCATTGAGTCCAGGGGCTGAAAAACTAGCTAAATTTTCCCTGACTAGACCAAAGATACTCCTCATAGGATTTCCCATGTACCATGTTTACGCTCCGGCAGCATTGCAGTGCCACAATCCACCGCCATATACTGTATCCCTTTCACTTAACCTGTGCCACCACATGTATTTGTAATTCATGTAAACATTTCTTTGCCATTAACATTGAGGTAAAAATAACATGCAAAACGGAAAATATGGTGCACTAAAAATCTCAGTATTTTGAAAGCAATACATAGTAACGGTATGTAAAAATGTATGGGGGCCACATATATTTCTTTTTTTTTTCCCTTTGAGCATTTCATTTTTGTATTGTGTGGTTTAGTATTTTTTTTTCTATACTCCAGTGTAAAGCACATTTAGGTTAATCATTTCAATGTCAGATATCGGCCCGTTGTCGCACTGGAAAAAATTGTGTAAATGTGTGTTTGTGAGTTGGGCGTGTTATGAAATGTTTTCGTCTGTGAATCCATAAGTGTAGTACTGGACGTAGGGAAGGCTGAGTGTCTTAATAAAGAGACATTATATTGAGATGAATGATGCCCTCCTTCAGGGGTGAGCAGCAGTGCCATACCTTCTGTTTGAGTCCTTTGATCTCTGTGAGGACGACACCTGAAATGACTAACACACATTTCCTTTTCAGATATACTGTACTAATTTGTTTTGCTGCTGAAAATGACAATCTTTTTTGTCATGTTAGGTGCAAAATAATCTTGGAAGTAATATTAATTTTTAGTTTTGATAATTTACATTGCACAAATGTTTCTACAGTGCTTTTGTAAAAATTTATAGTGTATTTGCAAAAAATAAAAAATCTGAAAGTGTAATGTCTCAATGTTTTGTTTCTGTTTTGGATTTTTTTTTTTTCTTCTGATTTTGATAAAACTGTTGCCATAGCGAAAAACGGGAAGCTATGATTACTTCAGATGTAGGTCACAGCTCATGTAATTCTATGTTGCTTCCGTATCTCAAACATATGATCCACAAATTTGTTTGGGACTAAACCCATTTCGATTGACAACACTTTGTTTGAAGTTAATAGAAATTCCTGAGGCTAGTGTGAAAAAAGTATTTCTCATTTTGTTCAGCTGCACTGACAGGATGTTGAACTTAATGCCAGCTTTTGTTTCATGTGGATAGGCTACATAAATTATAAACCAGGTCAACAGACCTGTAGTGTGACAGATTTCTGATCTGTTTTAAGCTGTGGGGATTGATTGTTGCCACATGAAGGAAAACTCTTGTCCCAATTTATAGACTATATTTATCACTACTGGGCATAATAGTTTGGTTTCTGTTAAAGGCATGAAAAAAGTAACAGTGAATTGACCTATATTTTGGATTATTCATTCTAAACACTGTAAAGAAGGCAATAAACGATGTTCACAGAAAAAGGCAGCCTACTTTTTTTTTTTTTAGCTGTTTCGAAAAGAAATTAATGGTGAATTTTTATTAAATATTTAAAGTTAAAGCTTATATAACTTTCCTTTCAAAGCATGAACATAATTAAACAGAACTCAGCAGTGCCAGGCACAGGCCTGAGGCTTGTCCTGACTGAACATTCTGAGAACTGGCCTATGTTCCCGCCCTTGAGATAATCATTTCAGGGTCTAAAGACGTCAGAGGATAGGACTACATTTGTGTGATTTCTGTAATTATTCACTCTCAGTTTATTTAGTACTGGCAACTTATCTCTTACGTCTTGTCACTTTGGCCAACCTTTTATAAATGAACTTCAAATATATTGTATTTTGGAGCTCTAGACTCTCTGGAGTGTTAAAGCAAGTCTGAAAAAAGAATCCCTCAGTGTCTCCATTAAAACAGTCTCCCAGTATTGTGCTTAAACTGTAAGACCACCTACTGATGGCTAACAATAGCCCCCTTTCTCTTACGCTCTGAAAAGTAGGTCTAACCGCCTCTGCCATTGTCCCATTTGTGCCAAGTTTGAGATTCAAGGCTGGGGGAGCACAAGGCAGGTTACAGCATGTTGACCTTACATTCAGTCTCTTATTGTTAACTCAAAACCAATGATGCAGGCAATCCAAATACTGTAAGCGTCACTCCACTAGCCTTCAGCCAACTCAAGTTATTATTCAGCCAATAAAATCTAACCACTGTAACTACATGTGACATGACTTGAAACATTAAGCTAAATATTTACACTTTTTCCAATGCGTCCTTGAGCAAACAACACCACTTATCTTATGAGGATGTTTTGAAACTAATGAAGACTCAGGTTTTTTTGTTTGTTTTGTTTTTATAAAATTACATCACTTTTTAAATCACCATTATTATTGCATTTTCCAATTTCATTGTCAAGCACAAAATTCAAGGGACCTATTATTATCATTTTTTAAATTTGTTTTCTAATCAAAGAAATATTAGATGTTGTGCATTTTTTGGCTGTTAAATTGTGTAGCCTATATGGAGTTTAATTAGCATTACCTCGTATTCCAAGTAATTTATTTTATTTTTTTCATTTTTAGTGCAAACTGAGCAAGTTTCAGGTCAAAACAATCATGTACTGGCTCTCACTGCAAAGACCAGTGTAATTTCTAGACTCTATGTGACATCAGAGTGTATTGTCCACTCAAAACTGTGCTCTAATTACAGACCCCTGTTATCAAACTAATCATACTGCTGCTCTCCTTTTCCCTCTGCTTTTCTATGAGTTTACTGTTTGAAATGTGTTTGTGGGTGGAGTTTAGAGGCTGAGCGTCACTTTAAATGGTAAATAGTCTCTATTTATACAGTGCTTTTCCACCTTCCAAGGTACTCAAAGCACTTTCCAATCAAGGATCCACTCACCCAGTGTTCGCAGACACTGAGACAATGTGGGTTAAGTGTCCTGCCCGAGGACACAACGACAATCCACTTTTGTTGCCACACTGAGGAATCCGGTGTTCCAGCGGTCTCCATCCAAGTACTAACCAGGTCCTAACTTGTTTAATTTCTGAGATCTGATGGGATCATCATGCTTTGACAAGCAGGTATTTACACACAATTCCTGCATTTATTCTTCCCTTGAACCAAAACATCCTGTATACAGTCTATGGGCAAAACTTAAAGGTGAGGTGGCTGATTTCACACTACAAACACAATTTAATTTTTACTTTTTCTTCTAAATTCTTCGACACCTCGTTAATACCAACAAGTATTCATTTTTGGTTGCAATTAACTAAAAACCATTTAACACAAACAGTAATATATAAAGTGAAATTGGAGAGGACCACCCAAGCACAGCCAATCAGAGCGCAGCATTTGACTTCTGATTAAGCCAGAATTGCAACCAAAAATTAATACATGTTGATATTAACCATGTGTCAGAAGATTTAGGAGAGGAAGTCTAAACTCTAAATTGTGTTTGCTGTGTGAAATTCAGCTCCCTCACCTTTAAAGCTACCATTTAATGGCGTCACAAGGCAGAACGCAGCATTTTCAGCACTGACAATAGGGCCTAATGAACACTCAAAAAGCAAGGCTACTACTCAATAATCTGTATGAAACTAGACACAACACCATCTATGTTTTAAAAGAGGAACAGTGTCTAAAAACTCAAAGAAGTGTGTTTTGTGTTAGATGCTATTAACCCTTTAAAGTAGTTGAAATATTTTAATAACAGAAACAATTACTTCTTGTTTAAAAATGCAGAACCGAGAAACCGTTCCTCTTCATTGTTGCATTTAACCATACAAGCTGGATTGTAATTCATGTGGCTTTATTGTTGAATGAAGACATTTTAATATCAATGATCTGGTGGCTGATCATTTTTATATTGTTTTACATTTTTTCATTGTCTACAGAGCTAGAGGGTAAACGCTGATTGTTTCTGAGCGGTTTTGAATCCAGAACAGCTTATTATATTAAATATTAAATAAATAAAATACAACCCTGAACAAACTAATGATGAAGAAACAGCTATAACAGGCTCACAAAAGATTATTATTGTTCGTAGCTGATGCTAAATTTATGAAAATGACTTACTAAGCTCTACAGTTTCTTGCCCCTAAACACAAAAAAATATGGAAGAAAATATACTGCAATGACCTTTTGCTATTGTACTTAAACGTGGCTAGTTCTGCCCCCTGGTGGCACTTTTCAATAATAGCTTTAGAGGTAATGAAACATTGAATAAAACAGTGACCTACAAAAAAAAATAATAATAAAATAAATAAATAAACATTGTTGAATTTTAATTATAGGCCTACACGTTTTTTGCCAGCAAAGAAAAAAGACACATGGACAAAACATACACTTTAGGCTACAGATATTAACTGGACTACATTTAGTTTCACATTGAGTTTCACTGATATTCATCATGTAAATTTGTATTGTGGAGTCATTATATTCAGTAGTACTGTGCTAATTCTAAGGCACAAAAAATAGGTTTGTGGGGGCGTTCGAAATTACGGATAGTCTATGTAGTCTTAAAGGAGACCTATTGTGTTTTCCCCTTATATTTAGTAATAAGCTATGATGTAGATCTGTAATTTACATTGTGTGCTATGTTAATCAAAACTAATTTATAACCGATGACAAATATAGAGATCTATTGACTTTTTGTTGAAAACTTGATGGCAAAATCTTACTTTCACAAGCAGCATAATATAAATGACTTATTTGGAAGTTGGAAAGTACAGACAAGTGGTAGATGAAAATTGGACTTTTCTAGGCTCTCAAACATCAGCTGCAAGACAATACAAGAATACTCAAACAACCAAAAATTAATCTAAATACAACTTTGAATAAACTAATTATGAGAGAACATTGTTTCAACACGATTACAAACTCAGAAATGTGGATTTGACATAATAGGTCCCTTTAAATATAATATTCATCAGTAGCATGTATAAAATATTCAATCAGCTCCTTGGTGCTCTTTTCAAGCCTGAATGTTTCTCTAAATCCACCATGAAGGCATCACTTGAGCAGGAGCCTCCCACATCTTATGTGCGTCATAAAGCAGCTTGTGTTGGCGTCATCCCCACAGTCTATCAGCGGTTTTACTCGTCTTTTCAAATGTTGGGATCTCCTTCAAGTTTGGTCAGATCTGTAGCTGTGCCCATAAACATGCTACGGCCCCTCTCCAAACGACTCTTTTTGTCCGTGAGCCGAAAAGCCTCCATGAACTCATCAATGTCTATGCAGCCGTCATGGTTACTGTCTATAGTCACTGCCAAGTCAGAGATAGCCTCATCAGTGATCTCCATCTTTAGGTAGATGCTCAGGAGTTTCCACGTTTGCCTGAAATCCTCTATTGTAATGAAACCTGAGAAAAAACAAGAGAGAATGAGAGATTGGAAAGGTCACTGAGGTATAGAGGCTTTTGGCTGCTTGTTGTGGGGGATGGAGAGAGCAGTAGATCACTGGGTTAATCCTCCTTGTTATTGTCAGGAATCAGGACATGGCTGTAACAACAGGTAGCTTAGCACACATCTCTGCAATGTGTGCCATCACTGCAATTCATTTCAGTACTATTAGAATTGAACTGGTTATACATTATACATATTTTGGTTATGATTTTGATGATCTGATTTTTGTCAATACATTTGACAACCTCACTGCAACTACAGATACTCACTTAAACGAAACATATGCAACACTGACTTATTTGATGTTTTAATCATGTTCTAACATTGCTTCTTCATCAAAACATAACTGACACTTTGTCAAATGAAATACGATTCTTTCTCTGTCTCAGAAAACACCGTTCTGAATGTCCCAGTTTTGTGATGTCATGGGATCTGAGATCTTCTGGACTGATTTAAATTCATAAATCGATTATGATAATGATTTAGCATATCAGGCATCATCAATTTGATTATTTCCTTTGCAGCCAGTAGATGGAGCTCTTACTCAATTCCTGAGGTGAGAAACACACTTAATTCCTGATTTTTAAAAAACAATGTGCCTAAAAATGTTTTTACATATTGCATGATGTAAAGAGCATGTATCTTGACAATATATATATATGTCCTCTTTTCTGTGAAAACACCGTTCCACAGAAGTTTCTGTCTTTGTCTGGTGTTCAGTGCCATACATTACAACTTGTATGTCCATGAGAGTCAAGTTCTTGTTCACTGTGATGCCCTCACCAGTCTAAGGACTAATTTGTATGTTTCCTGTAAACATTTGCTTTTCCATTTGCTTTGTATGATACGCTGACTTTCTGTTGGTAAAATCATCAGTTTTGTAAAGTGAGGTAACTGTTGTTAATAGTAATTTTAAAAATGTTATTACGGTTAAAGTTTAGCTCAGTTTGAATGCTTATGGCTTTACCTGAGTTGTCTGTGTCTACAATTCTGAAGATGGTCTCTATAGTGGAGCGATGACGGTACAGTGTCTCAATCAACCCTTCGTCAATGTGCTGAAGGAAACAAAAAAAGTATTATCATTGCTCTGTGTCATTACAGAGAATATGAGAGAACATGTACTGAGGGTTTTACATCAGTCTTAGGTTTTTGATGGACAGCTCGCTGAACCACAGGAAGTAGTTGATCATGCCTTCACTAGATTTGCATGTGACCAGTTGAGAGCGCAGCATCCTCCAGGGCAGGCCAAGGTGCATCACACTCTCCACTGCATCGGCCCAGTCACTCAGACTTACCAGACCTAAAGACGACAGAGTTTCTGTGAAAGTGTTTGGCTTTTATTCTGCTAAACTGTTGTTGCTTTATTTGTTCTTTGTCGGCATTTAAGTCATTCATACAAAACACAAAGACACAAGGTCAGATTTCATGTGGTGAGACTCTGAAATAATAACCAAAGCATAATGGTACATAATAGTGTAATGGTGTAGGGTTACACCTAGTTCACAAACGGCTGAAACATTACACACCTGTGTTCTCTTTGTCATACGCTCTGAAGGCACTCATGAGGTCAGACTTGTGCGCAAACAGTTGTTCCCGCAGGACTTTGAGGGCTGAGCGCTCTGTACGTCCCACACTGCAAACAACACAACATTTTAACAAAGCAAATCATAAAACTATCAGCCATCAGCATGATAACATTTTATTACGCTCATAGTTACACACCTCTGTCTCACTGTGAGCTCTCGGGTCATGCTCGTGGCCTGGTATTGAACCATATAAGGCACAAGATCTGGCCCCAACTTAACATAGGCACCTCTATTGCTTCCAACATCATAGTAGTTAGAGGCAGAAAACAAAGTCAAAACCTAACAAAAGAACAAGAAATATGGACCTTATTAAAAGTACCTCTGACCACCTCAAAAATTTGTAATGCAAAAGTATTTTTGCTCACATAATATAACAAATGTATAGGTGTTAATTATCCAGTAGATGAACTAAAAGAGAAAGTAAATCCATCTTTCCCCATCTCACCTTGCGGTTGTGGCAGAACTCGTAACCCTCCTGTTTGCACTCGTGGGAGCGGATCAGCAGCTGCAGGTTGTGTCTGTTCAGGAAGTCCTCAGTCACGTCGGGACCCCAGTAACAGCCCCCGCCCCTCACTTCATTGGGCATGCATCCATCTTCAGTCATTGGGTCACTCCACAGCAGATCCAGAATCTATGAGCAAACAGCAATTTGATCTTTAAACGTATTGAATGTATAACACACATAACAAAATCCTGTAAAAGAAAGATATTTGAGAATCTTTACATATAAAAAAGAAATATTTAAAAGTGAGATCTTACTGTAATAACAACAAAAATAATGAAGCTTAACTTTTATAAATACCTCTATAACAAATATATAAGTAACTATTATAATCAGATACTTTGTTAAAAAACCTTATTGAAATTATCTTCCCATACAAAATGAAGTGCAGTGATGTGTAAAACTATGTCTTGGAAAAGTACAAATAATGAAAAGTATTTAAAAAAACAACAACAAAAAACAAAAACATAAAAATAAATACAAAATATATAAAGCAGACAAAACATTGATAAAATACAGATTACATACATACATTACAGAACATGATAATGACAGTTACTAAAATGTTAATAATATTTTAACGTTTAAAACAGCAATAAGCATAGTTCAAATGTCCCACCTGTTTCCACTCTTCTTTGGCATTGTCGCTGTTCACTGACTCTATAGAGACAGATTCTAAAACTTCATTCTCTTGATTTTGGTTGTCCGGTTGGAAGATGGACGCTCTCTTCCTGCACAATTCCAGCTCATCCTCCACTCTAATTCGGTCTGAAAAGTCCTGGAGTGACCGGTTCTGGAAGCTGGTGCGTGTCCCCAACGGTTTAGGATATGTCATAGAGGCTCTACGCTGCAAAAACTTACTATTTGACCACTCTTCGTCCAGTTCAGAATCTACAGACATTCCAGCCAAGCTCGTGTGTCTTCTCTTTGGAGGCCTTAATGCCGAAACATACTACAGAAGACACATTTTATTTTAATGTAGGTGGCAGAATCACTTATCAGAAAAGCTACCTAGCATGTATTTAAATACTTTACATTGTGTCTTACTTACTTTGTGCCTGTCCACTCTTGCAATGATGCCAAGATCAGTGCTGTCGGAAATTCCACCGTGGATAACTAGCACTCTCTGATCAATTACTGTTGCTAATGGTAACCAGCTGAAAATCTTCTGTAGCAGCTTTAGAATGCGCTTGCCGTGCATCTGGAAAGAAACATCTGATTAATGTTATACTCTCTCTTCTTCAACAATTATTTTTTTTATTAATGGCACCAGCGTAGCACAGTAGTAAATAGTATCTTTTACTATAGGCCTTATCCCAGGGCTAATCAACTTTATTTTCTTGAGGGCCAGATTTTTTTGGCCAGAATTGGCCTCTGGGACAGAGGTGTAAGCTGGGCCATCACTTTTAGCACAATTTGGGGTCACACAAAATGACATAATTTTTTACACTGTAAAACACCTGCATTAGAATGTTGTGGAAAAACAAAATACAACAAATTTAATCAACATGACTCTACTTTGCCAACTCCTTTTTTTAACCAATAAGCAACAAAGAACAAAGAATAATTCAGACTCAAATAGTTTAAACCAGGACCAACACATGTGTCAAGCAGAATTAAACAAAGATTAAGATAAGCATAGGACAGTAATGTAGAGCTAACCTAAAATAAAACCAGATAAGAACAAATATTTTTGTTTGGAAGATGGGTTGCGAGCTGGATTTACCTGGTTGGATGGCCTAATCTGACCCCCGGGCTTTATGTTGAATAGCCCAGCTATAAGCTCTATTCCAAGGCTATTCAACTTAATTTTAGTACAGATTTTTCAAATGTGGTTTGTGTGCAGCAAATCACATAAATTTAGATTGAGATCTCACAAAATAAAAGCAGAATTAAACAATGGCTGGACTAGGGATAGCAAGGTCTAAACTAACTCTAAATTAAACCAGACTACACTACACTTACAATAGTAAGCAAGAAAAAACATATTTCATAATATTTTATGACAAATAGGCCGGATCAGATGATTGGAGGGCCTGAAGTAGCCCTCGGGCATTTTGTAGAATAGAACCGCTCTATGTTTGATTACAGGTGTATTGTCTGTTTGAGAGTGGGAGGGACAACACAACAAGTAGTCAGCAAAAAAAAACAACAAAAAAAAAAAAAAAAAAAAAAAAAAACAACAAATTGTTGTTCAAACTCTTTAAATAATTACTCTAATTTACACAAAAAACACCTATCTAAATATGCTAAAGCTAGAGCCTAGGCCTATCACACCAAACACAACAACTGTACCTTATATTTTGTTAAGACTTCTTTAGTGAAGCCATACCTTCGATAGAGGTACAAAACATAAGCACAATATTTAAGAAAGCCCCCACATGTACTTGTCTTGTCTATAGTCTGTTTGTACCTCAAGTTCACTATGTGGTCCTCGTGGTTTCCTCGATTCAGATACACATCACTGGGATACACCAGAAGAAATGCAAACAGAATGAGGAGAATCTCAATTGAGTCATGACCGCGATCCACAAAGTCCCCGTTAAACACATAGGGCTTCTCCAAAGATGGCATGCCATTCTGAAACAACACATGAACAAGTGAGTCTGAAACAACAGATACAGTAGATAGGCAGACAGACAGACAGACAGACAGACAGACAGGCGAACAGATGAATGAATGGATATGATACATTGGTAAAACAATAAAAACATATCTGAATTCCAAGGTAGCCGGGAGTTATTTATTAGCCCTCAGTAAAGAGAACAATAAAAACGTTATGAGACATTGTGTTCTCTCAAGAGATGTGCCTAGATTTTTACTTAATATATAATTTTAAAAAGTATTAAAAATATAGCACTGCTTCTATAAACAACACTCTTTTTTATCAAGAGTAAACACATCTTGATCATTTCTACATAGCGTAACATAATTTGTTGCAAAAAATATAGTTTGAATCTCTAATGGTCCCACATTTTAGGGTCAGGACACAAGTATTTCCATTTTTAAGCACTGATTGCTATTTATATCATGCCATTGTACAACAAAACTTTATTGATGCTGACTAACCTTGTAGAAAATAAGCAGAAGGTCTTCCAACTGGCCATGCAAATCACCTTTGACAAACAATATAATTCAATATGGAAAAAAAAACAACACACACACGCGATGATGTGTTACTGACTTAGAACTTATGATCTGTTATTCACTGGCCGCTTACCACAAATTGTTATCTCTTTGCTCTGGCAAGTGGAAATGCGATTAATATTGGGCAACTTTCGGATGAGTTTCCACGTCTCGAGAAGCAGCTGAAGGACGTAGCGAGAGTGCAATTGCTACAAGGAGAAAAAACAGAAATTCTAATTCTGAATGAACAGGTACTAAGGGACAAAAATACCTTTTTGTTCCTAAAGGCCTCCACCAAACCCACAGCCTGTTCCACTGTCAGTGGGAAGGTCAAGTGTGGACCAGAGTAGATCTCTGGCACTTCAATGTTCTTGTAGCAGAAATATCTCTCCCATTCTGCATCACGGCACACATCGTTCTCTCTGAAGATGTGACAGATTAACTTTCCTACAAAAAAACAAAACAAAGACTGCATAAATAAGTTTTGATTTAGCCCATAAAAAAGCAGATATCTCACGTTCGTTGCTTGATGGAGTGAAATTGTCCATAAGATACCCCAGGAAATTGTAAAGCTGAAAAGAGCAGAAATATAAATACTTTTTTGGGATTTTTTTTATTAATTTTGCTATTTTTATTTGTGGGTTATACCTTGATTTGTGCCTGTTCCCCTGAATATTCGATGGACTGGAAGATATGCCATGTGCATCTCCGTCTCATTTCTGTTCGCGCAACATACTGACGATACCATCGCTGTATCAGGATGGCCGCTCGGATGGCTGAACAACAGTCAAACAACAACATTAAGTCTGATACACAAAGAAACATTTGACATGTTGTTTTTTATTTTAAGAAAAACAGTTGAAGACAAGTCTATAACAACTCCTGGAGCTGATGACTTACATGTGACAGCTTTGTGTTGCATAAAAAGAAGATAATACATTAGCTGCAAGTAAGACATGTTTACAAGTGTTTTAAGTCAACAGAAGTTACCTTTTCCTGGGTGTTTACTAAACTGGCTAGACTTGGAGACACCACATCCCATGTCTGTCTCTGTGCAAAGGACACAAAAACATTTAACTTTGGGTTTCTTTTTATAATGTGCTCTACAGTCATTTCACAGAAACAGTAATAGATTTTCTAATTCAGCAATAGCATAGAAATTATAAAAGTGGCAAATTTGTGTTGTTAATTGGAATTATTTGTTCAATATGTTCAAATAATAGTGATGTTATTTACTTTTTGTTGTAACATTTTTGATAGTGTTGTAAATTGTGATGGCATGAATTGTTTTACACTAAACATGTAGGCTACCGTTGTACTGTTGTACATTAACTCTTTTCACTGCCGCTAATGGGGCTCCTAATAATACGTAAACAAACAGAATCAAAGCCAGGCTATTTTCTGGACACGCCATGTGTTTGCTGCTGTGATACTGACAGCCTTAGCGTGGGTCAGGCACAGAAGAGCAAGGCTTTTTAATCTCTTTATCTGTTGACCTTCAGTACTGGCCTCAATCCTGAAGAGTGTTTCAGTCTGAATTACACGAGGCCTTACATTAGTTGTTGTGGTTGTTATTGTATGGTTTTTATATAGATAAAACATGATTATCTTTCTATGCTTATCTAAAAGTAGGCTAGAAGTCAATATGTGACTATGAGGGAAAGCTCAACAGTCATATCATTGGTTTTATAAAGACACAACTGAACCAAAAAAGGCACAATACGGGAGAATAGTTTTTTGACTTTTTGTGCTCTACTGAATCACAATTTAATCAAACTGCAGTACATCAACAACCTAAAGGTTCTCACTATTCTTAAACTATCTGAAAAAACATAACAAGTTTATCCAGAAATAGTGTCTATTTGTGCACACCTTGTGTTATTCACCAAGTTAATCAACAGTGCTAGAAGTTAGCTCACATAATTAAATAGCAAAGAAGCACTTACATGGTTAACTTTTGTAGCCAGTCACCACAACATTTAAAGACAATAGCCTTCTGTTCCGCTGCATCCCCTCAGTCCTCCAGTATCATCAGTCCATGTGGAAGAATGGGACCAGCACCCAACTTAGCAGCCAATTCATGGGTGCAGCTGTGCCCAGTGCCCTGTCCTCAGTTAGTCCAGTCTGTGCTGTGTACTGGAGCAGTTTTAGACTCTGATGCATGAGCTCCAAGTGGATTACACTAATGACTTGATAAGACCAGACAGCTCGCAGGCCTCAGCTTCAGGCCTACAGCAAAATACAAAGAGCACGTCAAATAACTGAAATTGTGTATTACTCCTGTGAGGCCTATAACCAATGAGTTTTGTATAACTGGATTTACCCCATTAAATATACTTAGCAAAGTGCAAATAGTTTGGAGAACATCATTAGGTTTTATCGTTCTATTAGGGGAAAGCTGAAGGTAAATAGATAGGCCTATATCATTATCAACGTTTAAATTAGAGCAATGTTTTATGGTTAATGTTTTATTACCTCTGGCAGTATTTTGCCCCGCCCACTTTTCTTGGCAGCACACTTCCTGTTTAGCCCTGTTAAGTAGCTAACATGTTAGCTTGGTCTGTCTAGCGGGTCAATCTGTAATAAATGTAATGACAATTAAAACAAACCTAGCGACTGAATTTTACAGGCTTTTACACAGCTAAACAAGAATGCACTGATAAGTTTTAACCATTAACGTTACTTTAGACAATTTCTAGACTTTTCCGATGGTTTAACGGCTAACGTTACAATAACGCGTTCCCAAGCCTTGACAAATAATCTTGCTAACTAACATCAACTACTAGTACTTAAGTTTTTTCTTTTAAACTTCCCTAATCAAGCACCCATTATTTGAGTTTCGCACTGAGTTGGCAATCTGTCGGTTGCAAAAATCACCTCGTAAAGCAACACAGCAGAACACTGGCGCTCTTGAACAATGCTCGAGTTAGTGGGCGGCGGCGCTGTCAAGGTTTTAGCTGCTTCGTTTCGTTTCATTTATGTTTCTATAAGTTCTAATTATACTTCCATGTGTCTTACCTTTATGGTTAAGCCTTTTTATATGCATGACAGTTTACCACATTACACATCAGACGGCGGTTTTGTTATAGTTATGGGCTGCTGTCTACGCATGCGCTTGCAACAACTGTTTAGCGCCTCCACGGAGTCATGTTATCAACATAGTCGTTAAAAAGAACCACTAATGTATGTCATCTGATCCCTCACCACATATTGCTAAAGTTTAATTTGAAAGAGGCCCTTCATTGCGCCATAAAAATCAAATGTGTACACCCCCAAAACAGGAAATAGAGTTACTGCTGTTAGGGAGCACAGAGGAGCGCGTGCAGTCAGCCAGTGGTGGTAGTCAAAATGAAGATCGCAGTTTTGGGGGCCACGGGACAGACTGGACAGTATTTGGTCCAACAGGCTCTGCAGGAGGGCCACTGTGTCACTGCTGTAGTCAGGAATCCGGCTAAACTCACCGTGCATCATGACAATCTCAAGGTAATGTTGACTTTCTGTTTAGAGTTCAGTAATAAAACTGCATATAGGAGAAAGTGATAACATAAAATGTTTATCAAGTAGATCAAGTAGTGCAAATGCATTAGGAACCAAAAAACAAGTTTGATCTAATAAAAGAGCTGAGTGGTAAGTTAATGATTAACTACGTTAACTGTAAAGGATATTAAGCTTGTAAATGAAAAGACAAAATGCACAACAAATAACACAAAAATAAGTACAATACATTTTATATGGGGCAAGAAACTTTTTATTCCCTACATTTATTACAATACAAGCTTTTAGGCACAAAGTAAACTAAATTTAATTTTAAACCGTAAAATATTTCTCAAAAAGGAGAAATAGAAGAGAGATTAAAATATTCTGAGAAGTACAACAGTCAAATTCATTTTCCACGCCTCTACTTGGTCATAAGTAACTTGCTATAGATAAGGCCTGATTTTGATTTGATAACGTTCAAAGAAAATATCTATTTTAGTTAGTTGATATTATATTATATTGACTGGCCTTCAAGTCTACACACAGTCATAAATAAATATTTGCATGACAGTAACAGCACACCTTAGATTAGAAAACAAATGCTTATCAAGTTTGTCATTGTAACATAGCAATCATGAAAGTGTATTTTTGTAGTCAAACATTTATTTAAACCTGGAAAGTCCCCATCAGATTTCCAATCTCTTTTCAAGGGGGTCCTGTTTAACATAACTGCGCAATATATTGAAATTAGCATACTATCTTCAATGTTGTTTTAAAATTATTCAAAAAACTAAGCAATAACAGTAAAAAGAGAGTTTTTATTTCCTCAAAAAAGGTGACAATGTTTACTGGCATTTAAAATAATGCCTGGTATCTATGGCCTAAAGAGCGTGCTTAAAGACGTGCTTTGACACATCTCTGTTGGATTTGACATAGTATGTAATTATTATTATTATTATTATTAATATAATTTTTTTGAGTAGTAGTAGTAGTAGTAGTAGTAGTAGTAGTAGTAGTAGTAGTAGTTTATAAAGAGGTTATCAGAACACCTTGTTAAAAACACTACTATACTTAACTTCTTTTACATGTATTGTGAGCTAACAATAAAATCGAGAATCTTGACATCTTGTGGTGTCCTGTTGCATCCAAATGATAAAATACACTATTAACCATTATTCATGAATGATTTTCTTTTTTTCTTCGTAGGTTGTGGAAGCAAATATTTTCTCTGCAGATAGTTTGAAGGACCATTTCAAAGACCAGGATGTGGTTATGTCCTGCCTTGGCTTCCCCACTTCGTTTTTCTCAGCAGTGACAGGCTACACTTTGTCCATGCACGCTACTGTCAAAGCCATGCGAGAGGCGAAGGTCAACAGACTTATCACTATGACGTCCTGGTACACCGAACGTAAGCCTCACTACACAGACAAGGCTGAAAAAGTTCTGCTAAAATGCTATATAATATGTTCTGTTTTTTAACAGCCAACTCTGGGGTCAGTCGTCATTTATGATCCGCTGTATGTTGTTACCAATGATCCGGAGTGTGCTCACAAATATGTTCCAGATGGAACAATTTTTACAAAAGACAAACGACATTGACTGGACAGTGGTTCGTCCTCCTGGGCTGAGGAACCAGTCTGCTTCAGGTGAGTGATATAGTAAAAAAATAAATACAAATTATAATGAAAAAAAAAAATCTACTACTAATAATAAAGTAATAACAACAATTTTCACAGAATAATAACAACAGTCATCACCGTTGTTCCCCTAACATTTAGCAGTCATGTTTTTTTTTTAATTACATTTTATTGTCTAAATTTGGTGCTTTTACTGACAGAAACGTGTGTAAATTAAAAAAAGCATCAAATTAATTTTGACAATGTGAAATAACTGAATCTTGATTTGATCAGAATCAGGAAAAGTTTTATTGTCATTGTCAGTGAACAAAACAATTTTACAAACTAGGAACTTGCTTCGATGTGAAACATACTAACACTGATTCAATTTCAAGTCATTGCAAAGGCATATTTTTGCAGATTCCAATGCCTTAGGGGACTTTTGTCATAGTCTAAGCCTTTCAAAGCTTTAACATTGCAGTTTCAAACTGATCAAGCCTTAAGTCTCTTCTAAAGGAGACTTTGTTTTGTCTTGTCAGAGTCACTCCTGTGATGCTGCTTTCTGTGTCCTCAGCTCTAGAGTTCTTGACACACGAGGGCTACTTTGTGCCTGACAGCAATGGGATCCCTGTCGGCAGCGCCGTGGCCCGAGGAGATGTAGCCCGCTTCATGCTCTCACTGCTCAACAGCAACGCTTGGATCAAGAAGGCTGTGGCTATAGCTACAAAATAAGAATCACCTCATCCAAATCACAGATTTTAATAACAAACTCATTCAGTTTTATACAGTTACTTCACAACATAATTTTTCATTCATTCATTTTCTACCGCTTAATCCTGTTAAGGGCCACGGGTGACTGGAGCCTATCCCAGTGACTTTGGGCCTTAGGCAAGGGAACACCCTGGACAGTGGCCAACTTAGGGTTAGACAGACAACCATTCACTCAATGGGGAAATTTACAGTGATGCCCAATTATCCTAAACATGCATGTTTTTGGAGGTGGGAGGAAACCCACGATGACATGGGGAGAACATGCACATTCCACCCAGTGAGTTCATGAGATGTTGATATGGTCCGATCCGGAAGTCGAACCCGCTACCTCCTTATTAGGAAGGCAGAGCTCCAGCCACTTTGCTTCATTTTGACATATTCACTGGCACATTGTTCATTTATATGCATCGTCTGTAATACCAATAAATAAAACCTACTTGTCTGTTGACAATTGTGTGCAACTATAATTAAATTAAACTTTGTAGCACAGTTACATTCATTGATTAAAGACATAATTTTACTTTTACTTCAGTAACATGGAAATGAGCATTACTTTTCCCACAGTGACTAAGTTTGTAATAAATAAAAGCTTAGGTCTGAGGAAAAGTATGGATGTCTAAGAGTACCTGTCTAATTATGTCTTATTGAATATAATGTCTGCAAAGGAAGATTTCAATCATTCTCCTAACCGTAATATTTGATTAATTTTTCAAGTATTAATACTCTTAGTTGAGTAAATATTCCATTCACCATTGTTTATAATAATGATTGACATTTTCTAAACCTAAAAGTGTATTGTAAACTAAACCTCAAGGTTGATTTGTTTTCTAGCACATGACCTTGCCCTCAGGTGACATCAAAAGCGAAAACGAACATGCGGACTAACCTGTAAGATTAGTCAACGAAAGACTTTTTCTCAACACACCTACACAAGACACAATAATTAATATCAAGGCGCTTTCTACTATTTGATCATAGAATTCAAATAACCAAAGCTTGATTTTTTTTCCTCACATTGTTTAAATTGTTTTGATGCAATTTTCCAGTTCAAATATTTCAATTTGGAGCCACTGGAAAACATTTAGAAGGATGTAACTATACTATTTTACGTAAAAATTTTATTTCAATTTAAATGAAGAAAATGTTCTGATCTATCTTTAATTGCAGGCTTCTGATGTATATAATACTATAACAATAATATATAAACAGACTATAAAGAATTCTAAAGCTCCTGTACATGTAGATCTGAAAACCTGTTACTCAAGATGGTAACATGATATCGAGTTTTTCTTAAACAATGAATGTTTTCTGCATATGTTCCAGAAACGTAGATTGAAGAATGTAGATCAGAAAGAAGATAATGTCGTCTTCTTGTTGCCAAAGGTTGTATTATATGTCAGAACTCAGTCATTTTCTAAAGTGACCTTCTTCTAATTGCTCACGTTTGGTAATGAGGCCTTTAATAATTCAAACGCTAAACAATAGCTTTTCCATAACTTTGTTGTTCAGTTTTCAAAAACCTATAGTTACAATAATGCATTTTAAGTTACAAGCACATTTAGAAACACAATTTGAACTCTGCATGTTTTATTTCATATTTTTTGATAAAACCATTAAAATATTTACAATTGTCAAACTGTACATTGATACCACAAAATAGTTTGAGCTGTAATATTATTTTTAATAATACTAATAAATAGAAAGAGCCTATGGGGCGTTCTTTAATATCTGCAGATTGTCAAATTTAAGAGTTTTATCATTCAAAACACAGAGCAATCATCATCATAAAATCACTGCTCATAAACAACTAAAATAATATATATAAATAAAAAAAGCAGATATTGACTTACCGTAATTATTAAATTATTAAATATTATTGATCTGCGCTGATATACAACATATTCTAAAAAGCATTTGGCTTTGTTTGGGTATTTATTTACAAAACTGTTTTTTCACAAGAACATAGCACAAACTCGCACCCGCCACAGTCATACTCACAGTGTCTATGTAGAGTCGATCAAAAGATCAGTTATAAATATATTATGATTGTCCATGTTTGATCATAAAGAAACTGCACATAAATCCCCTCTCCTCAATGTTTTGGGCTATGGTTTATCACCCCCTGCATACATTTCATTTATCTTTTCCTGGTACATCTTTACGACAATAGGTCTTCTTAGTTTCATAGTGGGACCTGCGGAGACAAAATAAAGAAAAATGTTGGTTTTGCAAATGTTTACTACACTGGTTTTAAATTTATAATCCAATCCAATCCAACTTTTTTGTATAGCCCAATTTATAAACAAGACCATTTCCAAAAAGCTCATTGTAGTAATATGAAACATGACATTTAGCTCTCAAGTACAACTTTTTTAACATCTATAAACAACTAAGACTAATAATAGTAGTAGTAATCAAGACAATATAAAAAGCAAAAGCAATCCCTGTCACTATTAAAATAAATATAAGCTGCAAAAAACATAAAATGTATGAAAAATAAATAAACTGAAAAAAATAGCGGACCAACTCACAAAGAGGGAATAAAAGTCAGAAAAGACGAAATTTCTTCTCATGAGAAAAGCAGGTGACATGTTTTAGGTCAGGTCTATAAAAAATTAACTATTCACTGTAGGAAAACATTTTTCCCCCCTCATTTTTAATAAATCACAGCCAACATGTTGGCCACCTTTGATAATACTGCATCTCTGCATCTTAAGTATTATCAACAAAACTAATCAGTAGACTCGGCTTAAGCTGAAAGAATTTGTTTTAAAGGGTGAGGTCACACTTGCAAACAGAACAAAGAGGTTAATTATATTTAACATTGGGTCCGAACCCAAACCTAAACACGGACATGACCAGGAGTTAGTGGCCTCACATCAGTGCCACCTATAAGATTTTAGTGGCACAAGAAAACTATATTTCATTAAAGTTGGGTGGCTAACTTTTTTACTTGTAAATTGGTAAACTTTGCATTTTTCTAAAATAAATAAATAAATAAAATATGTATATAATAAATGCAGCACTTTGAGAAAAAATGAGGAGCCGAAAGCAGTGCTCTGATTGGCTGAGCTTGGGTGGTCCTCTCCAGTTTCACTTTGTTGTTTGTTAAAGGTGGGGTAGCTAATTTTCACACTGCAAACACTATTTTCAAACCCGACTATTTCCTCTCATAAATTATTTGACACATGTTAAATATGGACAACTTTTCATTTTGGTTTCAATTACGACCTATAAGCTTTTTTTTACAAACAACAAAGTGAAACTGGAGGACCACCCAAGCTCAGCCAATCAGAGTGCAGCATTCGGGTTCTGACTAGAGCTAAAATTCATTATTCTTCAATTCAGACAATACACAGTGGTATAATTTTTTCACAAAGTGCTCCATTTATCATATACCTTTTAGTGGAAAACACAATGTTTGCTAATTTGCAACTAAAAAAGTTAGCTACCCCACCTTTAAGTTTTGTGTAAAGTTTGTAAGCCATAACTGCAACCACATTGAATAAATGTTGCTATTATGTGTTGAAAGATTTACGAGGAAGTTGTCAGATTTCAAACCTAAATCGTGTTTGCTGTGGGAAAATCAGCTACCTCACCTTTAATTGTATTTATTTTGTGGAATAAATGTTACTTATTGACTGTAGTGATCAAAAACACAGTGATTACAGATTAAATACAGTTACCTCTATACTGGATTTTTGTTATCCCAAAACCTTTAAGTTCAATTTTTATTATCACTTTATTGTTCAGCTTGTTTTTAGACTATGGAGCAAAATACCACAATATGCAGGCCCATCATAATCTCTTAAATAGATGGGAAACAGTTAAAGACAAACTAAGCTGTTTTTAAGACTCCAGTTACTGTAACATAGTTTCCTCATGAGACAGTGGTCACCTTCAACGGCCTATTAAACACTGGTTACAAATTAACAGAAAACACTTCCTTCTTTCTTGTGTGTCCAACTTACCCAACTCTCCCCCAGAGACAGAGAAGTCCCGCTCTAAAATAACCCACTTTTGCACATTCTGGGCTCTGGACGTCGCTTTGGCATTGACGCGCTCAAAAGCCTCTTGGATGGCTTGGTAGACGGCAGGTTCCTTATTGGCGATTATCTCTGAGACCTTAGTTGCCGTCACATTGTTCCTCCTGCAAAGTCCAAAACTTCAGGACTCAGATCATCGGTAGGGTCACCATTATCGTCAACAACACACTGTGAAGGAAAGCACTGGTTAGCTTTTCGTATAAAGTGGTATTTGTGGTTATACAGTCAAATGAAGACCCTGGTTACTTTGAGTGTGAGGAGCATGGACAAGAACTTGAGCTTGTCTCCGATTAACATGGTGTTGCTGATGATGGGCACTTCAGCCTTCAGTGCGTCCTCAATGGGCACCGGAGGAATGTTCTCACCACCTGCAGTTATGATCAGCTCTATGAAAAGAAGAAAAAAAATTGTTTAACGGAGACATATATTTAGTGAGAAACTATGACATACATACATACATACAGACAAAGCAATTTACATTTTGTTCATTGTAAGACACAAATTGATCTAAAATGGTTTTGAAATATAAACAGGTCCACTGATTTCTTATTTAAAACTGCAAAACTGACAAGTATCCACCTCTTCATTGTAGAAGTTTTTTGTAAAGTGGCTGACAATATTGAGCTGATTAATCACACGTAGGGCTGGGCGATATTGCCAAAAATTAATATCTCGATAATTTTTTGACATATCTCGATTACGATATTATTTAGACGATATTATTTTAAGCTTACTGGGAAATGTTCAATCACATATTTAAATTTAATAGTTGAAGATTAATGGTTAGAAAAAACAGGCTTAAGTTGGCTAAAGACATTTTTAATTGACTTTAACAATATCAGTCAATTAGTCGACTAAAAACTAATTCTCAAAACTAATGAGTGTCTCAATGTTCTGACCAAATATTTGACCCAAACTGCCCTCACAAGACCACAAATTCAAAGGTTTGCATTATAAATTACAATTTATATATATATATTTATATATATATATATAAATATAAATATATAATATATATATATATATATATACTGTATATATAACACACACAGGTTAACAAGATTTTCATGTAAAAAAATTTAAACAAATTTGCAATGTGCTAACTAATAATCTAACTAATAAAAATCTTGCAACGAAGACACCATTGAGTAATTAATTGACTAAAATTTCACCTTCTACACTAATTTGAACATTTATAATGTAACTTTCTTCATTTGCATCTCTAAACAACTATTTAAGAATTGTTTACTATAAACGATATACTCAATATCCCATTTTTGTAAATCTTTAAAACAACTACCACGATATTATCTAAAATGTGATATATTGCACAGCTCTAAACACACGTACTTACAGAGATTATGTGGTAAGGAAAAACAGGACTTTTCTAAACAGTCAAGCATCAGTAGCAGAATACAAGATTACTTAAACATGCACTATTCTATCTACAAGTTTGAGTAAACCAATGATGGGAGAACATCAGGGACTTGAGAAGACTTGACTTCTCCTAGTTTGTAATTTTACATTACAAACTAAAACATGTCTCTCCTCATTTTTTTGTGACCAAAATTTTGTTTTAATGTTATATAAAATGTATTTGGTTGTTTGATTTGAAACTAAAAACAGATGACTCGACTTGGACTTGAGGCGAACGACTTGACACTCACTTGAGACTTACATTGCCCTTTTGTAAGTAAGACTTGATCAGACGATAATTGATAAAGGCTACAGATGGAACTCCGTAGCATGCTCACCCTTTATCCTTCCCGTGATGTAGAGAAAATCGTGCTGATCGTGGCGTCCCAGGTCCCCCGAGTGCAGCCAGCCCTCCTCGTCCAGCGCCTCAGTGGTTTTATCGGGCATATTCAAATATCCCATGAAGACGTGTCGACCCCAGTAACAGATCTCACCGTTCCCATCTTTATCCGGATTTTCCAGTTTTGTCTTGCAGCCTGGCATCACCTTTCCACAACTAACCACAAAACATGAGTCAATACACACGTTCAAAGATGAATGGTAAATCAAAATAAATACACACACACGCACACAATGTTATGTCATAATTTCAGACAAAGGATGCTCAACGGTAGACACATGCTTTTGTTAGTTCAGGCTTCAATTGAATAAGCTCAATTAGACATTAGGCACAAACCAGGACAAAACATCCACATTCTGACAAGTGAAGGACTCATTTTTCATAGCATAGAATCTTGAAAATGCCATGTTACACAAATATATTGAAAGTAAGAAGGGCCTTAAACTGCAGCTTGTTTCATCTGGCTCTCTGCCACTTACACTTACATAGCTTACATAACTTTATATTTGTTTTTGAATGACTTAACACTGAAGCTAAAAGTCAAATTGCTTGATTCTGGAATTTTAACCTTAATTTAATGTTTACAAATCTACAATCAATTCATTAATAGATTATTTTCTTTGCTCCAAACTGTTTCAGACTTGTTTGAAGACCTTACTTTGTGGTTGAGCTTGCCTTCACAATTTATTTATATAGGCGATTTTTCTTGTTTTATGCACAACTCTCTCATAATCAGTCGTAAATGCTTTGAAGTGTATGCGATTACATCTTCTCTAGTCAAACCATTAAAATTCAGATTAAAAGGATTTTCTTCTTTTTGCAACCGTGTAAAATGTTGAATTTGTTACAGCGATCCGACCCTCCATCACTCATCTGCATTTAAATCTGGCCCTCGGCAAAAAATAACTCACAACCAACAACTCACTGTTCACTGCCTGATCTTCTGAGTATTTATTCATTTTAGATTGCCTAGAAATGAACTGCATAGAGCCAATTCACTTTATTCCGCTCACTTTTGATGGCAGAGCACTTTCTGTTTAGCTCTGTTAAGGAAGCCAACATGGTAGTTTGTCTGTCTTGCTGGCAATCTCAAATTTATATGACAGTTAAAATAAATCCAGCGGCTGAATTCTACAGGCTATCCGCAGCAGGAAGTGCACTGCCAAAGTGCACTGCCAAAGTGACAACATGATAAGACAGCTGCACTAACAATAATTTTAGTTTTCCCCAAGTACTTTTTACTCATATCTGAATCTGAATCATTTTAACGCAACAGTACTTTCACTTTAGAACAATCTTTGGCTACTTCACCCACCTGTGATGTCACACAAACACAATCCAGAAAAAAACAAATTGCCAAATGTGAATAAGCCAAAATAACTATAAAGCACTGACCCTGTGAGCCTGAAAGCAGTAGGCACAGAGACCGTATGTGGTCCAGAGCTCTCACTCATGCCGTACAACTCCATCAGGGGCAAATTCAGGCTCATGAAGTACTCCAGGGTTTCTTTGGTGATGGGTGCTGCTCCTGTCAGACACAGTTTGCAGCGGTCTAGCCCCAAAACAGCGCGAACCTTTTTGAAAACCAAGCTGTTGGCCAATGTAAACCCCCACGGCACAGCATTCTCCCTGTGAGACACAAATAAAGCCCAGTAGTAAAACTTTTTTTTTCTAGAACAGCTAAAATCAAGTAGTTTCAAACTGTTTTCCTTGTGTTCCTCTCACCCATTCATGGCACTGTAGTTGTACTGAAGCCCTATTGACTTGGCCCAGTCACTGATTCGTCTCTTCATGGGTGAAGCTTTGACGCCAGCAGCTTTCATCCTCTCCTGCATCTTCTCCCAAACTCGAGGAACGCCAAGGAAAGAGGTAGGTCGCACCTCTCTCAGGGTTGTTCCTAAAGATCCCTTTAATAAACTCAAATATTATGTACTGTATTTGTCATTATTTGTATTGTATTTTGTAGTTTGATAAATTTTACCTTGAGGGCATCTGGCTCGGCGAAGTAGGTGGTCCCTGCGTATCTCATGCAAAGCCACATGTCATTCATTTGTGCTGCAGCGTGGCTCAGCGGCAGGTAACTGACTAGAACCTCTTCAGTGTAGTTAAGTCCTGCCATTGTACCAGCTGTCAGTGTTGTCCACGTGATCTAAGACAACAAACTGACTGAATAGCTGTCTACACAAATTAACTGGAAAAAGATGACACAACAGATTTACATTTTGGGATGACTTTCAGGGGCAATGGAACGGAAGTGTAAAGAATTTTAACTGATTTTTTTCGTCTGATTCGAATCTTCGCTACCTAAACACCTGTATTTGCTTATTAATCTAACATTTGCAGCTTAGCACCCCAGGTTCTGTGCTAAATACATATCCAGTCTTGATCAGTAAAAAACACTGTTGTAATCAAGATAACTGCATAGAAAATAGTGATCAGGGTCTATCAATCTATCTATGCTAATAATGTAAATTTTCATGACTGATACGTACGAACTGTACAAATATCATTACTAGTTTGCATATACAAATATTAAGGCGAGGCTTTCATTTTAGATTCATTGTTCTGTATCAAACTGACTTTCCAGCAACATTTAAGGCTTAAAGGGGACCTTTCGTGTGTGTGTGTTTTTTATGTATTTAGGAATAAACAAAAAATACTGTATGTAGATCAGTAATTTACATTTTGTTTTTCGTAAAACACAAAATGAATGTAAATCAGCAAAGGAAGACAAAGAGGTCCATTTACTTACTGTGCAAAGTTGCAAAACTGTATTTAATGTAACAAGTAGCAGATTTAAAATAATCATTTTTATGGTTGTAAAGTTGTAAAGTGGGTGGGGATAGGTGGTAGGTGAGGACAGGGTTTTTTGAGCAGTCAATTATCAGCTGCAGGAAAGTACAAGACAACATAAATGAATCATTCTTCATAAGCTAATGATGAGAGAATGCAGTTATAACAAGGTTAAAAACTTCGAAAAAGGTATTTTACACAATAAGTTTCCTTTAACTACTTGTGATGTCTTAAGACTAATTAACATGATTTTGTAAAGAATGTATCTTTATTGAAAAGCCTTCATCTGTAAGGTTGTATTGGTATCGACCACTAGCACTGATATTGAAAAAAAAACAAAATAAATTAAAACCTACTAAAAAGAAATCTATAATAATATCTCCTTATTTGAAAAGCTGTTTTTTTTTGTATCTCAGACAATATTTGTAAATCTGGTCAACAGTCATTGGCTCTATAAACTTACATTATCGTGACTCAACATGACACCTTTTGGATTGCCCGTGGTCCCTGATGTGTAGATGAGTGTGCAGCACTCATTTGCTCGAAGACTGTTGATTACAGCATTGAGCTGCTCATTGGGTACATCTTCTCCAAGCTTCATGAACTCATCCCACTAGAAAAAACATTTACATAATACACATAAAAAACGTGTAAGTGCTATGTAAAATACAGAGAGAACAAATTCAACAAAAAAAAAATCATTCTAAAAAGCTGCACTCATACAGTCGATGCAAATGACTCAAACTCTCAAAGTCTACAAAAGTACAGGGAATATGACAACAAAATTAAATGACAACAATTTTCGCTCTTCTGTAATATTTTTTGTTTTTAATTTGACATTTACCCCAAAAGGCTATTGATCTAATTTACAAAAGCAATGTGGTGGAAAAGGGTGACATACTGTAAGAGCAAATTAGCAACATATTTATCCAGACAAAGCAGATCTAATCTATTCAACAGATATTTTTACTCCTTATTTTACTGCATGTACTTACAGTGTACAGGAATGGTGCTTTCTGGTGCAGTTCACCCTTGTATTGAACAATGGCCTTAAGATGAGGAAGTTGATCTTTAACCTGGAAAGATTGTTCTTTTATAGGTTTACATAAGCAAAATAAGATAAGAGATATTGAACCTAAATTAGACTTTACCTGGAGAATCTTGTCCAGCTGTTTCTTGTCTTCCACAACCAGGACGTTGGCCTCACAATTTTCTGCCACATATTGGCAAGCTTCAGGGGAGTTGGTGGTGTAGATGCCAGCTGCCAAACCACTGGAGTAAACAATGAAAACATGTTAGCCTTTATTAGATACTGATCAATCCACATGTTTTATGTTGATTTTGTTTTTGTCTGTGGACAGTTGTATGTGCTCCTGCAAGTACGTCTAGGCAAGGAAGTAAATCACGAGTCTCCAACCTTTTTCTCATGGAGAGCTACTTTTAGAAAACAGTAAAAGGCAGTGAGCTAAGTGATAAGAGCTGATATGTATTACAATATATAAAACACAAGCTGATATCCATTTATCAATGCACAAATTTGGGAATATAACATTACATTTTTTAAGGTAGTGGTTTGTAGGATAGTAGGCACGTAATATGTACATTTGGAATAGAAAAACTTTTTTATTCAAAATCTTTTGAGGAGCTACTTGAAAGTTTGTAGGGAGCTATAGGTAGTTCATGAGCAACATGATAGAAATACCTGATGTAAATGATGTAGAGATTAGACATTTGCAAACAAGTTAAACCAGATCAATGAAGATCGGCATTTAATGAGCATATAAGACGTTCTATAGTAGAATGTACCAGTGTTTTTGAAAATTGTGTATCAAATTTAGGTTTATAAGTTTGTTATTGATGAAGTTATAATATAATATTGATCTGTTCTTACCCGGCAAAAATACAGCCAATATCTGCAATGAACCACTCTGGTGCATTGAATCCTAGTATGCCCACACCGTGGAAGCGCTCAAGCCCCAGCTGAAAACATACAAACCATTATAAACAAGCAGACAGATTGAAGTTATTTAGTTACTGTTATTGTGCCAAGTGCCTCTGTTACTTTTGACCTACATACAGTTCAAAAGCTTTGCTTGGTACAGGCCGCAGACTTGGCTGTGACACCGGAGATGTAACACAAGATGTATATTTCACACACCCAAGTGTTAGTTTTCAGCAGCAGGCCACTGAAGGACCGTAAAAATGTGAATGGAGGGTAAATGTAATCTTAAAAGTGCTGCAATATCAATTCACACCGCTTACAGATTAAAAACTTGAGGCACAATATAATTTCTTAAAAACTCTTTGCTGCATTTTTAATTTTTCCTATTAAATACAACAGACTTAAAGATGCCCTATGTCATTTTATTGTTGGGGCAGTGTTGTCTGGATGAAGATGTATTGGACTGGATAGATCGTTTCAGAATAGCTCGTAAAATGACAGAGATGCTTCGATCACTCAAAAACTGACTTTTTTTTTTTTTTACAGTGAATGGTTTTGTGTCTCCGCAGATCTGACTGGAGGCATCAGCTGCTTGTCTCCAAAAGATATAACCTTAATGCCATACTGGAGAAACTTCAATCCAGGCAAAAGAAGATTTTCATTGTGGCGGACCCTCCTTCACAACGTTAGTCCATTTTGATATATCAAATTTGATTTTTTTACTTTTTATTTCTGTACATATTTGTAACAAAAATTGAAACTGATTAAACTCTTGGGGGCTTAGTTCATCTGCATTTAACATATGACAAAAAGTTTAACGTATTTATATTTATTCTTTTTTGTCTAGAGCTTTACAAGAATCCAATAAGCTGTACAAAAGTCAGTCTTTCTATAGTAGAGTTTTAGTTCAGTCATTTAATCGCTGAATTTGGTTTTTTGAGTGCAGTTCAGGTCCAGGCACAGTCAGATCATACAAATAGTTTGTGAACTTTGTCATGACACATTTTAGTCGACTTTGATTGACAAGCCTGTCCTTTCGTCAACTTAGATTGTCTTTGATGATAGACAGCCTTACTCTGCAAAACACATTTCTTGTTTTGAGTTGGTAGTAATTGCTTTTCTTGCTCTATAAAACAAGATAATACATAGAAAGTTTGATTTTTCTGGTTAAAAAATATAGGTCATTCTAAAATCCTGAGCGAACTTTAAGCATTTATATAAAATTGAATAAATACAAATATTTCTTTAATTGCCTTAAACTCCAAACCAATACTATTTCTGCTCTTTGTACACTTGACTGATGTATCAGTGTTTCCCCATTGCCCCCATTATCTAACCATTAATTATCTTGATGTGGATCAGTTTTGAGTTGGTAGTAATCACTTGTGTTGCTCTATAAAACAGGATAATAAAAAAAAGTCCTATTTTTTAGGGACTTCTCCAAGCAGAAGGCTCAATGCAAATATTTTTCATAGGGACAGAATGTTCATAATCACAATTTTAACATCTTGAATGAAGAAGGCCAATTATCCACTTGTGTTTTGCATTCTCAAGTCTTGAACACTCAGGCTAATAGCAGAGTAAACATTTGTCATGCATAAACATACCTTGAGGAAACTTTTAGCAGCGGCGCGGCACTGCTCATAGTACTGTCTGTAGGTCAATGTCATCCACTGTCCATTTTTCTTGAATCCCAGTGCTAAATGATCCCCATTGTTTTCCACCGTCTCCAGGAACATCTGATGAGTGGTGATTGGAGTCTCTGCAGCCGGCCCAGACCCCTCCATCCTCAGCCTCACCGCCTTGTCTCTGCCTGTGGTCCATAGATGCTCAGCTGGTGCCAAAGTTGTTGCCAAACTCGTTGATGACAAGGGAACGGCTTTGGGTTCTGCTACATTTGGACAACAGGGACAGATCGGTTTAGCCGCCATAGAGGAGAAACCAGAGGTAAGCAGGTTGTTGCACCAAGACAAACCGTGCTCCCTTGTGAGTTTTAATGAGCTCTTATGTCGTAGTCAACTGGAGGGGCGTGTGACAAATGCAACGAGGAAGAGATACCTGATACAAATGAGGAAGCCGTGGAATGCAAGGCAGACCTAAAACAGGTTTGGTAAGAAATGCTGTTTCATAAAATGCATGTAGTAGTCATGATGTAGTTATGACGGATGCACTGTGACCTGAATTTGTCTAAGCTAAGTAAGGTAAAAAATTAGACCATTCTGAGATCTTGAGTCAAGTTTGAACAATTAGCATTTGCATAAAACTGAATAAATACATATATTTCTTTATTTTGCATTAAACTCCAAACCAATATTACTGCTGCTCTTTGTGCACTTGACGTATGTAATAAAGTTTACCCATTAAAAACATCAACATCACTTAAATATAATTTTATTATTATATTTGCTAAGTTTCTAACATTTCATTTATAGTAGTATCATAACTGTTGAAATATTTCAGTACCTTGTTCATTTAGTTTGTTTTTAGGTTTTAGACATTTTTAGTGCTGAGGATACCCTCACACTGACCTGCGGCATTTGCTCTACTACAACTTATTATTCATCCCAGTAACTCATGTTTGACTTCCAAAAATGACCCTCTAAAGAAATGAACCTTACAGAATAAAAAATAATATTTGAAACAAAGCATATTTAAAATGGTAGATTTGATCAAACCACTTAAGATTTCAACAATTTTTCCCTAAAACACCTTAAAACTGTATCTCTGTCTCTCTGTCTCTATCTCTCTATCTATATACAGTATATATACTGTACATATGCATATGTATACATTACATTTTTTTTATCTTTAAAGGCAGAATCTTTTTTAGTTTGTATTTAGTTTTCAAAAAATTCTGATAATTAGAGAATGTATGAAAACTAAGAGTTCATGAAAATATCAGAATATTATTGTAACTCATATGAGATAAGATTTTATTTGTTCCACAATGGGAAAATTCTAGTTTTACAATGCACAGTTCAAGAACAATAATACGGGTCAGAATTGAACAAACTGTTTAGATGGAGCAAAAAGTCACAAAACTAAAAACTTTTGAACTTATTGAAGTTGCAGTTCAGTGACCATATATAAAAAAAAAACACTGATCAGAACTAAAAAAATGGGACTAGTGTGTTGACAATGTTGTCATGTTTACCTGTTGGATTTCTGTGCTTGCCTCTTCTTCAGGGGCTGGTGTTCTGGAGGTTTGGCTGGAGCTGTTATGTTGCTACTTGGATGTTCTTCCCTTTTCTCTGGAGAAGACGTAGGACAGCCCCCATTTTCTACTACAGAGCCATTCCCAATAGGCTTGTTAGAGTTGGGGGAAGCAGTACTAGAAAAATACATTGTTAATAACCATAATACAGTACACAGAAGTTTGAAATAAATCATATAAAGTGTTCATACCTGTCGTTAGAAATATCCATGGCAGCGACCCCTTTGCTTATTTCCAGGTGTTGCTCATCCTTGGTTTACAGTAGGAAAGAAAAAGCCAAAATGAATACGAATCCTTTTATCATCTGCAATAAGTAGCCTGTCATGTTTGATTTTTAACACATCAAAATGGTGTAACATTATGGTTCAGCCAAAAAAATTGTGTTGAAATCATACACACTATTTATTCTGCGTTCTCTGCCCTAATACCTTTCACCTAAATTTACAACACAGCAACTGCAATTGTGTCAACATTAAACAAGAAAGTGCCAGAGTAATCACACTGCATCAAGCGGTAAAATGATGCCCTCTAGTGTCAAAACTAACAAAGAGAGATTCTACATTGAGAAGTTTGGCAAATTTTACTTTTACTTAAAATATTTTGAGACGGCAGAATAGAAGATTACAACATCAGGGTTTATGTTGTTTTAAAAAAATCGAAATTAATTATTTTTAATGCCATTACCAATGTCAAAACAAAACCTTTATTAAGTCAACACTACTGGGGTGAAACCATCTCATCGGCTGAAAAGGAGAAGAATAATGCAACATGAAAACTAAAATTATGCAGTGTCGTTTGAATTTTAGATTATATAATTTAACATGTCTAGGCAATAGGATTTTTGAATGAAAAAATAAAAAATGTAATTGCAATAATGCTGGAAATCATAGAAAATAATTACATTGTTGACACTGTGTGAGTGGTTTTATAATTAAGAATATGCATACTTACTGAGCTGATTCGTTGGTTTAAACTGGTATTTAAATGTAATTCATCTGAGAATTGACTTTAATGCCATTTAACACTTTTAAGTAACACTGTCAAAGGTTAATATCACAATAGATTAAGATCTGTCCACCTAGCACCAGCCTGACCTTTTTAGATAACATTAGGCAAGATTATTTTAGCACAAAGTTCACAGCACTTACAAAACTACGACAAAATTAAGTAAGACAAGAGCATTGCAGCAAACAGGCAAAGTAAAGTACATTACCCAGAATCAAGATCCATGACATCTTAGAGACTCATCAAAAGGGGGGAAAATAAAACTAAAATATGTATACACGTGCCAACAAGCTCATTCTTACTGCTGTTTCTACAGACTGCTACTCTACAGGTATTTCAAAGCATGACTTTCTGACAACAAGCATCAAAATGTTCACACATAAAACAGTGGGCAGTGTCTTGAAGTCATGTGGTAGCTGCCATGCCTGCCCGAGGCTGCTGCTGGCAAAAGCTTCTACTGTGTGAGAATAAAGACTCCCTCTTTCTCTTAATTACCCAATCTAATCTATTCATTTTATCCAACAGATTACGACAGAATAAAGATAAAAGACTCCTTGCAACTAACTAGCTAACTGCAATGTGGAAAACCCAACAGAAAATCCACTGTGACCATGGCAACTCAAGTCACCTGATCAACATATTGGGTCCTGACCGGTATATACAGTCTATGGTCCTGACATTAGATTTAGCCTAAAACAAGTTGGTGGAGTGCCGGAAATTAAAATACTAATATATTACTTGGTATTCAAATTTAGGGACTAATCCATAGTATAAAGCTAATATATTACATTTACTGTCCAGACATATATTGTATTACATCACAAAACATTGCCTTGTATTATATTGTACATATTGTCATTCCAAGAACATTTTAGACAAATTGTATGCAATTTGTAGCCTTTCAGTTAAGATTTTACAGTCACATTTCAGAAATATAAGCCATATATTTCTATAGGCTTATTTTTCATTCTGGTCTATGTGGCTCTTCTCGTCAACACTATCAACAATAATCAGAAATCATCCCGGGGCCACATGAAATCACTGGGGACCGCATTTGGTCACTGGGCCGCAGTTTGACTCCTTGGCTTATGACAAAACATAAGCAACAATTCAAAAGGAAGAATAGTCAATTATGCAATTAAGTTAAAGAATGTACTTCTAAAAATCTGTATATATAGGTAAAACAAAAAGTATTGTGGAGTTATCATTTCTGCAATTATTCAGTGTCAAGTGAAACATAAAAATCACATTTGGGATTAAAGCACTGACTTACTGTGACGTGATAGTTCTTGAGGTATAAAATTTATTATAGTTTTACAATTGTGGAACTACCCACATACTGTATGTAATATTTGTTGGACAAAAGTCAATTATAAACCTTGTCAAAAATAGCAACACCGGGTAAAAACAAGCAAAATGTTTAGTGGAATCTTAAATATGTATATGTTCACTATGTTTATCTGAAAAAGTAGTACAATTTGTCATACGCACTTAAATTAAAACTGATCTCAGTGGTATTTTCAAAAAAATAAAAATACTACATAGAAAACTGCAGTTGTCTTTAAGCACTCTATTTTCATTTCAAGTCATTATGATTTTTAATATTTTGTGATATTTTGTGCATACATTCAATTTTCTATATGAAAAAAAATATATATATATATATTCCACATCATATATTTTTATCAGGTTTCTAAAAGTTGGGTAAAACTTGCAATGCAAAAGATTTCTGCATTTAAAATATTTTGTTTGTAAATCATAACATAATCATATTTCTGCCTTAAAGTAGTCTAAATACTGTCATCAAGATACAACTTTTAGTTAATAATTCTGGTACTTAAAGAAAAAAATATTGATAATGAACACTTGATTTTGTAATGTAAACAAATGAAATGCATTAAGTGGCAAAATAAAAACAAATATGATGATGACAAAAATAATAATCACATTAACATTTCTGACATAAATATTAAAAGATTAAAAAAACTAAATAAGTAGAAACAGTAGCTCAAATAAGTATTCTTCAAAATAAATTGTAATAATCAGAAATGTGTGAGTAAATATGTAACAAAAAGCAGAAATTCTCAAAATAATGAAGGCTTACCTTTTTTTTCTTTTAAGTCAACTTGGTGTAGTAACATCAAGTGACTCTCAGGACAGGCAAAACAGACCTTTGCACAGTACAGGAATCTTCTGAAAATGAATCACCTATTGAAGACTTGTGCACAAGATCTGTCTACTTATGCAACGATCCAGACGCCTGCGGAGACGCTCCGAGCAGGTCCAAACTGCCACAGGGGTTAGTCCTCATCAAGTGAGAGGATCTGAAAGTCAAACAAACAAACTGAACAGGGCAAGTGGCTGTTGTTATGGGTTTGGACAAGACAAGACAATGACAGGAAGTGATCATATGGGTTAAAGTTGATGAGTTTTTTTGCTTGTTGTTGTCCAAAACTGCCCAATAAAGAAAGTTATTATCTCTTAGGCAAGATGAGGCCTGTCAGTTCGATGATAAAATCCTATTTACAACGACTTTGAACCATAAACATAATTCTTTGTTGAGCAATTTCAGATATCTACGGTTTAAAGTGCATAAAATGGTTATGTAGTTTCATGTTTTTGTTCAGCGGTGGGGTACTTGTGAGGAATATTTGGCATAGTTTTACATAGGTTCAGTTATAGTTTGAAATACATAAATTAATAAAAGTTGAAAATTACATGAAGTAGAGACAAGTTCTAATCACAGTCCCTAAATTTGTTTAAAAAAATGCAGTCAATTTAAATGGAACTGATGTAATTTTCTGACAGTGTAAACAATTATTATCACTTTACAAAGAAGTAACTAAATACAATCTCAGAAACTCACGTTACTTGCATAATTGCATTGACGTTTCTTATGAAACTGCATTTCAGGATCAAAACAACTTTTTCTGTGATTTGTGTTGTTGGTGGAACTGATTCAAAGTTTATAAATCTTATGAGAAAAAGATAGTTTTGTAATGTCACATTTACAAATATTAGCTTAAGTAATCAATGCTTGATTACTAAATGAATGATTAAGTAATAGATGTGCAGTAATAGACATTGTATTGTACAATGCCTTAAACCACAAATTTGTGATTTGTGATTGATTTCCTTTTTCTTTCTGAACAGAAAAAAATTTGTTTTAGTAAGTTTTAAATCTTTACGATTCTATGATTCTTCTATATATAAAAAAAAGATTTTATTATTTATTTTGTGTAACAAATACATCTAATTAACAAAAACATGATTTTACCCAGGTTTAATTTTGGCCCAAAAAGTCAGTGCACGTTTAAAACTTAAGTTAATCTAAATTCTAAGTTCAGTCAGTGACAGTAATTTAATTACAGTCACTGTTAGAGGTTAAGGCTGTACATTTTTTTCTTCCTCAGTAAATATGGAGCAAAGTTCAGCACACTTCTTCAGTGACACACAATAACCCCATTGCCGGGCATCAGGGTCATATTGTGTCAAACCACACAAAGACCACATCTGCCTTCGGCGCAGAGTGTCAGGTCTGTCTCCAATGTTTGGACGTCAACAAATATCAAACATTGTGTGTAAACTGTGCGTTTCTTTGCTAAAGTTTATACATTGTGTAAAACTGAATATGCACGTTTGGTTTTCTTATAAAGAAATGGCAAATTCTGCACTGTCCATCATCAATTTTTTTAAATAAGAAATGCGTGCCTTATACTAACTAGAATGTCAAGATCCATCCATCTTCTCCGGCTGATCCAGGGCTGGGGCAGGGCGCAGCAGTCTGATCAGGAGTCCAGACTTCCATCCCCCCAGACACTTCTTCTAGCTGCTCAGCTGTATCCCAAGGTAGGCCTGAGACTTCAGTGTCATGGTCTTTGGCTACGCTGAATATGAACTTTGGGAATGACCTTGGAAATTTACTGTAAATTCACTGAAAGTCAAACATTATTGTTAAAATTTTGTAGCTTTTTTTTTACTCAAATCATTTTCTATTATAAGCACACCTCAAAAATGAAAAATAAAAAACTATTTACTTTAAAGATAGAACATTTAATGACGGCATTGCAACAAATGTTTTAGTTTTATCTACAAAGTATAAAACGTCCAGGCAAACTGTACTTTTTAGACAAGAAAAATTGCATAAAGTAATAATGTAAGTCTGGAATAGTGTTTTGTGAGTGAATGTTTGTGAGATATTGTTTTCCTGTTGTTTAAACTTATTTAAACTAATTACTTGATAATTTTTCAACTTTTCTTAAAACATTTGACTGTTTCCACTATACTTGAAATGCATTACATAATTAAGGAAAAATTAACTGAGATTAGAGACATTATATATAAATACAACAAGTTTTCGTTTTATTATTATTAATGTAATATCAGTTGAAATATTATCCCGGTGGCCATCTCATTTGTCTTCCTCCCAAAACATGAATGTGAAGATGGTAAACAGACTGGGCACCATGCTTGCCATCATTTATAACTGTGGATAAAAATAAAATCACACTTATTGGTATATAGGCAAAATAGGTGAAGCATTTAGATAATTCTTTAACTCACCAATTCTGTATCCTTCCTGTAAACATTCTTTCTTTGCAACATTTTGGCAACGACCAACAAATGTCCCAAAAGCTGAAAACAAAATTAAAATAATCAAACTACATTTTGCAACAATGAAATAATGAAAATAGATCTTAACATAAAAAGACAAAACATGTCCCAGGAGAAGCAGCAATGTTTGCAATTTTTATTTATTTATTTTTTTGTGGTTTGGGGAGCATAATGCTATTAAAGTCTTCTGGTTTAGACTTCTTGATATAGAGCACAAGTATGCTTCAACATGTATGATTATAGGACAAAGAAAAAAGTGATGATTACTTTTAATGATGTAATTTTATATAAAAATTAGATTAATGAGACAGTAAGTACATTTTCCCTTCTAAAAATGGCTAAAAACTGGGATGAAATTTGCAAAATGATAAATATGATAATATATCTATTTTTGTTTTAGTGAATGAATAGATCAACTTGTCACATAGCTACTTTAACGATCAGAAGTACCAATCACCACAGTCAACAAACAAAAATGCAGCTCCCAAAATCTAGACTGTTCACTACCTCTGTGTCATCATCTTTGGCTTCACTAATCCTGGGAATGAGAACTCTGGGAATGACCAGAAAATGGACTGGGGCCTGAGGACTTATATCCCTGAAAGCCAAACACTGAAATGCACACAGCACAATATTATGAACAGACCAGTGTCTCACATTTTAGGCTAATTTGAGTGGTCAGCTGTGCACCATACCTTGTCATCCTCATATATAATATCAGCAGGAAGGCTTTTGTCAATGACTTTGGAGAAGATGGTTGGAGCAGGGGTGCCATACTTCTTACTGGCCTCCTGTGCCAGTCGAACCTCGTCACTTTTGGAGCAAAAGTGTCTCTGCAGAGATAATGTACACAGTTAATAAAGTACATGTTCAAGAAGTAGCCTTTACGCTGAGACGTGTACAGTACTAATTTCTAATGAACATGGTGCCTTTTCAAGCAAATAATATATGTTGAGGTTGTAAAAGCTCACTAAACTCACTCACCTTTATAGTGAGTTGTAACTTGAACAAAACTTACCTGAACACGACAGCAGCACAGAGGAGCTTTTTTGGCACCAGCCCCGACAGTCATTCTTCGCAAAATCTGCCGATACATGACCTCGTTCGGAGAAATTTGACTCAAAACTTGTATGTGAAATAAAATGCAGCACTTTCGCTGCACGTCTTGCCCGTGAGGAAACTGAAAACACGTTGCCTACTTCACCGACCTGGGAATTAAACAAATCCAAAAACATTACCGTTTTAAAATACATTCATGATCTTAATTTCTACATTTTAGAATACGTATTTTCAGGATAAATAATTCTACTTTTGTTTTTACATAAGATAGTATTTCTACATATACCTAAGTATTAAGTTACCATGTACTTTAAAACCTTGTGATATAAAATACGACAACTGAACATGTACTTAAACGCACCACAGTGGTAATTCACAACATCAACGTTCATTTCTGTTTGTTTATTTTGACCATGATTTTGACTCAGTTTTCCGCTATTTGATCCATTATTCAGTTCCATCTCATATTAGATTAATTTAAGGTGAAGATGAATAAAGAAAAACAGTTGTATCACATGTTTATTGATACGTAACAAACTAGTTTAGGGGGCAACAAGAGGGCGCTGTTGGCAAAGACACGTTTCTTTTTCTGCAGAGGAAGAGCCATCACCATCAAACATGGCGGCGCGCGCACGGCTGCCCTTGCTTTTTACCAAAAATTACTCCTCTTTGACAAACCCAAAGCTTATGCACACCAAGGCCGTCCTGAAGGAGCCCGTGTACCCTCGGTAGTCGCATCCCTTACGGCTAAAAGCAAATCTGCGGAAGAGCGGCGCGAAGAGGACAGGATCCAGCAAAAATGTGCTGCGAGTGTGGAGGACAAGATTTCTCTCATCACATCACTCCAGCGAATGAAATATGTCATTTATCCACAAACTTTTGCCCGAAACGCCGACAGGTGGTACCAGCACTTCACTAAGACTGCGTACATCTCTGGTTTACCACACATATTCACCACAATCGAGGGGAAAACGACCCCAGAGTCCACTTCTCCAACCCCCGGGTGCGTGGATGATGCCTTGGCCGATGCCCGTGAGCTCATCTCCCGCGTGATCCTTCAGCAGCGGTGGTGGCACGTGCAGAAGCGACGTCCGTTTCTCTACAGGGAGCAGGAGCTTGTTTTTGGGCCTTTGCTCAGAAATCTAGTGTCCGGACTCACCCACAGCTTGACCAAGTTCAACCCTCTGCTGCTCCAGTCCAGTCTAGGTACTGTCCATGATCGACTGTCAAACTCACTTGCTCTCATTACAAGCAGGCATCAATAAAAACGTATTTCAACGTTACAATGTTAATTTAGCGAGAGACTCGTGTTTTTGCGTGCTGTTTGTAATAAAAGATGGTATATGTAGGTCAGTAATTTACATTTTTATTGTAAAACACTTAATTGTGTACTTGTCAAATTTGAACCCTAGTGATGAGATACAGACAAGTGGGTGGGGATAGGTGGTAGGTGTAAACTTGAGCATCACCGGCAGAACAATTACTGCATGAATTAATACAAATACAGCTAAGTAAACTAACGAAAAGAGAATACTGTTATTGTAGCATGGTTAAAAGCTCCCAAATTTTACATACAAGGTGCCCTTTTAAGGTCTTTGCAAATAGCAACTATTTGGTTTCAGCAGGAAAAAACAATCAAAAATTGCTCAATTAAATGTCAAAACTATTTAAGGCTGCAATGATTAAACTAGTTAATCTAATGGGTAATGTTGAAAGATCTTTCAGACCAATGAAAAAAAAATAGTAATACTAAATAAGTAAAAAAATTTAACTGTCTAATTGTCATTTTGAAAAAAAAAATCCTTTTATACTGTATGTAATTTTATTTGATTAAATAAATCAAACTAAATTACAAACATTTAATGCCATCTAATAATTTATTTTTTTTGCCAAATCAGATTTAAGTCCACACGTGCATTTCTACTGGAGGAGAGGACAGCGCATCATCCCTAAAGGACACCGAAAAGGAAGAATCGAGCCACACAGGTTCCAAATTGACGACAATCCTCACAGTCAGATCAGGATAACACAACCACTCCCACAGGTACAAGTCACTGTAATTTACTTGGATTTTGAATAAATATTGTTCACAAAATCACACTGTGCACAGAACATCAGTTGGCTTTTTTATACTTAAAAAGGTAACATTTTACAGACACGTTCACCCTCCGTTCATTTCGTTTTTTCTTTTGAGGGAAGAAAAAATAATAATCATAATAATAATAATAAAATAATAAAAAAATCACTATCTCTGTGAAGGGACGGCAAAATGTTATCTTTTTGAATTGAAACGCCACTAACAAATGATTCAGTACTATTTTCAGAATCGTCCCATCCTTTCTACAAATACATGAAACAAGTTACATACTTTCTCTTACCTACTAAAGAAACATTTTTGTGAGATAATGTATCTAATGGGGTTTGTACTTGCCAAGAGTGAGCCAGAGTGTAAGCAGTTCATAAATGTATGTTTGTTTTTGTGATCTAGTTTGCCTCAATGGAGGACTCGTATGAATTGGAAGTACCAGAAGTGACCTGCGCTCCTGACATGTTGCCTATGTTTAGACGACAGTACGAAAACCACATTTATACAGGTAAAGAAAACTCTAAATTAGTTACATTGAAGTTTTGTGGGTCTAAAAACTAATAAATGTTTATTTATCCTGAATGATATTTTATGATATGCTATTATTGTTCACACATGTTTAGTAGACCTCAGATAAATTATTGGCAAAATCTCCTATTTGTGTTACAAGTTGGCCTCTATAAAAAAAAAATTTATATAATATTAGCCAAACCATTTACATTTGAGTGAAGGATGCATCATAATTTATCTTTAAATTCTACAGTTCATTAATAATGTAGGTGTACAGTTGGGGCTGCCAAAAATGGCAAAACATTTTTTTTGTGTTTATTAAATTATAATCACAAATTTCAGTATTTTTTTTCAGTCGCATTTAAAATGATTGGATCTCTGTTTGATTATATTTTGATTAACTGTATAAGTGTGCATGTTTCCTCAGGTGCTAAGCTCCCAGACCCCGCCTGCTATGGCCACACACAGTTCCACCTGGTGCCTGATCGTTACCATAGAGACCGCATGACCCGCAATCAGCAGTCTGACCAGATTGAAGTGTTTCTACGCGCTAATGCTGTGGCTAGTCTTTTTGCCTGGACTGGGGCTCAGGCCATGTATCAAGGTGAGGAAAGGATAGCTGAACTAAATGTTTGGGTAAAAGATGTTGACAATTGTTGTTGACAAAGATTTTTTGGAAAGTTTAACCATAATTAATTATATTTTCATGATATTTTTACAGTAGTTCTAGAGTATTGCATGTTTTTGTGTCTGAGGGGCTTTCCACATAGCTCAAAACAATCATCTAGCTATGGAAGTTCTGACAAAGACCTGAAGATGCCCTAGTGGCATTGGAATGAAGGAGCAGATGCAGAGAAAAATTATCCCTACAGGGACCATACAATGTATCTAAAACCTACTCTTTTTAAATGTCAGACAAATATGACTTACCCACAAAACTAAAGATATTTAAGTTTATCTTGTTTGAAAGATTACAATATTGGGTTCTTTTTTTTCCTTTTCTTTTTTTCTTAAATTTTTATTATTTTTTTTTTATGCAAAATGCTTGACGCAAACAATTACACAATATGCTGTAATATTTTGGGGAGTATTATTCACTTCTGAATAAGGCTACTAGATAATGTATTCACATATAAACTTTAATTGTGATGAACTGTTTCTGTCTTAGGTTTCTGGAGCCATCAGGATTTGACCCGCCCGTTTGTGTCCCAGGCCATCATCACAGATGGAAAGTTCTTCTCTTTTTTCTGTTATCAGCTGAACACTGTGGCATTGTCTGTGCAGACCGATGTAGACAACCCCCGAAAGAACCTGCTCTGGGGGACAGAGAGCTTGCCTCTGTATGACGATATACAGAATGGAGAGGTGGTCGGCATGAACGATGATGTTGTTAAACTACTCATTCAGTTTCTGACAAACCAACCGCAGCAACCTTTGAAATAAAACTAATTTCTATGAACTGCACACAGGGAAACTATACTTTCACTTTTACTCTGAAGATTGTATTTATGCTGACAATAAATTTAAATCAAATTTCTTCTGATGTCATGTCAATATATTATAGTTTGTAAGGGAGCTCAACAGTGACCGCCCACTTCCTGGTTCTACAATCTCGAACCCCATGTTAAATTGCCACAGGGAATTAGATTAAAAATTACTGTGTATTAAAAGTTTGGAAACGTCCTTGCTAAGCAGCTATGTAGTGAGTCAATCAATCAATCATTTTATTTCAAGCTTGTTTGTCAAGATAAATTACACAATTTTTTTTTATAATACATCAAATTTACAAGTGAGTGAGAAACATAAGATCTATGTTTTTGTTTAAAAAACGTTTATTACGATATTTTGCCAAATTTTAAGTTCTAGATGTGCTTTTTAGACTGAAAACAACGGTGCTGTAGATCTGAGTTAGCACATAGCTGGTTAGCCCACGATGTCTTTAAACTCTTATTATTTGAATTTTTCGAAAAGCCTATGGCACTTTAACATGGGGCAAAATGCTTCCGGAACCAGGGCGATCTCCCACTGTTGAGCTCCATACTTTACTATACACTCTGACCAAAAATAACAAAATACAAATTTCCACTTAGATTGGATCAGGTCCAGGTCATACACTAGGTTTATGTTTGCCCAAAGCCTGAGAACAACTATGAATAACCAGGTTATTCCATCTACGGATTTCTTTATTCTCTATGGCATTTTTCAAGATGACAAAGAGTGTTTCAGGTCCAGATCTTACCCCAATAAGAATTTATGGGACTCGAGAGTCTCAAGTCTCACCATCAATACAAGATCTTGGTGAAAATCTAACAACACTGGATAAAAATACATTTTTTGACATGACAAAAGCTTTTTGACTCAAAAAATGTGTGCTGTAATTACTCTCAGACATTACATTCATTTGTTCAATAACATACAACTGTAGTTGTCTGTAATTTGACATGATGTTGATACTATATGGAAATAAACTATGGAAGTTGTGTAGTAGAAGTCTTCAAAGTTGTCATCTGGACAGTGTTTTCCGAAGCTCAAGATATTTCGGCTCTCATCCGAAAGTCATTTTCAATCTGATTGAAATTGATTTGTGAATGAGGGATTACACCGTCTATGGAAGTTGTGTTTGCACCTGTGTCCTAAAATGAGGCTAATAATAATTATAATATAGCAAGTGAAAAACCCTACCTGAAAAAATGTAATTGTGCACCTTTTATTTGATGCATCTTTGTTGATACCAGCACTTTTTTCCTTTTTCTTTGATCCTGGACTATTACATATTAGCACAATCAATGAGCTACAGTGTGTTTAGAGAATATCGCACTTTGAATACTAAACATTTTACTACAGCCTCAATATATAATGACATATTTAGTAAAAAATTAGGCAAACTAACACTTGAGCACATGTGATCTTTTATTAGTTTGGTTACAGTGATTAGCTTTTGTAGAATTTACACACAAACCGCATTTCAAAATCATACAAATGTTTAATAGATTATATATAGGCACAGTACTTGGAGTTACTTGAATTGTTACTTGCTCTGTGAATAAGGCACCGCGCAAAACAGTTTTAAAAGTGATATTTTCTGTGGTTGAGGCTTTGCGTTACAGCAGATATAGAGGGAACAAATACAGTAGAATATATTAGAATATAAACATCTATTGCCCATCACACAAACTTCCTGTGAAAATTAACCTGTAAAACGTGTATTATTCCATCTTAATAAGAACACTTAGTTGTATTTATTTTATTGCTGCTCTCAGTGAATAGGAAGTATTGCTTAATTGGTCAAAACTGGAATGTTATCCCTGTTAAACCTTTCTCTGTCTAGTCGACGAGTGTCCGTCAGCCACCATGTTCTCTCCATGCGACCTGTCGGTGACAAAAATATTAATGTTATTGTTTTTGTCTCAGGTTATCTTTGATATTTTTTATCCTTTTGCTTAAAGCCCACATGACATTATCACATTTTTTCTAATTTTGAGTTAGTTTGGTGTGATAGTCCTTGTGGTAAATATTAATAATAGTTTTACAGCAGTTAAGTTGCAAAAGTCTACAGCGGTCAAGTTGAAAATTACAAGAAGTAATCAAGAGTTCTAAAAGAGACACCTTCTACGTGTTATCAAAAAGACAGTTTACATAAAAATGACACAGTTTCCTTGGAGTTTAAACAATTATTGAACCCAATTTAAAGCAAATCCTGACTATATTCATATGTTTACCCCAAAACACTTATATCATCAGACACATCAAACACTAATATCATCAGTTATGTAAATACAGGACAAATACCTTGGAAGTATTTATTGTTTTATCAAAATAGTGTTTTAAAGAAATTACATGGAGGCTGCCATTTTTCAGGCGGTAGAAGGTAACTAAGCAACATGAATTCCTCAATTTAACCTTTTCAGTTTGAGCCTGGCCAAATACAGGAAGATGTGCAATCTAGTGAAACTGAAGATAATTAAGAGGAAGAGGCAAGAACTGGACACTGCCAGTGGTGTTTTTGTGTCAACTGTTCACCGATGAAACCACAGGTTAGGTAGTGAAAACCCCAAAGGAATTAGCTAAACAGGAAATGAACATGCCGAAAAAAATAAACAAGCCAACTGACTATGTGTGCACACAGTCAATTGTCTAAACATACAGTACCGGTAAATGACAAATAAATGTTTTTCAATTGTATCCAAATAAACAAAAATGCTCCTCAAAGATAATATTGCTGATATTTTACTACAGAAAAAAAAGAAAAGACATAGTTTACTTACAGATTGGTAGATTGGTCAGTGTTTCTTTCAGCTCCTGTGAACAGAAGCAGTACTTCAATTACATTAAATTGACAATAGACAACAATTAGCTTACAAAATTAGAAGAGTTAAAAAAAGAAACATTTCAAATTTTCATACAATTACACTTCCATCTAAAAGCCTTCAGTCACCAAATTTCAAAAAGTTCAAAAATGTATTTATGATGTCTCAATACAAAAAGGCCTGGGCAGCACTGACAGCATTAATATATTTTGTTTTATTACTATTATTATTTTGGAGTATATTCAGTGCTTACGACAATACAATAGAAATAAAACATGTCTGTAAAATTAATCCCAGAACAGAAATATCACCATTATATATCATATTATAGAAAATGTACAATATTTAGTTGTTTTATACTGTATAAGTATATAGTTTTTGCCTCTCTATATATTGCCCACCCTTAAATGAAAAAGAGGCCTACAGCTCTTTTTATGAGACATGCTTAGATATAAAACAACATGCAGTATTTAACATTTTCTTGTTGCCCCCACACAAATACCTGACTGGTTGTCTTTCTTGGAGCCTGTTTTTTCATAGAGCAGTATGAGCGCCACCAGGACCAGCACCTCCACCAGAATACCAACGAACGGCTTGAGCGGCTCGTAGTAGGTGATGACTCTGAGGTGCATGTGGCCCATAGATGTGCCGATGCCGTAGACTGCCTCGCAATAGTACACTCCGGAGTCAGACTCGGTCAAGTTCAGCACCAACAACTTTGTCTTCTTCTCATCTTTGGTGATTTTGTAACGATGAGCTGAATCTACTTCAGTGTTTATCTACAAAAATAAAAATAAAAAATTACATTACAAAACAAAAAAGCAACATCTGCAACATATTCTGTTTAACATTTGTATAACATCGACTCTCCTTCAGGCCCCCAAAATGTCAATTTTGTGTTTATGTAAGCATATCACACATATCAAACAAATACCTATCAAATTTCTACTGTTCAAAAACGAGCAATGCGAATTGTGATGCGTAATAAGCTATGGCTTCTGCCTATTCCTTTTCAGACTATTTGTTTGTTGACTGTTTATTGTTTTTTGGCTTTCTATGCCTAAGACAGAAATGTCTGGAAAAATAAATACTGAAACTGAACTGAAAAAAACTGAAACTGAACTGATGTAAGCCTGCTCAGATACAGATTTTTATTATTTATTTGGTGCATCAAAAACATCTACATGCAAAACATGCTTTTATTTAAGTATATTTTTGGTGGCAAAAGTTACACAGTGCACCTTTAAAGGGAACCCTGACTATGAAGATAAAGTTGGCTAAAAGCTAGTACTGGTCATGCTTACTAAAATAAACTGGAAACAAATATATAACTGCTTACTATTTTTTTTAATTCATCTTTTTTCATTTATGTTGTTTTGAAGCCACTGGGTGCCACCATATTGGTTGATGACGTCAAATAGTGTTTTTGGTTGTTGCCATGGTTACTCCTGCGGCTCCATCCATGAACAGTTGCCACAAAAACACCACTGACAGTGTCCAGTTCTTGCCTTATCCTCTTGAGTATCTTCAGTGTCACTAGTTTCCACATCGTCTTTCTGTATTTGGCCAAACTCCGGCTCAAACTGAAAAGGTTTTCATGTTGCTTAGTTACTTGCGACTGCCTGCTACCTTGACAACCACCAGGCACTATATAATGTCACAACTACAGCAAAATAGTAGCCTCCATGTAATTTCATTGAAACACTATTTGATAAAACAACAAATACTTCCAAGGTATTTGTCTTGTTTTTTTATAAGTGATGATATTTTAAGTGTTTTAGGATAAACATGTGATTAGAGTCAGGGTTCGCTTGAAGTAAAAGTACAGATACACAGGCAAAAAATGTATAGTAAAAGTATGCCAAAATTTGATTTCTAAGTATTCTGGATATATTTGGAAAACTAATTCAAAACAACCCCTTAACTAAATAAAAACAAATAGCTCCAACATTAATTATTTAATATAGTAGATCAGATAATATGACATGCACTCTGAATGTAGAAAAATGAAAGTCCTTTATACACGGACAACCTACGGATTTCGACACAGCATTTTTTTACACTGCATGTCATATTATCTGATCTAATATATTGCTTGACCTTATCCGAAGAGCACCTGACTGTTTGCAGATCCTGGAAAGCGCTCACTATTTGTCTTCATCTATTAATTTTAATATTTCGGACAAACCTTATTGGTCCCATTCTGCGAGTACCAGTTCCAACTTAAAGGCTTGGCTTTCTTCTCGTCCATTTTACAAACCATGACCACAGAGTCACCCACGTAGCTCACGATGGGCTTATCCCGCACCTCACCCAAGTATGGAACTGAATAAAGAGGAAAGCGCAAAGGTTATTGGCTAATTAATAAATGTCAAAGTCAAAAGGAGACTACACATAGTGACATTATGAACATAAAATTCACCTGCCAAAATAAAATCCACTTTGGCTTTGGGTCCAAAAATGCATGAGTAAGTTCCCAAGTTGTCTTCATTCATAATGCTGAACCTAAAAGGAGATTATAGCGTTATATGACTTTTGTTAAAATGTGAAAAGTAATAGGATATTTGAAATAAACATACTCTCTCCTCATATAGTATCGTCCATTTTGCAGTTGAATGTTAGAATAGCTAGACTCAATTGTTTTCCCGTCTTTTGTCCAGTATCCGGTTATGTTTGGCAGTTTTTGCTGTTTCCAGTCCAGGCACACTCGAGGCCTAGTGTCACAGGATTCACCACTTCAACATTTTCTGTGTGATTTTCTCCTGTATTAAAGAAAACATTTAATAAAAGTTTAGCCACAAATTTCATTACACAATACTTGTCATCCATCAGATATGCCAGTACAATTTTTAGATTTTAAGTATTACAAATGGCAATGCTTGAAAGATTATTCCCAAGTTTCTTTTTTAACATTTTTCGACTGATTGCTTGAATCAAATTGTATCCTTAGGCAAAACACTTCACATTACATTGCCTAATGTGGAGTGTGCATGTGATTGGTGGTAATTGGAGGCCCTGATGGCTCACATGAGAAGCCCCTCTTTCATCACTCTACCCCAGAGCAATTGTGGCTACAGCATGGAGATTAAGCACAGATAAACGCCTCTCAACATCATGAGTGAGTGGCAATGAAAGGTTATTAAGCTTTTTTTGGCTTATTATTTCTCCATGAAGCACAATTAAAATAAAATTATTTGAAAAATAGCAGCAGCACTGATTGCCTGAGATATACTTTTTACTATAGGTTTTCAAACTGTGGTACAGGCTTGGTGTTTTAGTGCAAATTTGATCATGCATTATCTTTTTTGGATATCTCTATGTTAGTTTATGCTGCACTAAACACTTGAAGTAAATTCCCAGTTTGTGAAATTTGTTCCCTCAAAATGACTGATTTTGTGTTCATTTAAAGGGGACCTACTGTGTAAATTCGCCCTTTGAAGTTTCCTATTCTAAATTTGCTTCCTCGTCAAAAACACTGCTGAAGTTTTGTCTGTGTGATATCTGTCGTTCCCCTCAAAACCCCAATCTGAATGCCCCTGATCTGTGATGTCATAGGTAGAGCTCTGAGATGTTCTACACGGTTTTTAAGTCTGTAAATCTTTCAGACTCGTTTTGAGCATTTCTGCAGCACTAGCACATCAAGCAAGATTGATTTCATTGTCTACCCTGTAAAATTTAATTTTCAGTCAGTAGCTAGAGCTCTAACTCAATTCCTGATTTGGGAAACGCCTGTCATGTGCACTTTACTACACTCTTTTTATTGGTTCTGGTGCTTGAGCTTACAAAATTGGGGGTGAAGGAAGAAAACAACACAAAAAATGCATCATATTTGTCCTTTAGGTTGGTAATTGTGATTACTAATGATTATTAATGATGTAATCCTAATGAAAACAAAACCCCCATAATCATCAGAATCCTCTCCACATACAATTCCTTTAACAGCTAAAGCAATGGCTCATAGATAATCAAACCTGTCAGTATTAACAGGACCTCCCTCTCACTGCCCCCTGCTGGACCGCCTCTATGAAATTATGAACTGCAGTCAGTGACTGAGTGAGTGTTTTGTAGGTGACCGAGTTGTTTTTAATGTACAGTCTGATTTTGAAGTGCTTATTTTTAATCTTGTATTACTGTAAATATATTGTATTTTAATGTTTGCTGGACACTTAACATCTGCCATGGGACCACAAATGAAAAACAGCTGTGTTGCTAATTCTGGCACATTTACATCCAAATGTTAATTAATCTGCACTGTCCCTTAAATAAACAAATAAATACATACTGTTCTGTAAAAGACCTGGTGGAAAGTTAAGACAGCTACTACGTTATATTTTAAGTGTGATCATTATAGTTTCTTGTAGATGATGTATCATCCACCAACAGATGAAATACAGACAAAATTTTTTTTGGTTTGAAGTGTCTACCTGTCAGTACCACACTCCTCTGTCCAGCCTGTGGAGCCAACGAGGGAGGAGCCAACGAGGGAGGTCTAGGAGTCTCTGGAAAAAAACATAAATATAAATTATTTTACATTACAATGCAATAGATGATATTTAAAATGACACGTCTTACCAACAGGTGACTCAGTTATAACACTGGTGTTCTCTGAAACCAAAAGATCTACGAAGAAAAAAAAAAGAGATATTTATGTTTAGAAGGCATAGTATAATTAGATCAACATTTACACACTTTGTTGGCCTGAGATGACTAAAACTGTTTATAGATTGTTCTTGGCGTACACATAAAACAACAACCTTTGACCTCACTTCACCTCACTCCTTAAACAAAATATATATCTTGTTTATACATGAAATCTAAGCTTAAAATTTTACTTTAGACAATTTTACAGTGATAACTTACTCACATTTGACTTTGAACAAAAGACAACAATAAGAAATTCCTTGTACCAAACCATGATTCAAATTCGTCCATTCCTGTAAAGTGATATGAGAACTCTGCAGTCACCCAGCCAAAGTTTTTTTAAAGGGACAAGCAACCAAAAGTCTTGCTATATAACTACAGACTTTAAAAGATGCTGATATTACTGTATAAAAGGTCTACGTATATCAAATATTTAATGAATGCTGACAATTAGTAATTTAGTAGGACTCATAATTATCACTTCAGCGATATTAAGTACAATGACCACACTTTGCACTATCAGTTTCAAGGTTACAATAATAATATAGATGATAATATAGATGATAGAAGTGTACTAGATAAGTCGCATGCAACTAAATCAAACTCAGATATTTACTTGTATTGATGTGTCTGCAGACCGACAGCAACAGAAACAGTTGACAGGACAAGCGCGTACAGTAAGCAGGCATAGTTGTGGTCGTCGTGTCCTTCGTAGGCAGTATATGTCCCGCGCGTTGGTGTCCTCTTCTCCCTGTGGCTGTTGGTGCATCGTCTGACCACATCTCCCCCTTTCCTCCCCCCTCTCCTCCCCTCTGTTCTGCTGCACTGTGACGCATGCCGTGAGATCAGGCTGCAGCTCTCATTCCATCAATTATTCAACCTGTCAGCCCTCATACGGCAGCTACTGAGCAAAATATTACCTTTAGCAACATTCAAGTTCACATAGTCACTGTCTGAGCCTAATATGTTGCAAAAGTGAATTTTTCTTGAGTTTAGTAATATGATAGTGCTCAAGGTCATTTAATCTCCAGTTCCTGAAGCACACACAGTTACTGCAATCTTTAATCATTAATGACATTTTCTTTTTAGATAAAATAACAATATAGGGTATTAGAAAAAAAAAAGCATATTGTTTGTTATGGCATTTTCATGTGATCACTTCGACCATGACTTGTTGAAGCTCGAAACTAATGGCTGATTAAAAGCCACTTTAAACTGTTTGTGACAGGCTACAATTGTAGCTAAACAGGTCAGTGTAGTCCTTGCATGGAAGTGAAAACTTGATTTTAGTAAAATTATCCAGATCATCACTGTAAAATGTTGGTCATTAAAATTAGTGCTGTCAAGTGATTAAAAAATTGAAGAGATTAATTAATTATGATCTGTAATTAATTAATCTATTTTTAATCTCACCTAAAAATTGCTGAGAAAAACACTCAACTTAAGTGTTTTTGTTTTGTTTTTATTCAATTCATTTTAATTAATTACATTATTGTTGCAAATGGGAAATATTAATATATTGCAAAAATTAAGAAGTTTTTTTGTTGCTAAGTTTTCAAGTTGAACAACCCTAATGTCCATGTGCAACTCTCATATGGAAACAATGGAGTTAAAAATTTCAAAATAGATTAATGCGATTAAAAAAATCAACTTGATTAATATGTCTGTAATTAATGAATCTCAATTAATGCACTCATTTGACACCCCTAATTAAAATATAAACTTTTCTTTATTAACTTTTTAAATGACATAGTATAGTTTGATGCAAAACCTCAGCATAAAAAGTTTACAAAAGTCTACTTTGGAAGTTTACAACGTACACAATGTACAATGTGAGTTTCCTAGTGGCAGGTCCGTCACCACATTATGGCTTTAAAATTATCTACCTATTTAAATTACACCTTGTATTAAAACACCTTGAAAAACCTACATTGTTGCTGTCAGACATTTTTTTTTAGATAAGTGTCAGTTTAACATAAAATGCAGCTTTGATGTCATTTTTACTTTAAAAGGCAGCGGTTGACAGTAAGTACTAGGCGTTAACGAGACTAAACAGCAGCTTAATTCAATGTTGCTGGAGCTGGAGGCTGTTAATGAAGACAGTCTGCAGTTCGTTGATGTCGTCACTGGCTTCTATGGGAATACTGGCTCTGCCCGGACAGCTAGAGTCATTACCTGGCTCAAAGCAGGGCAGGCTGACGTTTTCATAAAAGGAATCTCCTCCTCCGAGTGCACACGCTCCCTGGACGCGCTCATAGCCATCCTGGTAGTGAAGCAGGGGCGACAGGCGGTTGTAGTCGAGTACCTGGTGTGAAGTGCAGTGAAGATGGGCTTGCTGCTCTGGTCCCGGACTGTGGCAGGGGCTCACTGAGGGGCTATGGGGCATCGGACAGGTCTGGAGGCAGCTGTTCCTGCGCATGGCCCGGTGTAGATCCAGACGAGCAATGAGAGGTTTGCCGATGCTTATGCTCTTGGTCCAGTAGACTGGCTCATCCTCCATTGTGATGAAGGTGCCCTGAAGACACACCGTAAACACTAGCTCCTCCTGTTAAATAAAAAAAAAAAGGTTTATGAACAGTTGAGATTACTTATTAAATCTTTGGGATTCACAGTGATATATTAGTAGCATTGGCATTGGCGAGAAGAACAGATGAATTGGCTGTGTGCACGGAATTTCAGTTGGCTTGTGTACGTTCAAAAAATGTCCTCTGGTGAAATATTCCACTGATATGTAAAGTCTTTAACATGTTTTCTGTAACATTCACTACAACTGTCTAATCAAAACAGTATTTATTTGTTTTAAACTGATGTAATGAAAACATCATTGAAAATCATTGCACAGGAAGTGGTTGTGTGTACAGGATGTACTATTTTGAACGTACGCAAGCCAACTGCACAGAGCCAATTAATACAAGAACCCAATAAATTTTAGAAGCATCATCAAAACTTTAAGCAATTTTTTTTCTAATTCTGTAAATAGGGTCGAATTCATACTTTTCATAATCAACCCAAGTCTTTAAAGGGCACTTTTTGCAGCATCGACTTTAAAAAAAAATAAAAATTTAATCCTGTTCTGACATTGCTTTCTCATCAAATCACAACGAATGAATATCATGTGTGGTTAATAACACTTTTTCATCCTAAGCTTGCATATATAAAAACATCAAACTAAAGGTCCTTACGAGTGTGTTTAAAAAGTTTAAATGACAAAACAATGAGAATAATGTGTCATATTTACACTTTAAATGAGACATAGTAATAGAATAGACTTGTTTTCAGGTGTTTTCAACTTTCCCCTATCTTTGCCCATAACCTTGAACTTAACTTAAACCACCTTAAACATGTGGGTTGTAAAATGTCATGTAGCCTTTTTCAACAATAACAGGTAAATGAAAATTCATTGCTTGTTATGATGAAATTCTGCAAATTTGCGCTTTAGTTTTGAGCAGCAAATCAAAGGATCCTTTTCTATTATTAATACAGATCGTCTTATATGTCTTCTGTGTGACAATGCGGATAACTTAGAATTTCTGAATAAACATCAATCAAGTATTTTCAATATGTTTTTGATCGACATACAAGTTTATTATAATTTTTTAGATTACATATTTTATCTGTACAAGCAGAAGTCTCAAACTCAAATGAAGCTTGGGTCCAATTTTTTTAAATCAGGGATGGTCTCGAGGGCTACACAAATGTGGACCTGAACCATCCCTGACTAACTATAAAATAGGTCCAAAATCATTCTTTTATACTGTTTTGTAATATTTAGGCCCCCGTATAAGGAAAAAGTTAATAAAGAGGGTAACTAGGGTCAGACTGTCCTTCACAGTAAAATTTCGGACAAATTGTATGTAATTTGCTGTATTCCAGTGAAACGTTTTATAGACAGTAGGGTTGTAACAAGTTGCTAAAAACGATTTGCTAAAAAACATATACTGTGTATGGCACAGATTTAAGCAGTACCTTTAGCTTCTGCAGGGAGCTTATCCTTGTGTACAGACAATGCTGAGGAAGGCTACTGGACAGAAGGTAAATGCCCGTTTCTTCTGGAGTTTCTCGGTTCATCTCTTTAGGATCAACATCTAAGTCCTGAAAAACAAAGCAGGATGGTTGTTTTGCAGAAGAACTTAAAGTACCAACATAATAACTAAATACAATTCTGTCTATCAACTCACATGTGATAAGTCTGTGACATGTGCCTGGCAGAAGAACATGTCCTCTGGTTTCTTGACAATATGAGTGTAAATGACAAGAACATTTGAGAACTCTGCTGCAAAACCCAACTTGATCCGAGCTCCACAGTCAAAATCCAGACACATGCTTTCAGGAAGCTCTGAAAGAAATGTAATGACCCCAAACATTTACAAAGACTTCCAGGTTTTACCATATTGAATATCATTAATGAGATCATTTTGTGAATAACTTGAAATAATAAAATTATTAAATTACTTATACCCTCCTAAAGTGCATTTTGTTTAATCAAGGCCATTGATGTGCTTTGAAACAGCAGATTTTCATTATCTTTAGTTTGTTGGAAAAATATTGTTTAGACTGCCCAGCGTGATGCCAGACAAAGTAAAGTATAAAGTGTAAAACATGTAGACCGATGTGTTTAAGAGTAGCTTTAGCTAACCATGAGCTTTGGCCCAGTGCTGACTGTGTTCTTGAAGATAGGCCTTCTCAACAGGCAGGATGGGGTCAGTCAGAGCCCTCCTCTCAGACAGACTGCTGCGGATCTCCAGAGCCTGCTTTCCTTTTGTGGCATCAAAGTGTCCCATGTCTATTCACAAGAACATGCACAAAACACAATAATACTGTGAGGCCTTAGCAGCAGATGGACCTTTGGACAGAGGAATGATGTTTGGTGTTTGTAAAACTGTCTACAATATAAACATGTATACAGTTATACAAACAGCAAATAGAAACAAATCAAAAGACATGTGCAGTTAGGTCTCTTATACAGTGTATGACACATTCTGTTTATGTGCAAGCAGATGGTGTAGTTATAATAAACAGAACCAGGATGTGAATATACATATTGATTTCTGACAAATTCTGCTTCTCACAAGCATACAGAACCAAGCACATATGTAACTGATGATTATTGCCACATTACAGTAGTTTTTACTAGTTTATTCTTACCTTCAGCAACTCTGTCCAGCACCACAGTGATCTTCTCATCATCAAGCAGTCGCTTCTTTAGGAACTTCACAAACACACCATTAATCAGTCCAGTTGAACTTAGTTCAAAGGCCTCCGCATCTTGACAACTTTAAAACCACCAACAGAGGTGAATTACAATATGATTAAAGTTAAGTGCTACTATATAATTTACACAAACTTGATTTACGTTGCATATCCAAACACAATGTTAGCCGTCACTCTCAGTACAATGTTTGGAGTGCTGTCATCATGTATATTCCTGACAGGAAAAAAAAAAAAAAAAAAAATAGGTAGCAGAAATCTGGTTTATGTATTTTTTGCAGTTCTTATTGTACCTACCTCTTTCTGCACATGTCTAGCAAAAACACATTTAGACCTGTCTCCTTCTCCTGCATCAGTTTAAGAATGCTTTGCACACAGAGGCAGTTTGCTGAATGGTAAGGGTTAGGTGCATCCACAGGCACCATGAAGCTGTTTCCATAGTTTTCGTAACCATGACCAGCATAGTACAGTAAACCTTAAACCGTGAAATAAAATCAAATCAAATCAAATCAATTTATTTTGTATAGCCAAAATCACAACAACAGTCGTCTCTGAGGACTTCAACTAAACTCAGTGATGTTTAAAACTAAAACATCACTGAGTGTTTATAACTTTCAAGATGTTTAACCTACCATAGACCCCCTTATGAAGCAGCAGCAAGAACTCATCCACAGCGTTTCTCATCTCTGACTCTGTGAGGTCCAACAGTGAAACCACCTTAAAGTTGAGCTGCCTAAGAAGGTTTGTGAGGTCATACACGTCCACCATGGGAGCCTTGAGCTGAGGGTGATTCTGATAGGATAGGTTTCCAATCAGCAAGGCTACTTTGTCAGTTGCTGAAATATAAAGATAATTTAAGATTAGATTATTCAATATGTCAAATCAAGGTTTTTGTCAGGTTTATCAAAAATAAATTCATTACTTTATTTCCGGTGATAAATAATATTTTGCTAGATTAAGTATATTGTTAAGACTGTTGTGTTGAATGTAATGTAATATGGGAGGAGTAGGACTTATGGGAGTTTAGCTTTAGACTTTAGCTCTAGGCTATGTATGTAAGCAAATACTTTGCTAAACATACATCTACATTTATTTACAGTGTATTGTGATGCTTACCATATAGTTGTTCTGGAACACTATTTAAAAATAATTCACTGGAACCTAAATGTCACATACAGAAGATAAAAATGTTAAAAGACAATCATTATTAATCAAACTTACAATAAAATGTCTTACCTTCTTCAATTGCATGCATGTCATCTGAAAGAAAACATATTTTTTTATTCATCAAAAGCAAAAATAGTGTGATGATTATTTTTAATTTATTAGTAAAAATCATGGTGTTAGTGTGTTTATTTGCCTGATTGAGACCAACATGCAAATAGAAAATCCAGAGGTTGATTGATTTTCAACTATAGACATGCAACCAAAAGAAATATCTAAATTAAAATGACTTAAATTAAAAAAACTTGATTTTATCTGTCAAGTGAAATATCAGCTGACAGCTGATATCAGATGACAAATGTTTTTTTCTTTCATTTTTTTACTTTAAGTTGTTTTTCCATTCAGGACGTTTACATGCAGGCCAGGAAAACCAGATAACCAGCCTAGTCCGATTTAAACTAATTTTTCAAAACTCATCTAAGGGGCTGTAAACCGTTTTTTTTTTAACACCAGTTGGCACACGTGATCCTGTCCAATTGTAGTCCAATTTCAGACATCATGTAAACAGAAAATCAGTCTACAGCTACTCAAATGTAACTGAGCATGCTCACAAACCCGGCCTACTCCATATCATAGACATAAAGTTAAGTATTTTAGAAACAATAAAGTGCCCTACATAACTACTTAGTTTTTATTTTTTATGTTTTAAAAACCTTTTTGTGATTCATTGTTCCGAATTCCAGTCATTTTAATTTGAGATATTACTTTTGCAAACCATCCTGCCGACAGTACCTTCAGAGCACTCCATTGCCCCTGAAATTTGGACTGATATCCTGGGTGCTTACATCAAAAACAGTGCAAAGGTAAAATATTTATCAAGAATGAAAACACTATTACGAGCAAAAGCAGACTTACAAATGACTACATCAACTTCAGGGGTCCACAGTCGGTCTTTACCACCGCTAATCTCACAGATGTACTTGCCATGGTGCTCCTGTGTGACTTGAGAAATCTACAAGACAAGAACAAAAAATGTGACTCCGCCATATTTTGTGTCTAAAAACTAAATATAACATTTTGTGTTTTTTGTTGTGTTTGAAGTCTGAGTGGGCAATATAGTAAATTTTGCATTGTGAACTTAATAAACAAATTGTCTAAAACTTTCAAATAGGGATATAAATAATAGTTACTGTTCAAGTCATAAAAGTATAATATAAATAATATAAGTATGTTTTAGCACTTTCTGTTGAAAGACATAATATCTAAATATCTTAATCGAGATACATCAAAAACAGAAATGCATTTCTGTCAGTATCACACCGTAATTTGAAGACAAAATTTGTGTGTCTTGATAGTAAAGTCTTGATATTTTGAGAATTTTTTTTTATCTTATATTTATTTATAAACCTTTATTCAAGGGTGACCTGGGGCAAAGTGAAATCTGTAGCAGCACACAAAACATAAAAATAATTACACATTAAAAAAAAAATTTGAAAGAAAGTTACATTAGAAAATACACTTTAGACATTTTTTTGAGGATTCTCGCTCTTCATTGTTTTTCTATTGTTGTTGGTTTTTTTTTGCTTATTATAAAAGACTCACCACAAGTTTTCGTTTGCTGGCATTGGGGATTGGCACGCTGTTTCTGTACCACTGATAGTGGGGGATTGGTCGCCCCACAGCGCCACATTCGAGCTGTAAGGTTTCGCCGATGTGCAGCTGCTGTGGTTGAGGCTGGATCACCACTTTGATTCTTCCTTCCAAAGAATTTAAACTCTGCCCTAATTATTGAAAAAAAATCACACTGTTCATGCACACACACTAGGTAGAAATTAGAGTTGTGACAAATGTTTGAGTCATGGTTTTAATCAAAAGCTGACAATTTTAGCTAATTAATTGTACTTTCTTTATTAAACCCTGCAGACTTAGTTTCTGATGATAGAGCTCAATATTTTTGCAAAGCTATACAAGAAAAATCTAACTGTGTCTCGTAGCAATTAGTGTCTGATCTTCGAGACAATGAACAACCCTCGCAGGAATTATTGTTATTGACATGGAATATCAATATTATTACTGTGATTATTCAGGACACAGAATTTAAAAGTGAATTAATGTTTTATCTCATAATAATTATTGCTATAACATTTAATACCGAGTTATCACATTATATCAATAAATATAAACTAGGGTGGCAAAAAGTCAAAAGTGTTAATAGATTGACTCTCACTGTAAACTGAGGCAAAATTCAGTACGTCCACCTGTGCCCATTGGCTAAACTCAAAAGCTTCTCCACAGTTGATCCTGCAAATGTAAAAACCTGCATCTTCTGGGTGAACGGGACTAATGATCAAGTCTGGAGAAGAGCTGTTGGGAATCTGTTAATTTGAAAACAGAAAGTACAGACTATTCAGTGTGTGTGGCAGTAGATGAGATTATAACAAACAGACAAAAATGCAGGTTTCAGTGGGTCAGGATGGGGCAATAAGTCATAATACAGTAGATTTAAAATACAAGAGTCATACAAGTCATACAAGTTTGCAAAAGCAATTGTTTTTTCATTGCTACTTAAAAAAAACTAAATTCACTTGTACTTTCTACCCATTAGTTATAAATAAGGTTCAACCAAGTGCAAATTCTACCACAGAAACGTTTATTCTAGAATTGTGTGATATTACATGAACGCAGCCTATTGTACTGTATGTGTACAGCTTGAGGTAAAAGACAAATGCATCTGAATGCAATGTAATGCCTCACCTCATCTTTTGACTTAAACCACTGATACTCAACAGGACCTTTGGACACAGCCAGACAGCTGAGACGCAGGTTGTGACCAGACACAACAGCGACTGACTGAGGCTGACTGAGAATCTGTAATGCTGAACAAAACATGATTTTATGTTAGTGGTGTGCATTTTTATACATTTATGCTGTGTTGGGAAGAATGATTTGAAAAGTATTTACAAATACATATGCAATCAAAATATATTTTGCAACAAATTTTGTTACACGGTCCATAGCACTGTATTTTGAGTACTTAAAATACTTTCAAATCAAGCTGGTTTATAATGTAGTGTAAAAAATGTGTGACTGAAGGAACTAGCTTTGGATTTATTGTCGCACTTGTTCTGCATTTATTTATCACATATTAAAGAAGTAAAAAATACACATGCACTTAGTAGCAGTTTTGTAAAAGTAAAGTTTTGTGTTGACAGGACAAAATCATTTGAGGTCATGTTTGCACTGTCCTTCAGATGTCATTGTTTTATTTTATTTATTTACTTATAGCATGTTGTGTTCATATTTTAAGTTATTTGTGCTTCCAATTAAACAATATTCAAATTGTAAAACAGTTACAGTTATTCATACTTGAGTAGAACCTTCAATACTTTTTTGCTTTTATTTGAGTTATTTCTCTGAGGAACTAATTTTACTTGACTAATATTGGCTGCAATACAAAACAAGAAAACAAAACTGTGATTCAAAGTCTCAAACGAGAAAACAAGCCCCGAAACCCCTAATGCATGGTGCAGATACAAGTTAAGCTGGGACAGTCTTCTACCTGGAGGTTTAAGGCAGGCTAGGGCCTCGGAGTTGCCCAGAGTCTGAAGGTACTCGTTCAAGTGAGTCATGGTGCATCCTCGCTCTGCCAGAAGTCTCAGCAGCATGTGGCTTGGACTGCCCTCTACCTGCAGCACCTTCAGAGAGCACATGTCCATGTCATCTGAGCTGAAAGAATCAACAACAACCATCGGTACACAGAGATGCCAAGTAACTAGTACTGATTGTGACTTTCTGCTCTTCATGTAAGTATAAAACATGTGGTGATTTTATACTTAAACTTCTTACAAGCTTTGTTTTTTCATCATTATAAAGTCAATGTCACATTCCAAATCACAACACACATGCAAAGATTTTTTCCAGACTTTTACTGAGTAGTGAAGAAGAATGGGGAGGTAATGGAGGGTCAAATGCAGAGGACAAATTTCCCTACGGGGACAATAAAGTATACCTTACCTTACCTTACCTGTAATATTATCACATTATCTCACATTATTAAGAAGGATGACGAGACAATTAGTGAACAATCACACATAACATCAAAATATATCGTTAAAGGGCAAAAACAACTCACCTAACTTTAAACCGTCTGTCATTAGCAATAATCTCTCCTAGTTTTCTCCATCCTTTATTATTGCTGGACTTATCCAACACTTCGCAAAGTCTCTTCAAAACGGACTCCCTCAACAGGTTGATCTTTGTGGAGCGGTCTGAACAATCCGCCATGGCAACTTTCAGCTAAACCTCACCATTTGTTTGCCTTCTGAAAATGTTTTTGGATTTTGTGCAACGTAAATGAAAACCGAAAATGTACCTACTTCCTGGAAGAAATGTAAAAAGCGACACAAAACCTAGTGCACTAAACACACCCCCAACTACGGTCATGTGTTTTTTTTTTTTCTTCTCCGTTTTGGGTTTTCCCCCCGACGTAATTACGCATTCATTACGCAAGTTACGCACACAAAAGATCAAAGAAAGAAAAGATCATCAGCGTAAGATTAATAATAATAATAATAATAATAATAATAATAATAATAATAATAATATAATAATAATAATAATAATATAATAATAATAATAATAATACATGCATACATACATACATACATTCAAGCAAAAATATTACAATAATAATTGTTGTTATTATTATTAGCCTATTATTATTAATTATTATTATCTTATTGTTAGTTTTGTTAATAATGTGTATTAAAACTTTTTATGTTAATACCCACGTTTTCTGGAAGTACATAAAGTGCAAAGAAGTATATTTGGCTGCAGCTCATTGAAGTGTTCAGTGAGAGAGCAAAAAAAAAAACCATCTGAGCTCCGTACCCATTGGACATTTCATTTTGTCTTCTCAGATCATAAAGACAAACCCTTAGACCTAATGCTACAGCAGGCAGAGGGGAACAAAAGAATTGAAAACAACAAAATTTGTTTAAAGGAGCACGAGAAAAAGCTTCAGTAAAAATGTTGTCCTTGCTACATAGTAGGCAGGCCTATCTCTATTTCAACATTATTGAGCAGCAAGAAGACAGCCCAGCACATAAGGCGCTCATTGGGGTTCTGTAGAGATTTAAGAAAGATAAGTGGATTATGGTCCGTGAAGTGTCAATGGGGTCAAACCTGAACTGACATAGACCTCGAAATGCTACATTCAACATGATCAGAATTTTCCAAAAAATTCCATGACAGTGCCACTATCAATTTGATCATTGTCTACATGCAATTTTAATTGTTTGCTAAAATAAAATTCAACTTTTTACATTTATTTATTTATTTGCAGTGTTAGGAATAAAAAGTAACTAGTAATACACTTTTCAGTAACTAAGTATTGTAACTCATTACTTATAAAAATGTTGACAATTTATTCCTAGTTATAATCTGAGCAACTCAAGTTACCTGCATATAAATAAATTGCTTTTATATTCCCTTGAAAACGACCAAAACACCACTAAAAAACTGTCTGTCGGCTTAAAGGTGAAAAATATATTATGAGCAAAATGTGTCGTGACATCACATTTTCATCAAGTGTAAATGTGACAGGATTAGTGTTGTACAATGTCTTTACAAATGTGTGATTTATTTATTTATTTATCTTTATTTCATTCATAAGCCTACATACAATGAGATATAGGCTATGTATCAAATTGACAAACTAAAAATGAATGAAAAGGAGCAGAAAGAAGAGTAATCTTATAATATCTGCCCCATGATTAGCTCAAAGTAACTCACAGTAGTGTAACTCAGCAAATTTATTTTAGACAGTAATATTGTAATACAGTGTGTTACATTTTTTGCCTGTAACTATTACAATCTTAACTTGCCCAACACTTTTTATTTGTGCATCATCTGTTTATTCAACCAGCTAAACGACCAACCAACCGAATCATGCATGAACCCAGCCAGTTTGAGGACCATTCCATCTTAAGTCCTCACACCCCTCCCCCGGCATCGCTGTGATTGTGACAAGTTCCGCAGACTCCGCCCTCCTTGGCTCCCAGGGGCCGGGCTCTTGACTCTTCCTCGTCCTACCTGTGCGTCCTGTGGTGTCAGATGCACGTACCCGGTCTTCAGGTGTGAAAAATGGTGTCTGTTGAAATGTCGTGACTGGAATATTCTCCGTTTCTATTTTGACCTAAGATAAACTCCAATCAAAACATTTAAATTGATTCGGGTAAGTTATTCTTCAGCCTACACAACTAAATCGTGTGTTGTTGAAATGCAGTGTGGTAATGTAATGGCAATGCGCAGTTCATTAAGACTGCTGCTGTAACAGTTGACTCCAGAAATGGCAACTGGTTGTTGTTGTAGTTGTTTATTTTATTTAATTTTTTAAATTTTGTCTTTAATTACATGTAACAGCTTACTTGCACAATAGAATAGATTTCCTAGAGGTAGTAATATCTTCTTGGATTTTGTTTTTGTATTATCAGTGACGATATAGCCTACAATGTGTGAAAAATGTGCAAAATTAGTCATGTAACTGTAAGGTTCAAGCGCCAAGCACTGACGTAAATGGTGTTCAAAATTAACATAAAAGAGAGAAATATTCCTAAAGGATTTTTTTTTGTAAATGCCCACTGATTGATAGTGAGAGGCCTATAACGTACTAAACATTAATTAACTAAACACTTAATATTGAACAAAAAACATATATTTACTTGTATGTGAAAACCAGTGATGATGGGTCATAGTTTGTGAGAGGATGTGACAATTGAGCTAGAATGGTTTAAATATAGGTCTATTCCTTTTCACAGTTAAGTCAATTAAGCTATGTATAAAAGCAGCTTTAACTGTTTTTGTCTAAATCTTGATCATGTAAATGTCCAACCAATGTGCCAAATAGAGGTGAAAAGATGCTACTGCTTTTGTTTTGATAGACCACACTGACACTGGTTGCTTCTGTCTCTAATTATAGGCATACATGGCCTGCTACAGTACATACATAGTCCACATACCTTATTTATCTTACTGTAGCCTATATTTGTATTTAAAACAACATGTATCGGCATGCTCATGGAATCGCTTGCAGGATTTTACGAAAACACAATTCTGAACTGTTGTCATGGAGACATACGTGTTGTAACACACAAATAAAGCTATAGCAAATAATTAAACAATATTTCCATGGAAACCAGCAGAATGAGATTTCCACGAGGGCAGATATGCTTTCCATTTTTGTTCGCTCTTACTGTTTTGCTTTTTCTATGGCTCTGGGATATGGACAGAAATTAATATCTTGATATGTTTTTGGTGGTAGTTGAATGATCAAGTCAATCCAACAATAATGTGGTAAAACATGTCTTTAAACATGTTTAATCACACAAAGTGACATTTATACCGACTGACCTATAAATATCAATATTTAAAAAGTTTACAAAATATATATTTTTTGTTTTTCTTTTTGGATTTTTTTGTGTGTGACAAAAACAAACAAACAAACAAACAAAAAAACAGAAATATGCACCATGCCACCCAACAATTTTCTTCACTGACACTGATATGGTGTTAAAAGTTTTTCTGTTTCTGTAAACACAACTTAGAGTATCCATTCTCTGATAAATCTACTTTATTTGATAGATTTTCATTATAACCTACAAAACAATTTGAAAAATGACCTTGTGGCACACAAGCTTCCACAACCTAATAAATATTAACTACTTCCCACTTCTTAATCTTGAAAGCTGTCTTTTTTTGGATTTACCTCTCTGCTGAGCTTTCAATGTTGCCATTGAAATGACATTTCATTTCAAAAATACCATTTCAACACAACATAAGAATGTTGAAAGGAGTTTTAAGTCTGACTTATGCTGCTCCTTAACAATCCAATAATGAGCCTTTGTGACATTTTCGGATAAACAAGATTAATATGACATAAGCTAAGAGCAGCAGAGACAGTTTATCTCTGAGTCTGCAATGGACCTTCTTTTGACGTTATTATTGAGCAGAACAGACAGTACATGCTGATTTTTATCTTTTTTTTTTTTTTTGTAGTGTAAAATGTAGAGGAATAAATGGAACAGGCCACTTAAAACATGATCATGCAACTGTTGTCTAGGTTGTGTCATGCTTTATCTGCTGATCTAGAATAAGGAATTAATGTGGGCGGGGAAAGAGTACTGAAAATATGTACTCTAGTAGTTTGTCACATTATTTTTTAACTATTACTGCTTAATTTATGTAAAAGTGCAAGTTATTATTATTTTTTGACTACACTTTGCATGATTTAGATCAATCTATAATGGAAAACTTAGTTTTACTGAAATAAATATTTTGAACCATGTTCCGCATATTCCCTAACTAACTAACTAACTAACTAATCAGAGCATGCAGTGCAGTGGTGTTATATGTGTGCAGAAAGGCAGCTGTAATGTACAGACTGTGTAGTACTTGTTATTGTCATCCACCCATGTTTATTAATAAATCTTTTTTTTTTTTTTTTTTTTTTTTCAAACTGAAGCGTGCCGACTACTGAGTCTTGCTTCAACATGTGATTTGCATGTGGTGACCTAGGCAACCCCATGTCATTGTGTTGGGAGTCTGCTGTTCTGTCCCTCATTTTGTCCTGTTTTTAGTCATAACACAGAGTGAAAGCTTGAGCTGATATCTCTCCTTGTCTGTTCTTTTAAGCCTGGCACAATGACACATTGTATCAGAATGAAGAGGCTGCTCGGCTGGGTGCTGCTCCTTCTGATTTCTGCTGTCTTCGAGTGCTCCTGTAAGTCTGACTTTGAACTAGAGGTGTTGCAACATAACATTTTAATGTTAAAATTATTTTGTAGAGAAAAATAGCTATTTTAAATTGAAAAACATTACTAACACTATAAAACAAATAGAAGAAAGATTTATGGAAAATAGCATAGCCTGGATATATTAGCTTAATGTGATGTAGTTGGAGGGACAAAACCAGGTATAGTGCTGTAGTTTTTTGATAAATAAGCCTGTATTATTTTAAATTTGAAAAAAATATATTTGTATTCAAAGATTTACATTTAAATTGATTTAGCTGGTAAGTTCGGGAATCGCTGCACTGTTAAATGTACCTTTTCACCTGATGCTCTTGAGTCACATGAGCTCACATTTGTTTGGTGAATTTTTACCAGTGACTTTCTATGTCTCTGTTTCTTGATATCAGCCCAAATTTTCATAATATTGTTTTTGTTTCTCGAAACCTGAATAATTATGATCATAATTATCACTAGTTAAGTGGTTAACCATGACATCAAGTACTTGTCCTTGATACCAAGCAGGTACTAGGTAATAGTAGACCAACATACATTCCTAAATCTCAAGTCCAAACCAAACTGGCCACATCCATGTTTCAAGATTTGGAAACAGAACTGTTTTTACAATACTGCAGTGCTCTGTTCTGCCATTCTGTAACTTTGGGCCTGGTTGCAGAGGTAAAGTTAGAAAACAAAAGCAAGAAAAGAGTTCCTTTACCGATACAAAATGTTAATTAAAAAAAAAAAAAACTGGAAATGTGGGCTGTATTTAAGCATGCACTAAAGAATATATTGTTTTTTTTTATTTTTCAAACCAACTGTTGTGTAAATTGGGCAATATTTGGCAATAAGTACAATGTCTTTTTTTGATCTATGTCATGTCTGCTGTCTATGTCCAACCAGGAAGTAAGGTATATTTTTAATTAATTTTAATAACTGCGTGTTAGTGAAACAAGAAGTCTAACCTGTTTTATGCAGCACTGACAGCTCTGAGCACTAACAACTATGTATAGAGAAAAATAACAAAAAACTCTGTCAGAAAAAATGATGAAATAATGGATTAGTCACAGCCAAACCACAGCGCAGTTTTAACAGTAAGCTCACAGTAATTTTTTTTGCCCCAGGAGCCAATAGTCCAATCCAGGCAAGTGGCCCCAATTAGGTTAATTGACATAGCTCATTTTCGTGATTAAAAACACATAATTGTAAAAAAAAAAAAAAAAAAGCCTTTTTTTCTATTATGTCACTCACTTTATTTTATCTGTATTTAAAACGCTAATTAAAGAAATCTATAACAGTTATCATAAAAATGTATCTGTAATTAACCAAACTCAGCACTCGGTACACATCATGTCTAACAACATGTATTATTGTTGAAAATCATTTCATATGCTTTTTTTTTTTTTTTTTTTACATTTGATGTCACTATGATAGTTATTAAAACAATTATGTGTGTTGTACAGTTTGTGTTGTAAAGTAACGTTTGACTATTTTTTAGAGTCGACTATTTGCCGACTATAAATTTATTAGTCAATAATAAATTTAGCATTGACACTGAATGTAATCTATGAAGCCATAGATTACATTCGGTGTCAATGCTAGTTTTAATACTTCTAAAATAATAATCAAATAGTCATTTAATATTTGTGTTATGACTTTATTCACATCCAAAATGTACAAGACACAGGACAAGATTTGAAGTATCTACCTGAAGAAAGTGTTTGACATTACACTTCTTGCTTTACTGTGGTAAATATTTGAATCAAGTAAGTTAATTTTCAATCACACACTGAAGGTTGTTTGTCATGTGTTCCCAGGCAATTCTCCTCCTGGGAAACCTGTTCTTAAGGACTGCATGTCACATGATAAAGAGACTTTTACCTGCAGGTGGGAGCCAGATGCTGACGATGAAGAGGGCACCACACACCGCCTTTTCTACATCAAAGATAAGTGAGTCATCATCATGACTTTATCTTTAAGTAGTGACAAATATATAATGACAAAAATAGTAAAAAGTCATCTGTTGCCTGGAAAATCCAGATATTATATTTCCAATATATATTTCTAATATATTGTCTGGCCACCATATTCATCTCGAGTTTCAGATAGTGTGAATGACAGATGAAGTACAGATAGGCTTATTTCTCTTCCCACTCTCTCTCTAGCCATAATATCAGTTGTATTAGGTTTATCTTCTATTTTGTTTGTAATGCACTAAGTACAGCCCCAAATCACATCTTGTTAGTTTTGCACTAAATACATCAGCTCATTTTTGTGTTGAGAACCAAAGTGGAAAACCTGCTGGCATTTGTGTTTAACAACTGGTGTGCAAGCCTGTGTTACCATGATTCACATCCACCTCTTATGTCGTTTGGTTGCTACATTTGTCAAAAGTTGCCACCTCAAACCTGCTGCCTCAACTACATTCATCATCATAAGATTAAGATTTAATGCTGTTTGTCTATGGTTCCACTATATATTTTTTTCTTGCTTTTTTTTCAGAGACAGCAATCAGGAGTGCCCAGACTATCACACAGCAGGGAAGAACTCCTGCTTTTTCAACAGGACCTACACCTCTGTTGGGGTAGACTATTTTGTAACGGTGGTGGCCTTCAATGCTTTTGGAAATACTTCCTCTGATGTCAGCAGAATAGCTGTGGAGAATATAGGTACGATTTATGCTGTTCTAAGATAAAACTATCTGTAATCAGTCCTATGTCAAGTGTAGTTTTTATAGGCCTTGATTTTTATTGTTAGGTCCGAAACGAGGTCAGATGCTACCTTATTTTAGAGTCAAGTGCATAAAGGTAGATTATTTAGACACTGATTAACTACAATTGTCCCATAAGATCTGACATTGGCAATGTTCCCATCAAAATATTAAACTACGGTATGTTTATTAAACTGCAAGACTGGTTCGATGCTATGATTGTTCATTCATTTACAATTTTATCTTGATGCAGACAATAACTGACACACATCTACTGTATATATTTATTGCTTGGCCCACAGTGGAAAAGTACCGTGAGAAGGTGGTAGTGATAAACAGGCTCAGAATGAAGTTAAACTGGTTTGTGGCCCGTGTTGTTTACAGTGTAATGCGGCGCTTTGTTTGACGACACAACTCTCTACTCTCACTGTAAGAGAACTCCATTAGGTATAATTTTTACTGTTTCTCAGCATGATTAAAGGTCATACATTAAGCAAAACGAGTCCTATTAGATTTTAGTCATGTTTTAATGTTCTTCCCTCGCCAGCAAAAGTTCCTAGAGTTGTGTTTTATGCTGTTTACCTAGTCAAAGCTAATAAGTGGTAAGCTTAAAGTTTGAAGCTATAGTTTTATTGCTATATTAAATAGATTGACGCCCCCTGCCTAACTCTGTGGATACTGCTTTGCTCAGAATGTTTGCTAGTATGTTATTAAACATTTATCTATAGTTTACTTCACAAAATATAATGCCAGCTGTGTTTTAGATGAGAAAATAACATGTTAACAATAATAAAAAGTCAAAAGCAAGTGAGCTCAGGTTCTTTAAATCTGCAATGAGTAACTTGACTAAAAGGATGTTTTTGTCATTTAGATTTTTTGCCACACTAAATAACTAATACAAATCTGTCTAGTTACTTTGAGCAGGCTTGCATGGCCACAAATGGAAAAGTGTTTCCTTTAGTTATATCTTTTTTCACATTATGGCTTAACAATGCTTATTCCCATTCAGAGTGTCCTAAAACATTGGTTTAACTTTCTATCTATTGTGTATTGCTGACTTTTCACTTACAAAAAGTTACACAGTGCACCTTTTAAAGCACAAGGACTAGAGCTGCAGGATGAATTCTGGGGAAAATTATACATTTTGAATTCACAAATTGCAAAGACATCATGGCAACAAACAACAAGTAGTAGTTTTTTGTGGTTAAAATAAAACTGTTGGGTCAAAACATGGGTCAAAATACCTCTAATGTAGCTCTGTCTTTAATTTGGCAAATACAAATACATCAGAACACTTATGTTGTTAAATTTATGCTTACAGGGTTATAAAATGTGTTATATGTACAGCAATACAATTCCTCTCCCAATGCTCTACTTCCTGTTATTTCAAACTTACCATCATAATTTCAATTTAATCCAATTCATTTGTATAGCCCAAAACCACAACAGCAGTTACCTCAGAGGACTTTACATGATTGTTGATATAGGAAACAAAATAGTCAGAAAATCAAAGAATTAAACATACTATATCAATACCAACAGTGGCATTATCATAAGAATCCAATTTGTATTTATAACATTTACTAATATTCCAAAATTGGACTTCATACTCACTTTATATAAAATTAAATCATCAAAAATTATGAACCCTTAATTTGCAATAAAGCAATAATGTTTTCACATTTGTTAAAAGGTGATTTCATTAACAAATTTATCACCATGTCCTTTTTAATAAGAACTACCTCATTTATTTATGTATTTATAAGTAATCTGGGTTTCAGTGAGTCAATTGACAATTTAAAACTAGAAAGTTTTATCTTTTTCATTGGTCAAAATACAATATAAACTAGAAAACTAGAAATTGAAACTTTTAGTAGTAGTTTTAGCCTGGGTATTATATCATTTAAAATATAAAGTTGTATACTTAATAATCAAAATCATACATAAATCACACCAACCTGTTGTTCCTCTTTTTTTTTTTTTTTTTTTTACAGTAGTCCAATCCAGTCCGAAGTCCAGTCCACCAGAAAATGTAACTTTACAACTGGATCACAGTCAGGACAAACCCACCATTAGCGTGTCTTGGAATCCTTACAAAAATTTTGGCGGGCTGACTGCTAAATATCAACTGAGGTTCAAAAAGGAAGACACAGACTGGTCACAAGTATGGATTGTTCTAAAATGTGTCCTTTTGTCAGTACGTTTTGTAGCCAACCAGGAGAAAAAACAGTAGTATGACTTCTTTATTTGCCTTGTTTCTATAGAGGGATGTCGGCACACAGACACATATTAATATATACAGCGCCTCTCCGGGAAAGCAATATGTTGTCCAGGTACGTTGTGCTCTGGACAATGGTCTCTGGAGTGACTGGAGCACAGTTGTATCCATTCAAGTCCCTAAACGTAAGTCTTATCTTTACAGCATCTACTCGCAACATAGAGCACAGTACATAATATTATTCTTCTGTTTCTGTTTCCAGTCGAGCCTAAACAACAACTGTTCCCGATTAAAGTAACAAAGATGCGTCAATTACTTGGATCAGGTATGGTTTACAAATCTGTTTGGAGTCTAAAGCACTGAAGTGAGGAACAAGTTAAATAAGTTTGTGGGCTAATTCTTCAGTGAAAGAGAAAGGACAAGGTCATGCCTAGTGTTGTCACAATATAAAATACACACACTTTAATTAAACAAAAGTAAAATGAAGAAATTAAACTAAAACATAAAAACACAGAAATATTAGTTTAATCTAAAATCAAGATCAGCCATTCAAAACGCATGTGCTCTTTTATTTGATCAAATTCATATACATTATATAAAAAAATGATATTTGATGTATCAGATCTATGCATCAAGAGGACAAAAGTGACAAATGAATTTCAAGTACAAAAACATTTCAAGATCTGATGTATTTTCTTGAAGAATGTGCTTTCATTACACTTCTTGCTTTACTGTGGTAAATATTTGACTCAAGTAAGTTAATTTTCAATTACAAACTGAGGGTTGTTTGTCATTTGTGTTCCCAGGCAATTCTCCTCCTGGGAAACCTGTTCTTAAGGACTGCACGTCACCTGATAAAGAAGTTTTTACCTGCTGGTGGGAGCCAGATGCTGACGATGGAGAGGACACCACATACCGCCTTTTCTACATCAAAGAGTGAGTTCTCACTGGCTCATGTTGGTTTCAAAACAACATAAATCATTTTTATGTTTATATCAGACAAATGTAGGTAAGAGATAATTTATTAGCTAATAATAAACCATGATTAGGTATATTTGTCAGATATTGAAGAAATATAGAAAAAAACTTCTAATTTGAGGTAGATTTCTAGCAACAGTAGCATTACCATTATGTAGAATTCTCTTCTATTTCAGTTTGAAATGCTGTACAGCCCAACATCACATCTTGTTAGTTTCGCACTAATTATATCAACTCTGCTCATTTTTGTGTTGAGAACCAGTTGAAAACCCCCTGCTTCTCTGCTCGCAGACATCTGTGTTTAACAAGCTGTGAGCAAGTATGTGTTATTATTCATGTCCACAATTTATTCCATTTGGTTTCTACCTTTTTTTGTCAGAAGTTGCCACCTCATGCCAGCTGTGCAATTGTTTAAGCAGATTTTAATGCCAGAATAAAAAATTATATATAATTATTTGTATGCTCTGCAGATGTAGTCCTAAGTATTCTTCTGTTTGTCACATTAACTTGACTTCATAAATTTTACTCTTATAAAGCAGGTGATATACAAGAGAAATGGTTAAATTAGAGCAAGGGTTGGATACATAGCTTATGATCACAAACTAGTGAACAATACAGTTAATCATTCATGCCACTAGTTATTATTTTAGCACTTGACTGGTCAGCGATTTTTTTGTTTTGTTCAACTAGACAACAATTATGTCTGTTATGCATTGAGGCTTTTGCTAATGCAACATCAACCATAAAATAAATAAATATAATAATAATATTGGAAAGGAAGAAGCTCTCTAAGCCACAAAAGGTTAATTTTTGAGGAAATGTAAGTCCGCGGAGAGTAAATACACATTTTTGTAGAGGTGTCTAGTTCAACAGAAATACACAAAAACATCAACATGCTTTAAATTCAAATATATTGTTGTCTAAAAAGTTGCACAGTGGACTGACTAATGGACATATGATAGGTGAGACTATATTTTTCTGTGAAGACATAGTGAACATTAATATATTTAAGATTTTAACTAAATATTTTTGCTTGTTTTAACTTAGTTTAGCCTATTTGATGAAGTTCTTTTTTTTTTTTCCACTACTGTAAATATAACATAAAAATGCATTAAAAATCCACATGAATCACACAATAGTTACAATTTGACAAATTATATTACCTGGTAGCACTTTTAATTTTTTAAATAACTGCTTAAGCACAGAGGAGAATGTGTTTTTTTTTTTTTTTCATGCTGCTTTCTGATGATATAATGGAGGAATTCTGTTCCTGTAATTTTCAACCTGGATTTGTAAATTTGTAAAACTGATAAATATTTGCACTGAGACTGTCCGACCAAACTAAGACTTAGTTAGAAAAACATAATAATGTGTCAAATAGGCTTTTAAAAATGTCACCGTCTTTGTTATCAGCAAATCTATTTAATCACTCAAATCAGACTTTATTTATAAATTGCTTTTCGTAAGTGAATATAACACAAAGTGCTTTACAGTTCACTTCAACATACAATGAAAATAACAATAACATTTTTCATAATGTGTTTGCAAACACTCTGTTTCACTGTTGATTTATGATTAGTTGATTATTTGTTGCAGCTTTCATAAAGAATGAAACATCTGGGCAATTTCATCTAGAAGCCTGCAGGGGAAAAAAATAACCATAGCTTGGGTGTTTTCTGTATCAGACATTATAAATGAAAGTGAATGCAGTTGATATTGTTGGTCTCATTATGGTGCTGTATTTAAAGGCTCAGGGGAAGTTTTTGAAAGAGAAAAATCAGTCACACAATTCAGCTTTATGCCACAATATGAAAAAATACAGCTAAAAGAACAGCTTTTCCATGGAATCATACAAATCAAATAATAATTTATTTTGTGACCATGCAAGCCTGCTCAATCTCTCAGAATTCTATTATTAAGCCTATTTAGTGCAACAAAGACATCTTAAAGTGTGTATGACAGGTTTGAACGTTTTTAAAATTTTTATTTAGTTTGGTAGATTAATACTTGTTGTAATTATAAATGATAGTTTTACATTAATCAAGAACAAATTTGTGGAGAAAAATGTGAAAACATGTTGAAAATACCAGGAAGTAGAGCAGAGTTCTAAACTGATGACATCACACTAGGGAGACCAATACATTTTCAATTTTCTCACAAGAAACAGATTTTTATGGCTCAGTAAACACACATTTAACAAAAAAGTGAGTTCTGGTGTATTTTTATGGCTCAAGTTAAAAAAAAGCTACATTTGAAGAGTTTAGGCCCAATTTATTAAATGGTCGCTAGGCAACTATCTAGCGTGATGTCATCATTGATGAACAGGAAGTAAATTTTTAATGCTAAAAATAGCCAAAAGGAATGAAATTTGAAAAATGTTTAGTAAAACCTTAAATAAAACGATCTTAACTACGTCTTTGCGAAATGAGTAGTTCAACCTGTCATGGACACTTTAATGTAAAAAAAGTGTTTTTGTTCAAGTCTATTTTTTTGGTCAAAAAGTTACACTGCACTCTTTTAAATAACTCTTTATTCTTGCCTTTTTTTTCTTTTCTTGCAGAGGATAAATCAGGAGTGTCCAGACTATCGCACAGCAGGAAAGAACTCGTGCTTTTTTAACAGGACCTACACCTCTGTTTGGGTAGACTATTTTATCACAGTGGTGGCCTTCAATGCTTTTGGAAATACTTCCTCTGATGTCAACAGAATAGACGTGGAGAATATAGGTAATATGTGTGTGTGTGTGTGTCTCTATCTTATCTTATCTATCTTCTCTCTCCCTCTCTCTCCCTCTTTCTCTCTCTCTCTCTCTCTCTCTCTCTCACTCTCTATGTGAAAATCAGCTGCTCCAATCATATAAATCACCTATTGTTCCTCTTTTTTCACAGTAAAGGCCAGCCCGCCGAAAATGTAACCTTACGACTGGATTTGAGTCAGGACAATCCCACCATTAATGTCACTTGGAATCCTTACAAACGTGACAATTATGGCTGGCTCACGGCTAAATATCAACTGAGGTTTAAAAAGGAGGACACAGACTGGTCACAAGATGTATGTATTTTGTGTCTTTTTGTAGAAATTACTACAGTATATCATCTGTCCTAAAATAATGCAATTGGCTGTAATGTATTTTCTTGTTTCCATAGAATGATGCTGGCAAACAAACACAATACAATATATACAGCGCCTCTCCAGGGAAGCAGTACATTGTCCAGGTACGTTGTGCTCTGGACAATGGCCGCTGGAGTGACTGGAGCAGTGCTGCATCCATTGAAGTCCCTAAAAGTAAGTCTTTTCTTTACAACATATATTCACAGCATAGAGCAGTGTGCATAATATTCTTCCTCTGCTTCTGTTTGAAGTTGAGCCTAAACAACAACTATTCTGGCTTCTCAACTCCTTATCGGCCATACCGATTTTAACAGTATTGTGCATATTTATCATGAAGAGGAAATCGTATGTATCTGTTTAATCACTGTAAATGCTTGTGTTCAATAAATGAAGCAATCAAGCTGATTGTATTGTTTGTTCTTCAGCATTAAACAGTGGCTTCTGCCCCCTGTTCCCGGACCCAAGATAAAAGGAGTCGATGTGCAGCTGCTCAAGGTAACATGCACGCTACTGCAAATAGGTTGCCAGGTTGCCAGGTCTTTTTGCTGTAGTTATTTTTATACATTTTGTTTTGTTGGTATACAAAAGAAGGTTGTTTTCTGAGGGCCACATTTTTGACAGGCCTTGATCTCCCAAAATATAATTTGCATTCTATCAGCAATGTAAAAAATCTATTATTGCTTCAAAGTTGTATGAAAGACAAAAGTACAAAAGGTTTTATCAGCATAAAAACTGAATCAAAACTGACAAAATTAGATAACTAGGTACAAACCAAAATCAAGGGTAAATTATTAATAACCCAAAATTAAAACCAGTAAACAAGAACAGTATTATTTTGTAATGTTTGGAAGATAGGTGTGTGCCTGATCTGGTTCCTGGGTCTTAGCTCTGATAAAGATAACCGCGGGCTCATTGTAATGAGACATTTTACTGTTTTTACAGAATGGACAGTCTGAAGAGGTCAACAGTCTGCTCATAATACCGGTCTATCCACCCATGTCGCCCTGGAAAAATCAGGTTGAGGAATACTTGATTGTGTGTGATGAAAATGTGATGCTTATTGAAGGACTAAGAGATTCAAATGGAATGGCAATTTCAAACACATTTCACTCTCAAGTAGATATTAACGAGCAGTTGCCCAACAAACAGGAAGTACAGACAGTGGACTACCTTGTTGACACTGGTGAGTCTGGATTTGTCAATGACATAAACTTTGTTAATACAATGGAAACAGAAAAGGATCAGCCAATCAATGATATGAAAGTGATGCCTTTGGAAAACAGCAGCTATGTTGATATTCACAAACAAGGGGCTACACTGCAAGAGGTGAACATGGGAGCACACTACAGCACAGTAGGAGAAATTAGAGGGCACAATGTCATACTGGAGAAACAAAGCATTTCCCCAAACAGCAAAATCACAGACATGAACAGACATGGAGAGGAGAGCCTGCCTGAGGACTACACTAGGGTCAAAGAGGTCACAAGTGACCACATGGTGCTACTCCAGGATCCCTCCTGTGGAAATAAATTAGGAGACACAGACTGTGACAACCAAAAGTCTCCACATTATGTGAAAGACAAGAAGAAGGAGTATATGGAGTTCCTCAGTAATGGATATGTGGACAGTATCTCTACACCTCAGTACTGGAAAATGTAACTTCTCACATGACAAAACTAATTATGGCCTCCTACATCTACTTGTGCTTAGTAAGCTATTACCTTTGCACTAACAATTTTGTTTTGCTTGCAATGTTTTAATTTTTGTGTGTCAGTGTGTGACGTAATATGTGTTATTTATGATGCAAATATAATACAATGTATTGGTGGATATCTGACAGGACACCACAAAACAACAGCATACAGAAATACAGTCATTTATGTCTGACTTTATTGCAAAATCAATTACTTAAATATCACAAAAATGTTCACCCTTCTTTCAATGATCAATGCGATTGGTAATATTTTGTTTTGGAATGATCAAAGGTTATAATATGCCTCAAACACCCGTCTAAATTAATGCAAACGTGATTGCAAAAAAAATTAACACAGTACAATTAATGTTTCATAGAAACAACGCATCTCTAAAACACCAGTGAGTTGGCCTGTCATTAAAATTAACGTCTTGTGATTAATTTATTCAAAATCAATCTGTGCAAAACAATAATGTGGTTGTTACATATGACAAGACTTTCAGGTTCTATTATGTGCATTTAAGGCACTGTACAAAAAAAAAATACTGCAGTGCTGTAATCAGTGCATGATTGTCCTGGCATTTGTGTTTCAAGCAGTTTTTACTTGGTGTGATCTCACATTTTTCTGACCGTATTCAGTCATCACAGTTTATTTTTCAGTCATATTAAATTAGGGTTAAATAATATACAAGAACTGGAATGTAAATCCCAAATTTAATTGGCTCTGTCCAGGGAATTTCAGTTGGCTTGTGTATGTTCAAAATAGCTAACTCCTGTACATCAACCATTTCCTGTTAGCGTTAGCATTTAGACACAATCATGTCTCTTTTTAAACACACAAGTGTCCTCTGGTGAAATATTCCTCTAATATGTAAAGGCTTTAACATGTTTTCAGTAACATTCACCAAAACCATTAAAGAGTATTTATTTGTTTTAAACTGATGTCGTGAAAACCTCATAGAAGAGAATTGAACAGGAAATGGTTGTTAGTACAGGATGTACTATATTGACTGAAAACAAGCTAACTATACAGAGCCAATTAGCACAGTTATCAAAGAGCAAAAGCTGCACTGATGTAGATAAAAGAATGATGGGGAAAAAAGCTTTGAGATATATTTTTTATAGAAAAATCTTGTACTTGATGTTTGGAAATCTTTGCTAACCAATTCATGGCATTCTTAGTGCATCATAATTCCATGTTTTCTCACATGTTATCTTAGAGTTGTATACAATAAACATTTTTTCCTCAACAATGTGCAGCCTGAGAACAGGTTGTTTGTGAGATGTAAAATAACTGACTATAGAGTGGTTGCATGTATGAGATTTAAAAAGTTTCTCATAATTTATTTCTGAGTTTGTTTCGGCAGCAGTCGTCAGCTCATGCCATCATCGTGTTCTGTGCATTCACTGTCTAAGTGCAGGGAGTTCAGTTGCTTCTCAAAGTTCACATATGCACCGCTAGATCCTTTTCCAACAATTTCCTCCATAGTTTTACTGAAATAAAATAATAATTGTATTATTATGAAACATAAATACAAGTGAATGGTAAGCATTTTTACAGCACACAAAAGTAGTTTGAAATAAACTGTAACTTACTATATTCAGGTTCCTCGGACATTAAAGTGCCATCTGAATCGGTCTGTATCTGGTCTGATACAAGTGGCTGTTCATCTGCTGACGTCTCATTCTCCATCTGCTCTAGGCTTAAAAGCATAGCTTCATACGCTTTCCTAGCCTCAGAAGACAATTCTATCATCTTATGATACATGTCCTGTAACAACATACAAACATTAAAAATAAAAGAAGATCATTATGTAACAGCAGTTAAAAACTGACCTGTGCACCATCAAAGTTGAATATCCCGACCAGACTCACTGGCACGACCTTGTTAACACAGCGGCCCAGAGCTCTTCTGGACAAAGCAAAGATAAAGGGCACTTCTTGTTCACGGCAGGTGTCAATGATCGTGTGTAGAGCCTCATCCAGTCCTCCTGCCAAGGTTAGGACCAGTAGATTTATGAAGTGCATTCAAATTTCATGGCATCATATGTTCGCATACAACAATTATTTAAAGATGGGGAGCTGAACCTTTGGCCTGGCTGCGCTCACAGTTGGGCGAAATGATGACACATTTGACCTTCCTGAGTTTGAGGTGTTTCAATACTTCTCGTAGACCCATGACAATCCGTCTTTTCATGCGAGCCTTCATTGGGTCTTTTTGGTACAGACGATCCTGGAACCGCACTAATTCCTTCAGAAGTGTTGTGACACATTCATCCACATCTTTGCTAAGCATTTGAGTGCAATATCTGCCAGCACAAAAGTCCTCAGTTAAAAACAAAATTAATCACCGATCAGGGCATTAAGTTTAAAAAGGTTTTTACTCTCTGAACTTCCTACTGTGGATTTTAAGTCTGTCAGTGTGGGTGATTGTTGTTGGTGAATTGCTGAGTTCTTGGGAAGGTTTTTCTTCATCATTAATTTCAAATGAATCGCCAAGTTCTTCCACTGGACTGATTGTCTCATCTGTTCATGCAAAAAAAAAAACAATGAATGTTTTATTTGCATTTTCAAATCATCAAAGGTTACATAAGGCTTGTATGACCTGCAGCACTTGTTTCATAGTCGTCCTCCGCCTCCTCCTCTGCACGTACAGACATGCATTGAGGCAATTCACCTCTCTCCTCAAGCAGACGCCTCTGCTTCCTCTCCTCCCGCTCTTTCAGAATGACCTGCAACATATTGTTTACTTTGTATGTAAACATGGTTTCACAAACAGGTTCAATAAAGCTTGAGGCTGAGTGTTAGAACAGAGTTCATCTTAAGACACACAACTAATTTTTTTTTCTGCAAAGATAGAAAACCCTACATTTTTTCTTCTTCAGATTATATGATGACACAAGACTTTTCCAATGGATACCAGAAACACAATTTCCAAAGCCAAGAAGTTGAACAGTTGTTAAAAAATTTACAACACAATTTTGAATATTTACAATCAAATTTAAAGTAAATTTGCAACTTAACCTTTTAATTGTTTTTTTCTTATTAATAAAATTAAGATGTTGAGTTTATATCTTCATGACTGTGTTTTAAATGTATGTAATGTAAAGTATAATGTAATGATAACATATTTTAGATGGAAAGTAATGTAAGTGATTGGAGTCACTAACAGCAAAACTTTTTCCGTTCAGATATCAACACTTTGTAATGACTGACATCATAAGAAATAAGAAAATAAAAAAATCAACAGATACTATCTTGTTTAATCCATGAGAGTTAAACAAGGTAGCGTTTTCCCTTTGAGTCTAGCTTATTTGAGCTTTATTTGTGAAACAAAAAAAAACAACAACAACAAAAATTCACTGTATTCCGAAATTTTCAAATTGATGAAAAAAATGTTCTATGAAATGACATTGTATGCTGTACTCCAAATGATTAAATCTGGTGAAATACCTCAAAATGATTAAATCTGGTGAAATACCTTTTTAAGTGCAGTTGGTTTCTTAGCTTTTGGCACTTCCCTCTGCTTGCCCTTCTTTACCAATGGGCTTGTGGAATCCAGGGGATTGTGTGCAATTTTGCCTTGTAGCACTGGTTTCTTCTGCACAAGCTGTTGCTTAGGTACCACAGGTAGCCCTCCACCAACTAAAACACATGCTTTAAATGTGAGCTATAAGCCCTTAGTTTTATTATGGAGATTAAATCGTTACCTGAGAGTTTGAGTGGTTTTGTGTCCTGCTTAGCTTTCTGAGATTGTTTCTTCTCTAGGGTCGCCAACATGTTTCCAATGTCAAGCTGAACAGGCACCTTGCTCTTCTTACCTGACACCTTTTCAGCTTTCTGTAAAAAATAACCAAAAAAATAACCATTTTATTTACAACCATTGTAAATTAATTTAAATACACTTCTATAGAATGCTATACCTGAACTTTTGTAGACTCTGTAAAAGTTGACTTTGCACTTTGAGTGTTGTCCTTTTTTTGAGTCATAGGCGATTGTTGAAAGTGTTGTCTTTGGTTTTCCTGAACAGCAAGAGCAAATGTAAAAATTGTGTACATATTTTCAATAAGTGGAAGCAAGTTGGTAAAGTAGTTTGATAACAAGTAGTAGCTAAACCTAAAGTGAAGCTAAACTCTAAAACAACTTATTTGTTTGTAAAACTACCTATATGGTGTTCAAAAAGAATTGCCAACTGTTCCAAGTCATTTTTTTTTTGCAATTTTAGTGCAAACTGGCGAATTGGTCAGATCAAAACAGTCAAGAGTTTCTGAAAAGAAACTCTGACACGAGCAACATTGTGGGGGCTCAGCAGAGAAACTTCTCAGTTTCTGTAAGTTCTTGAATGCAGCATAACTGTAAAGACCCATCTCATATCTCGACTCTGTGACATTGGCGTGGGTGGTTCCACTCAAAATCGAGCACTGATTAAAATTATGTGCTGCCAAACCAATCAAACACTGCTGCTCTCCACTCTGAACTCCTCTTTATACATTTTCCAAATGCTTTTCTATCAGTTTGCTGTGCCTGAAATGTGTTTGTTTTGTGGGTGGAGTTTAGGGGGTGATCTTTTCTTTAAAAAGGAGACCCATTATGCACTTGAGCTTTTGGCCCATGTTCGAACAGTGTTCTCTCATCATTAGTTATACTTAGAGAGTGATTCATGTTTAAGTAAACTAATGAGTACTGTCTGATTCTTGAGTGCTCAGAAAGTCTATATACAATAAAACAAATGCAATCTGCTAGAAATTTTACGATGATAATAGGTCTCATTTAAGGCAGGTACTTTGTAACTTTTGGAGGACAGTCTGACACCATCTTTTTTTCTATAAAGATACAACGTTGCCTTAAATGGTCCCTTATGTGTCACCCTTTTCTATTGTTTTAATAGGTTTGTTTATGAAACGACTTCATAACAGTCAAGTGTTTCCCACATTTGTATTTGATTTTGACATGCAATTTAAAACTTTTGTCCAGTAACTTTACCAGTGAAATGAGAAAAAAAAACTTTATGGAAACATTTAGATACATACATTGTTGCATTGATGAACCACTTTGCTACTGATCCATGGCTTTTCTGTGGCATTAAAAGGTGTTAAGCCAGGAAATTCCTCCTCATCCTGAAAAGACAGATTATGAGCTCATGCTAGCAGATTATTTAGTTTTTCTTTTTGTTTCTACCTCAAACCTTGGAGGGCTCTGATACAATATATTTTTATCTGATCCAGTTTCCATGTCTTCATCTGCACCGTTTGTTTTCTTCTTTTTCTTTCTTCTCTTTCTCTTGCTTGTGGTCACTTCTTTCTCTTGCTGTGCTTCTGCATCAACCTGCTGGGCAAGAAACACAAATCTAAAATAGCTTAGGAATCAACAAAAAAGAATCACATAAACACAACTTAATAATGTTACCAGCTTTTACAAAAATGCCTTACGTGAGCAGGTGCTGTAGTCTCTTTCGAAACTGGCTTCTTAGGAGGCTGCGAGGCAATATTCGCCCAGGAGTTTGTCACAGAACCTGGAAAATTCTCTTGAGCTGCAAAACATCCACCTGATCATTACGTGATATAAAGTAGGTTTGTGAGTTTCTGCTAAAAAATATATGGCTACCTGTTGCATTTGCTGATGAGTTGATAACAACATTCATTTGTGGGGGCTTATAATTTGTTGCTGCTGTATTTTTGTTTACCTATAACAACATATTTTGATAAAGTAAATGTGACCATATTTATGAAAAAATGCATTGCAAGTGCAAACCTTCCAAGCCATGTCTGAATTTCCTTCCAAATGTTGAGTATGAGGTTCCCAGCAATGTCTCTGAAAAAGGTGTTCTGTTGCTGGTTGGTCGACAAATATGCCACATAACTCCGGGAATTCATCCATTTTCACTTCAAACGTCACAGAGTCCGGTGTTTCTGTTTCTGTAAAAAAGACGTCAAATAAATGGCGGAAAGAAAATTTAAATTATAAAGTAAAATTTTGACCTCTTCTTTTAAAATGTTTTCTCCCGTGCCCAGGACTTTTGGGGTTCCCCATGGAAGTCTTGAAAATGAAGCATATTTAATAACAACTGTTAGGCAACAACACATAATTTAACAGATAGCAAACCTTAGTAAAGGGAACTCCTGTGTTGTCCATTTTTTGCCCAATAGTGTTCATTCGAGCTTTTGGTTTATGTCCATGTCTTCCCAAACTAGAGTTGTTGGCAACATTATCTGATGAGTCCAGCAAAGAATAGTTCCTATAAAAATGTATGTATGCCAAATTAAATAATTCTTATTTCAGTCATCAAGAAAGAACAAGAATAATAGTAGGTCTAAATACCCTCGTGAAGTTGGATTGGACCTGTATGGGCCTGGTAAAGCTACATTAGTGGGTGGCTCTCTTTTCCGTCTGCTCTGTTGCACAAGTGCAGTAGTGGAGGGCAAATCACTCTCCTTAAAACGCAAAAATAAATCTAGTCAACGACCTTTGGTAGATCTGCTTGTGAAAGCATGCACTCCAGTATTAAGAAATCAGCCCTATGTTCCCCAAGTTTAAGAACATTTCCCCACAGCTTTGCATTATCAGGTTAGGAGAGTTTTATAAAAACGGTTTATGGTTTATGCTTGATGCAAACGATAAAATTGATGACTTTAGTTGAAAACTCAAGACTTAGATGTTTACTAGCTGTTGAGTTAGTGTAGCTACTTTTAGTTTAGTTTTAGTTTAAACCTCAGAATTATTCATTTTAATGCATGCAAATACGAACGTCTGCTCTATTTACATATGTATCAACTCGTCTCATCACTATTTCTCAAGATAGCCTTTAAGTTAAGGTTACATTTTAGCATGCTAGCTTCCTAGAAGCCATTGCTTGAAGCTAGCGTGTACTAGCTCAAACTGGAAGGAGAAAAAAGCTTCCATACCTCGTTCATCTCTACGTTTTTACGGACAGCGTCAGAGCCACATATGTAATCTCTAAAACGTTTCGAGCTCTAAAGGAACCCAGAAATATGAATTTACACTAATGACATGGTGAATTAGCTTGTACAATTTGTTAACAGTGCAGCAGCCGACGTAAACCTAATCAGATCCGTGTTTACATCTTATATCCAATATGGGGCGACATCTAATGACCAAAGCAGGTAATTGCACTACAACGTTTTTCAAAAATAATTATTAGTTTTAATACAAAAAATATTAAAAAGAGATAAAGCATACAAAAGATATTTATGGACATTTTGTTCTCATTTTTATGCATGCAAGGTTGGTAAAGAAGAGTTTGTTCCTCCAGGTTTATTATTGCACAAGGCCAGTTGATGATCATATTTTGTGGTAGGTTATTTATCTTTATCGTCCTTTGGTTCCCAGTTAGTACTTAGAAGGGCCAAGGGAATAGTGAATGATACAGATGAGAGCAAAAAACAAATCTTGGCTCCAGCACCCCAGTAGACTGTGAAAAACAACAGAACATTAGGAAAGGCTGGTAAAATAGCATTGCAAAATCAATGTTATGTCTTGGTTTCTTACCAGTTGATGACACAACTGGGCCCATTGCTCTAGCTAGGGCACCCAAACTACGCAAAATCCCCATCACTGTACCTTTCTGACTGACAGAACCTGGAAAAAGATTATTGTAGATACATGAACATATAACCATTACATAAAGCTTAATTGTTTAAAAAAAAAAAAAAAAAAAGTAATGTGATAAAAAAAAAATACCATAGTCAGACACTAGAGTTGACAGACACGGCACAACTATTGCAGCAGCTGAAAAACAGAAAAATACAAAATAAAATTTTCCCTTAGTACAAGCCCCATACTAGTGAAAATCATGTCTTAACCAGAGACTCACCAAATGAATATAAAGCAAGGCCAAAGTACAACATAGTTAAATTCCAGGAGAATCCAATGAGTAAAAAAGCTGGAATCAAAGTTACCATTGCCTAAAAAATATAATTCAGTTTGAAAATTCTGTGCTTATAAACAAGGAAAAACTGTAGTGTTATTTTGGTCTTACCATTTGAACATTTCTTATGTGTTTCCCTGGTTTGATTCGACGAGCATAACCTCCCTGAATCAAAGCCATGACGATACCAATGAAAAAAAACATTTTGCCTTGCTGCATGCTGTTTTAAGACATAGAAATTATGGATGTTTAGTAATTTGAGAAATAAATGCTGTGGTTATACACATTTGACTTTTAAAAGACCTTGTGAATTTAAAGCGTTGGTGTGTCAGAAAACTGAGAGTAAATTCCAGACCCGAGAAGAGGAAAAGGTAGCAAAAATAAACAAGACCCAACCTCCTTAGTTTCTTCATCCCTGCAAAAATCAAGCAGACATCGGTTGATTATTATTGTTTTGTTTGCAAAACCATGAACTGATTCAACTTCTCACTTTGTGTTGAAGGATCATCTTTAGAGCTGTTAATAGCTGAGAAGCACACCAAAGCTAGTGGGTTTAGGAGGTCCCTGTAGTGGCCAGAGCCAGACATCTTGTGGGATAAAAAGGAAGTACTATATTATGTTGTTTGCAGATATAGTACTTGTACTAGATCAGATATGGTAATCAGTCAAGACAAAAAAATATTTTACAGTTGTTACATAATTAAAAAAAAAAAAAAAAAAAAAAAAAGATCTACAAAATTGTGTAGCTTACCTTGACATCCTTCCCCAGTGTCTCTGGGAGAACAAGCCAAATAAAGAGCAGGTCAGCCACACTGAAAGTCAAAGCGAGCAGAGCAGGTGCCTGGTGAAACACTGCTAACCCGGATGTTCTGGAGCTCATAGCAAAGTAAGCCCCCATCAGAGGCCCAACAGTGAAGCCCAAGGAAAAGGCAATGCCTATCATAGCCTGAAAACAAATATAGCACGAAATATAAATATATATATTTTTCAGTTTTCAATTGCGTAGTGCTTACCATTCCCTTGTTCCTTGCTTTTGGACAAGGCAAGTCTGCTACAATGGCAGTACACAGACTCACATTGCCCTTACAAATTCCCCCAATTATACGAAACAAAAGAAACATAGTGAAGTTTCTGGAAAAAGCCCACACAGCATACGAGAAGATGAGCCCTAACTGAAACACAAAGCATGTCTTGAAATTTATACATAAAGAAATATGGATTGTGCAGTTACGGCACTCACTGTGGTGACGATTAGTAGAGGCCGTCTCCCATATCTGTCTGACAGAGCTCCTGTCACAGGTGATGACAAAAACTGGAGCAGAGAGAAAAGTGACCCGATCAAACCTGCAAAAACAAGCAACAGAATCATCCCAAAATTTGAATTACAGTATGTAATATGTGTGTCTAAAGCAAAAGGGGTTCAGTACCTCCAAAAAGAACACTGTTATATTTCTTATCCAGGGGGATCCTAATTGACTCCCTAAACCAGTCCACAGCACTCTGCATAAATTGATAGACCTTATCCTGAAAGTAAAAGAATGGGGCAAAAGCAAACAAGAGTGAATTTTTGTGCATGAATGAGCTGGCATCTATCATCTGGGGTCTGTGAACTGTGTGCTGCCTTCTCTACACAAACCTCTTTTGTTTGAATCATAGACCATTATTCAGCAGTAGTGATTGTGTTTTTTTGTTTCTTCTTTTTTTTTTCGGATATTGAGTAATAATTATAGCTTATAATTACAGAAATTGCTAAACTGATAAATTCTCTGATGTAAAATTTAACTATAACAAACAGCAGATCCCCTTTGTGATGGTTATTGGAAAGGGGCTGGTAGACAAATTTAAACCCAACATGTTTTAGTCGTAATCTGAATTTTTTAAGTAGGATAATCAAAAGTAAGATAGGTGACAGGTGAAAACAGGGTTTTTCAGAGCACTCAAGTATTAGCTGCACCACAATACAAAACATGCATGAATCAATCCAAATGCATTGTTGAGTGTGAGGAGAACACTGTTATGACATGGTTAAAATCCCACAAAACTTTACAAAATGACCCTTTAACAACTTAAGCAGAATATGAAGTCAATTTTATGTCTTAGAGAACATACTTCTTCCTGTGAGTAGTGGTCCAAAATTGAAGGGAACAGAGGCAGGATCAAAGTAAAACCAAGAAGATCCAATACAAGGATGATGAAGACGATGTTGATGATTCTGGCTGAGAGAGACCCTCCTTCCTCTTTAGGGATGTTTAAATTCGACATTTTTTTTTCTGGGGGTAGACAGAATCACAAGTTATTTCACTGCAAGTAGGCTACAATAGTTATTAAGCAATGTGGGCAACTTACAGGCTATTATAGTGTTGTTACCAAACACACCTTTTAACTGTCAGTGTTGATGGTTAAAGCCCACAAGGAACAAGGAAACATTGTTAAGATGCCTTAGTTACAACACTATCATCCATTTCACAAAAAATTCCCAACCAATTTCTCACACATAGTGTAGTGTGATAGTGGTGGCAAAAAAAAAACATCGCCTAAAATTGCAATAAGTTTTTCCTACCTTTCCGAAGCAGCTCTACTGACTTTTTCTACAGCCCATTTCATAGTCCATACCAGGAAGCGGAGTCTTGCTTTCCCGAACAGCCACAGCGCGCATCAAGCACCGCCCAGAGGAGGGAGAGGGGGTTTGGGACAGCCTTTAACTATTTTCACAAAACTCATAGATTTTCTTAAGTTTTATAATATTTTCTAAATTCCCTCGCAAGAGCAGAAAACTGACATTTGTGGAAGAAGAAAACTATTTGGTTACCTAAGGAGTGTCTCTGCATTATCACATTTACTACAATTTTCGAATAAGAAAAGAATAAATAAATAAAATAAAATAAAATTGATAAGCCTTCATACGTGGTTTAATTTACACGGATTTTTTTTTTTTATTAAAAATTGCTATAACATTTTCAAATTTGAGATGTTTAACCTGGAGTCTAAACTACAGATGTAGGATTTTTTTAAAGCTACTATTTGCAGGTAGTAGCTCTTCCTTAACTGAGCTACTACCTGCAAATAAACTTCAAAAAAAGAAAAACGATATGAAGATTAAATTTTTATTTCAATTATGGATATCACAGTAGGTAGGATACAGAACATGAAACGTAAACAATAATTTCATTAGATTTATTTCACATAAATTTCCCAAACTCAAAAAAAAAAAAAAAAAAAAAAAAGTCCAAAGTTATTAAGGCAAGAATAATAGGTTAGATTTGAGGTTGGCTTGGTTATAAACGTTTAACTCAAAGCATAATCTATATCAATAGAATTTGTTTTATTTATAAAACACGTGATCTACTGTATATAAAGACTTAAAACTTCAATATTTTGATAAAATGCAAGATAAACTAAATACCAAAAAATATAGAGAATACTTCCCCCTACAACAGGCCTGCGACTCATTTACAAATTCAAATTTTGAATCTATTGCCTCAAAATACGGTTACATTCCATGTCTCATCATGTGACGTTCAAGATCTGAAGTATTTGCAAGACTTCGTCCACAAAGGTGACAAGGGAACACATTTGCTTCAACTGGTGAATTGACAGCAGTGTCTAAGGCTGCAACACGAGAAACAAGATTATTACACTTGTCAAGTTACTGTTTTTCAAATTAGTTATACTTACATAGCAAAGCAGGAGGAGATAGGCAGGCTTCATTCTCTGTGTTATGCGCTTCAGAACTTTCCTTCTTAAATTCTACATTCCTCACTGAATTAGGGAACTCAGAGGTTTCACTAGAACGTGCATAAACAAGGCTTTGCTCCTTGAAATATTTTTCTAGTATTGGCATTTCACCGTAAGAACTATCCTCCTCAGAATTCTTCATTTTGTCTTGGCTTTTTTGCACCTCACTGCTTAGTTCTACAAAACTGGGAGCAGTCATGTTGCCCTTGCTACAGTCAGGCATATTCTCAAAAAGAGGATTTTGCATATCTGAGTTTGTTTTAGAGACGTCTGAATTGAGAGCAGTTGCACAATCTACCTTTGAAAAGTCTTCATTTTCTGCAGTGTCATTTTGCATTTTAATCTCCACATTAGCCTCAATATTCTGAGGGCTGTCTTGAGACTCAATCTGATCTTCTATGACGGTAGGTGAGCTCTCCGATAGATCTGCTGTAGCTTTAAATTGAGCAAGGCTATCATGCTCATATTTTAGGTCATTTGTAGTCTGTTTAAATTCTTCATTCAAACTTGGTCCAGGTATGTTTTGGATTGTGAGGCTCTCCACAGTATCTTCTGTGACTTTAATCTGGGCTTGGTTACCATCTTGATCATCATTTAGCTTATTTGTACTATGCTTAAATATGTCCTCAGATTGTTGTCCAGGTATGGTCTGGATTTTGGGGTTATCTGAAATGGTGTGATTTTCCTCGACATCTTGATCTTTATTCTCATTTTCTTGATTTTTTTTTATCTTCATTGTTGGCGCACCTCTTTCTGTGTTGTCTAACATTTCATAGTCATAGTCATCATCCTCATCATCATCATCTTGAGAAATCATGCCCCTTGTTGCTTCTAGCTGATCCAGACTGACTTGGCCTACGAGCTGATGGTTTCGAACAACCTGCAATAAAATGCAAAGAAGCAAACTTTTAATATGGAAACACCAGACTTTTTGAGAAATGCATAAAATATTTGGACATTCCTCACCTGATGTTTATCACACAGGTGCGCCTCCAGATCCTTCAGCTGTGTACAGTCAAAGTAGCACAGTCTACACTTAAATGGTTTGAGGTCATTGTGCTTAGCCATGTGTAAATTCAGACTCTCAGCAGTTCCACTGGTAAATGTGCACTTGTAGCATTGGAAGACAATCCTCTGAGATAACGTGACAGTTTTGACCTGCGCACTTCAATTGGCATCACTCGTTCCTCTGAAAACAAAACAAAAATTAGTAAAATCTGAAAACATGTCTATTTGTTGCTGAAAATAAAAACATACCGCGATGCAAGACTATATGGTCAATCATGTTATTTTTGTTTTTTGACTGATAAAGACAAAAAGGGCAGCAGAGGTTCTTCTGGTGTGTGGGCTCGGACTGGAGAGTAGAGTGGCCCATTTGCTCATGTAACTCCAGATTTTGTCTGCAAGCCAAAAAAATTGTGAAATCAAACTCAAACTACAACATTTACTTAAAAAGACAAGGAAATACTTACTTAAAACAGCTGAAAAAGTTACAGTTTTTGCACCGGATAAGCTTTTTGCCATGACGCCTCAGGTAGTGGCGTCTCATGGCTGAATAGTGTTGACAGTTGAAATTGCACATTTCACATGGAAGCATCCTTGGGTCACTTAACTGAAAATGTTGTGCTTTTGATGCTGGATCTACCTGAGCCATAACACTGTAGTGTTTTAGCTGACGCTGTACATCAGGAGGCTCCAGGTAAGAGTCTATTGATAAAAAAACGACTTTATTACACATCAAAATCACAATGCTGAGGGGTTTTGTTCACAATTTTGCAACTTACTTTCAGGTTCATCTTCATCAGCAGCATACACGTCATCCAAAGCATTAGAGGAAGCCTCATTATCTTTTAGCCTGAACTCATCAAAGTGTTTGTCCACTTTAGCAGGATTCAAAGATCTGTTAAAACAAGAAGAAAAAAAGCTAAGTATGCTTTATTCAAGTTGATCACTTGCCCGTTAGAGGTAATTCAGATAGCACAAACTAATATATCAAAAAGTATTACAGCTACACTATTAAAATGCCTTCATACTTACGTGGATGTTTTTTTATTAGATGATTTTTTGCCAGGCTCATCACAGTTGTTCGATAGGAGCAAACTATGCACATAAATGGCCTTGTAGTCCCAGTTCTATAGGTGATGTATTCATCAATGCTGTTGGAATAAATATCAACAGAATGTTTATTATTCTATGTGACTTTTCTGGTTGTTTCAAAGACATTTTTTTTTCTTCGCCTGTAATGTGCTCTAGCTATAAACTGATATATTGAACTATGCAACAATTCAAAGGTAGATGTTTTTACAAATCTATGTTTCTTAAACTTGTATTTTGCATAAAATTAAAAATAGCACGTAAAAAATATTGCTTACTGTTCTTGGGAGTCTAAGGCAGCTGCGCTGTCGAAGGCTGCTAAAGCTGCATGACTGCGTTCATGTGAGCGCAGTCCTTTGAGGGAACTGAAAGACCTCTTGCAGCGTTGGCAGACGTGTTTGCCATCACTGGACTTCTCCTCCGATACCTCTGGACTTTCAGGGCCCAAACCAGAGGCTGAGTCTTGAAGACTGATTACCGTCTCTTCACCTCTTACATCTACAACAGTCTCCTCTTTAACTGGATTCAAACTAGGAACGTTATTTTCCTCAGACAACTGCAGAAGTTAGGAACATGTCAGTATGTAATTATTCAAAAGCAGATAATAAGAACAGGAAAATGCTTACTTTGCTTTCCATAGTGTGTTGTTTCTTCAGCCACCTTGCTCTATGCTGATCCAAGTGTTTGCATATATTTTTAATCCCAAAAATTTTCTTTGGCAGTAATTGCATTTGAATATTCCTGTTGTCCGATCTGTTCTTTTTGCTACTATTGTAAAGTCTATTTGCATCTCAGAAGTGTGAAATGTTCGGTAATGGATCAGAAGTTTCCCTTTTGATTCAAATACTGCCTTGTGGCAAGCTTTACATTTGAACTCACCACTGGGCAATATTGACTTTAAATTTTTGTACTTCTGCATGTGTTTGTAAATAGCTTGTGAATCATACTTGTGTCTGTTCTTGAAGTGAGCAATCAAGTATCTTCGATATGGAGAGCTATAGGAGCAAGCATTGCACTTGTAAGCCTGTTGTGGGATGGTGTTTTCTGCTTGATCAAGTAGATTTTTCTTTTGCTCCGTTTCTTCATGTTTGAAAGGCATTTTTGGCTTATTTGCTTGATGGAAAAGTGGAGAATAAACTTGATGTAGGAAGATTTCCCATGTCTATGCATATAATGATTTCCCAGTTGCTTTAATATTGAGGTTGAATAGGAACACAAAGAGCACTTAAAGAAATGTCGAAATTTGCTAACCAGTTTCTTTTGACCTGAAGTAGCAGACTCGGGGACCGATGACTCTGCATTGTAATGTGGAGTGGCTTGAGCTCTTGGATTATGGTCAGTTTCACAATGCTTTTTAAGTTTCTTCAGACCACCATAAATCAATGGACATTTCCTGCATCGATACCCCCCAAAGTTTTTTGCCTTTTCAGACATGCATCCAATCGTATTTGCCGTATCGACATCAATAATTTTAAGCTTTTCTGCTCTGACAACAATCTTTGGGTGTCGCATCTGACAGTGGGTTAAAGTTCCATGAAAACTAGAATTGACATACCGGCAGCTTGGACACTTGTACATCTGAACTATTTCACTTTTTATAGGCCGACTAGGTTGAGCAAACTTAGCTTTTTTCTTCTTCGATGACTGGTTATATAGAGGTGCATAGTGCTTAAAAAAGCTTCTTTCCCATGTCTTTTTGTATAATGAATTCCAAGGCGAACTTTTGTAATAAAGGATAGGGGACAAAGGGCACAACTATACATGCTATTCTTGGGGCAAACACGCAAATGGTCAGAATGGTCCTTTGCCGAGGAACAGTACAAACCACAATGTTGGCACCAAATCTCTTCATATTGGGTTGAACCGGCTTTATTTTGCACACGCTTGTGGGTCTCACGATGTAACTTCATCTTCTCCTTTGATGGATAAATCTGAGAACACTCTTTGCACATGAAGCCACAAAATTTCCATGTGCCCATTTTAACTTTCATTTCCACATTTTGGAGATGTTCACGCTCAACATAGATAGTGTCCATTGCCACTGTTTTGTTGGGATGCTTCATATGACAGTGTGAAACAACACCTTGCTTTATGTTATTCACATAGCTACAACTATGGCATTTAAAAGCTTGGGTGCGCTTGGCAATTTCCATTTGTGGCATTTGGTCACTACTCTCGCTCCGGTGTTTCATTCCCATATGAATTAGAAGACTACCTTGTCCTTCAAATATTGCTGAACAATAGGCGCACTTATATTCTTTTGCCTTTCCGGTTGAACCATTTAAGTTGTCAAAATCAAGAGCACTTGGTATGAGTCAAAGCCCTCCTCTCCATCACCGTTGTCATCCTCTTGCACTTTGTTTGAGTATTTCTGCGTTTCTGTCGCCATGGTATTGTGAAAAGCATTGTCTCTCTTTTTGGGATCACATGTGTCAGGGCTTAAATACAAAAAAGTATACAAATTCTGATCACTTAAACTTCGTCCATGTCTGTCCACGATATGTCTTCTAACCACTTTCATATCTTCATGGCAGAAGGCACATACATCACAATGGTAACCAGGCTCAAAAGTTGCCCCTGTGGCGCAAAGCTTTACAATGTCTTTTAAAGACATTTTATTTCTGTGAGTTGAAAGAATATGTTTTCTCATGAGATGCAAATAATTTGTCCCATATGAACATTGTACGCACTTCAGATTTGCATCTGTATCTGGCTCAGGTACAGATTTTAGCTTTGTTGTTTTCACTTTACATTTTTTTGGTGGGATTGCATGACTAACTTTCTCATTTACTTGAGTTGATGTTAACTGGCTGTTAGCATTTATCCGAGTGTAAATCATACACGAATACTCTGCAATTTGCTGTGGAGTACTCCGAAAACCTCTGTGTGTCTTTTGATAGTGACCAGTCACCACATGTATCTCTTTATTCCTGTAATTGCACAAATGACAAAAAAACAATTTGGTGTCACCTTTAACCAGAGGAACAGGCAGACCCGAGGGAAGAAATGATTCATTTGGATGAGATCTAGATTTTGCAATTTGGTCACGAATCATGGCTGTATGTTTCAGAACATTTTCTTTTACTTCGCTGATGGCATGAAGCTTATTCTGGTGATTCATTAGTCCTAATAAAGTAGTATTGGCATAGTTGCATACTTTGCAATAATACAGATCCTCTGGATTTGCAAATAGGTTGACCTCTGAATAAGGCACAATGTTGGCCGAATGTTTGTTTCCATTTCTGTGGTGTGGCGCAAGATTTCTTCAATTGTAGTAGTTGTTCCATGTTTTGCGTTATGATGAGAAACTACACTTCTTATGTTTAAGCTGAAAAAGTTGCAACTATGGCAGAAAAACTTCTTCTCAGTTAAGGAAGATGTTGTGGTACTGTCTAATTCAGTAGTATGCAATGCAGTTTGCACATTACAATTGTTTGGAATCTCCTCATCTTCTGGATCAGAGACTGGCGATGCCCAACTTTCTTCCATCTTAAAGGAGTGGTAAACATCATCCTCAGAGCCTGGCTTCTTCTCTGATAAGCAAACAGGGGGAGCAGTAACTAACTGCTTGATTTTATCCAATGAGATTGGATCTCCGGGGTGGCATTTTTTGTAGTGGACATGCAAAACAACAACAGACTTATGACTAAAGACACACTTTCCGCAGTAATACAACATCCCATCATGTGATTTGGGAGTAGATGTCATCCTCTCATCCTGATTGACTGTGGTCATTCTCTTAATTTCATGCATTTCAGAGCTCTGGTTTTCTTCTGATTTCCCGCTAATGGTCACAAAACTCTCATGTTTTGAGAGGAGTATTTGCTGTACCATAAATGATTTTCAACTTTTTGAAATGGATGCTTCTCTTTGTAGTGGTCTTTTAAACTTTGCAGTATTTTTGAGGTAAATTGGCACACAAAACACTTATGAACCAAATCCATTAATTTCAGACTGAATATTTCCGGGGCATCTGGATGATCCTTGTTGTAGTGATTATGTAAATGAGCCTCACTTGAAAATTCAACTGGACACTCCAGACACCGAAACGTAGCATTCTGGTCACTCTTCTCTTCAATGTAAACAGGGCTGCACTGTATGTAAGGATGGTCATCCTCATAATGGCTGACAAGACGCATCAGGTCAGCAGTATTATACTGACAGTGCTTACAGAAGTACTCCTGTACAGTCTTGAGCACTTTGTTGACAGTATCTGAATTCTCTTCATCATCACTAACCTCAAATGAAAGCTCCCCTGTAGGAGTTTTAAGCTTTACAATAGGGGGCTCTATTTCCAACTTGGTCTTTTTGGGATTTGATTCATCAACTTCTTTTGCATTTCTCTTTCCATTATTCTTTGGTGGCACTTCTTTAAAAGGATCCACAGGCTTTGCTGAGGTTGGATCAGAATTCATATCCAAATCGTTGAGCATGTGCGAAGAAATACGCATAGAAGTTTTGGATAAATCTATTGATGTGCAGTGACTTGGAACACCCCCGATGAGCTCAAAGAAGATTCTTCTAAGCGCAATGTTTTCTTTTTAAAAGGTTCACAGTCTGACTTCATCATGGATGATGCCTTAAAGTATTTGGTGATGGTTTGTGAAGGCTTGAACAGTTTTGACATCAATTGTGTTTTTAAGCTTTGGTTTTTCACGATTAGTTTCTTTTATATCTGTAGAAGTCTTATGTTTTGCTGTGTGATTTTCATTAATAGGACTACCTGAGCATTGTTGTTTATGCTCACAATATATGGACCAATTGCCACTTTTAAAATTACAGTTCTTGCAATTGAAAGCAAAGACTTTTTAGTTTAAGACCATTGTCTATCTTGGATTTACCAAGTTTCAGACTAATATCAGGTTTTGACTTCATTTGTGGCACAGATTTTAGGCCCGAGTCTCTAAGAGCTGAATCAACAGAGAGACCATGAACCTGGTGGAGATGTTCATACAGATAGATCCTGGTTTTGAAGATTAGAACACAGTGACTACAGTTATAAGAATCCAGCATGAGTCTTGGTGAGCAGCCTTGTTTGAGCCATTTTGCTAAAAGCATAATTCACAGAACCTGGAAAATAAATAAGATTTCAGCTTTTAATAAACTTACATTGTAGAGTCTACCATAAAAATGCACATGCATACCGTTGCCATCTTTGCGTTGGCTGTGATGATCACTTCAAAAGTAGGCTGCTAAACCTAAAGATAAAAAGTAGGGATAAGATGTGACATGTTTTTGATGTTTAGTAACAACAGCAATCAAACCTTGATGTAGGACTAAAACTTAGGAACTTTGCTTTAAGGTTTACTGTACGGCACACAAAGTTGGCAAAGTAACTGAATATATGTACAGAAACTGCACTTAGAATTTAGATTGCGTTTCCATTTACTGTTATTCATAATATAGTTACTTTTCTAAAGTTGGATACATAGAGCTTGATATCTGAGCACTTTGAGTCTTCATTTAATTTGTGGGGGGAAAAAGAAGTGGCTCTGTGCACAGAACTTCAGTTGTTTTTTTTTTTTTTTTTAGCGAACTTCTTTACATTCAAGCATTTTTTTTAGGTTAGCATTTAGATACAAACATCTCTTTTGAAAAACACACAAATGTCCTATGGTGAATTATTCTTCTGAAGCCTTTAACATGCTTTCTGTAAAAATTAACCACATCTCTCTGTCACAGTCTGATCTTTTGAGTATTATCGTTTTAAGCTGGTGTATTGAAAACCTCATAGAAATGAACTGAACAGGAAATGCTTGTAAGTACAGAAGTTAGCTATTTTGAACAAAAACAAGTCAGCTGAAGTTCTCTGCACAGAGCCTATGCAGCTCTTTAAGTGAGCGATGCATGTCATATTTTTTCGTCTCTATTTTGTGATAAAGTTTCCCCAATGATGAAACCAACAATGAAGCAAAAAAACAAACAAACAAACGGTTTCGTTATGATGTCATGTATTTTTTTCCACTATGAATTGAATGCAGTTCAAAGTGAATAGTAACTAGCATGTATGCTCTGATTGGACTAAGTAACAGAATGTATCATAAAATACATTTTATTGCCAGTTGAAGGAAATTCAAAGCATTTTCCCAACACAAATGGCACATACATAATACACATCGTCCACGTTCACTCTTCAAACCAGCCCACTACCACCATCACCAACAGCAGCAGCAGCAGAAAGAATGTTAAGGTCGGGAAGTGCAGTTAAATGAAGGATTTACGGGTTGAACTACAGTATAATAGCTTTGCTGGACTAGATCATAAGATATTACGTACTTACACATTATGAAAACCGTCCAAACTAGGTTTATAACCTAATGTTTTTGCTCGTTGTCTGTAGTAAACCAGCCACTCACATTTCCGCCATTTTTCCCGCGACAACAGAGCAGTGTCCGACTTCCCACTTCCGGTCACGTAAACGTCTGACTGTAACACTCGTGTTACAATTTTGAGGCGACAAAAAATGTTTAAACGGTGATGAGCATTATTGCTATAAATGTTATTATAAGCTCCTGAAATCCACGATGAGACTATATGTATTAATTGTTTTGTCAGTTTAATTGGTTCCGGGTTGTTGCTTGTTTCTTCCGACCACATCAAGGTGACGTACCATTGTGACAGGCAGATCGGCCTGTAGCAACGGAATCCGTACCCGGAAACGGGATCCGGGCTGCGCATGCGTCAACCAGCAGCAACCGGAAGTCCAGCTAAAAGTCTTTTTAAAATATAGGAAAACCATTATTTCGTAATTTAGTTTTGATTTTATGTTCTTTATTGAAGTTTTGATTATAACACAACGATTTAAGAAACTATAGGCTATATACAAGACTAAAAAAATGTAAATAAAAACGATATGATTTAATTATGAATGATTGATTATCCGGTATAGTTACTGACGTGCTTTTCCCACTTGTACATTTTAAGAACACTTTTGGCACAGACGAATTTTCAGTATAAATCTAGAATAAGTGCTGTGATCCGGGTAGAAACAAAGCTAATGTGCGGCCCGGAGCTCCGCGTAAAGTGCCCGATGCTTGGTCTCTCACTTCCCCGGAAAGCAGTGCATTGTGACTGGAGAGGAGCTGAGCTGATCTACCGCTTCGAGCTGCGTCGAACGAGCCCCCGTCCTCCCCTGTGTGGAGCACCGTGGCCCGTGTACACCCAGAGCCCGTCTCCCCCTGTCTGGAAGTTTTCATCCAAGCTTCTCGCTTGTCCCCGCACAACCAACGAGTGCGCAACGCGTGGCTTCACCGAGGCTGTGCGCCACAGAGATCTGGAGATCAGTGGATACAGACGGTGCCAAGCGCACAGCCAAGACTGCGCAAAGAAGCTGCCGCGGAGCACAAATTTTTTCGACTTTTTTCGTCATGTTAGTGTGTGTAAAGTGATGAGGCGCAGACATGTTGGTGTGTGCGTAAACTGAGAACAATCTATTCCTCCCCAGTGGATGAAACACTGCAGGAAAAGTGTTCAGACTTACCGCTTCACCAAGGACTCACATGCCAAAAGACTTCCACGTCTGTGGCTAAAACTGACTGTTGGACGCTGTGCCAAAAGTTATGTCCCGTGGCAGTTCCTTTGCGCAGTCTTGGCTGTGCGCTTGGCACCGTCTGTATCCACTGATCTCCAGCGCTCGGTGTGGCGCACAGCCTCGGTGAAGCCACACGTTGCGCACTCGTTGGTTGTGTGGGGACAAGCGAGAAGCTTGGATGAAAACTTCCAGACAGGGGAGACGGGCTCTGGGTGTACACGGGCCACGGCACACACAGGGGAGGACAGGGGCTCGTTTGACGCAGCTCGAAGCGGTAGATCAGCTCAGCTCCTCCCCAGTCACAACGCACTGCTTTCCGGGGAAGTGAGAGACCAAGCATCGGGCACTTTACGCGGAGCTCCGGGCCGCACATTAGCTTTGTTTCTACCCGGATCACAGCACTCTTTCCCGGTGTAGGGAGAAGCCAAGCCTTGGCACATTTCTTGGAGCTTGCCAAATTGAAAATCCAAAATCAAATAACGGCCGTTTTTCGTTTTCCGAGATTCGTTTTTATCAAACATTTAAAAAAAACAAACCTGTGTCGATTTTTGACTTAATTTTGATAATGAAAAACGGGAAACGGTCGTTTTCCGATTTTGAATGCCCTATTTCAAATCGAAAATCAAATGGCCGCGACGTACACGGACCATTACGCACGTTCTGCAGAGTGCTATCTGAGCCAGTTGTCAGTCTGTGGACAAAACGTGCCATATTCTAGATTTATACTGAAAATTTGTCTGTGCCAGAAGTGTTCTTAAAATGTACAAGTGGAAAAAGCACGTCAGTAACTATACCGGATAATCAATAATTCATAAAAAATCACAGTTTTTATTTACAATTTTTTAGTCTTGAATATAGCCTATAGTTTCTTAAATCGTTGTGTTATAATCAAAAACTTCAATAAAGAACATAAAATCAAAAATTACGAAATAATGGTTTTCCTATATTTTAAAAAGACTTTTAGCTGGACTTCCGGTTGCCGCTGGTTGGCGCATGCGCAGCCCGGATCCCGTTTCCGGGTACGGATTCCGTTGCTACACGGCCCCGGAAGAGAACCGACCCCCTGCGTCAATTTGCGCATGCGCCAGAATAGCCGCTTTAAAATGTAATGCTGATTAAGTCCGCAATTCAGCCTTTGTGTAAATATTAATAATATTACAACGGACAATGTAAATTTATATTGATAGTTGTGTGTTTTTATGACGAATTTAAGCTAACGGTTGAGCCGAAGCTAGCTGATGCGTTCAAGGGAGAGTGGAACGGCGCGGCACGGTGAGATGCATTAAACAGAAAAAAGACAATTTCTTTGTTGTCTATAATTTTTCAGTAATACTTAAGGTAGATAACGTGTATTATAGTCTATAACATTTTATATTTTATTCTTGATTTATTCTATTTAAATTGTGGCATATTATTGTGCAAGTCTTTTGGAATAGGCTGCTTACTGCTAGTGTAGGCCTAAATACATTTAGGCTATAGGCTATTTTCAGTGTAACTATAGCCAGGCCTATTGGGTATTTAAAAATAGGCAATTCATAAGCTAAATAATTGAAGCTTTGGTTAATTAATGGAGCTTTAATAGTCTAAATAAATACTAAAATCAATTAAAGGCTATATGCCTATTTTTCGAAAGGCTATTTATTCGTTTACATGATAGTTAGCAATTATTTATCTGTTTGCTTGTGGGTGTGTGTATATTTTAACTTTATCTAACTAAAAAGCACCTTTTCGAGGAGGACAGATACCACCGCCACATGCAGCATTATTAAGGCCTAAATTGAGCGACTGCATTAGATCGTTTGCACCTTACGTTTGTCGATTCAATTCGATTTGATTTCTGTAGACATTTGGCTTTAAATAGGCTATATTAAGTTATAACTTTCCCAGTACCTCATGATGCACTCGCAAGCTCTCCTCACCGCAGCTCCACGTGCCTTGTTGACTTAGTTGCGCCAAATATCAGAGCCTGTCCAACAGCTTATAGAAAAAGTATATTCTTCAAAGTGTTTCACCCCCCCATTGTCCGAGAGGCGCGTGTGCTGTGCGCGCAAGCAGTTGTTGGAGCGAGGTCCATAATGCGCCGTCCTTTCCACAGCAGACAGTAAGGGGCTCTGCTTGCTTCTCAAAAAAACATCGGCTGTGTGTCTGAACCATTATATTTTGATGAAAGAATAATAGCTTAAAAGATCCTCTCCGCAGGTGAGACGTCTGATAACCCCGATGGACAGCGTGCATAGCAGTATAGGAGAGCACGACCTGCCGCTTAAGCCCGACTGAAAGCTACGCGCAAGACACTCTTTCCATCATAATAAATAAAACTTCACTCTTTCTGATGATCAGGATTGATTGACTTGACGTATATTTTATTTATTTATTTTTTATTTTATTTTTTTTTTCAATTTAACCTATTTCACAAATTAGACAGATTTAAACAGGACATTTCCCCGTTGATTTCTTTGTAAACCTAAGTGCCATTAATAGCAGGTTGTAGGCCGTTCCTTTGACTAACACAATTATACAAATTAAATAAATAGGCCTATAAGCCTAAACACATACCTCGCGGTTAACAGAAAGATATGTGATTTGTCCTCAAAACCAATCTTAAACCAAATAACGCAAAGCCACATAGGCGTTCCTGTGGCTTTACGCAGCAGCTGAAGTCAAAAAACAGATGTCCAAATCATGAAAATGCATTTTTGGCCATTTATTAGGCACAGGCAGGGCAAGCACACGTTACAGGAGCCTTTCCAACGCTGATAAAAAAATTAAAGATAAAAAAAAAAGTGCCCCAAAATGCCTGCTCACCTTCACCTATTTATAAATTTAAACTAAATGACAAAAAAATGAGATAAATAATAAATAGAAAAAAAAAAAAACTGTTGCCAAATAAAAAAATAATAATATATAATAATAATAATATAATAACAATAACAATAATTATAATAATAATAATATAATAATAATAATAATAATAATAATAATAATAATAATAATAATAATAAACTATCAATAAACTGAAAAATATAGACAATGAAGAACAATGAAAAACTAACAAAAACAATCAATACATTTGTAAATAAAGGACAAATAGATTTAATAAAAGCTAGAAAAAATATTAGCATAGAATAATACTGAGTAATAAATGTTTTATATATTTTATAATTATTTTATAATTAAATAATTAGGCTATGTTTAACCCATTTTATCTAATTATTAACTTAAAAGACTAATAAAATGATAGACAGCAAAAAACTTGTCTTGTTTCTGTATATTTAATGTATTTGTCGCTTTTATGGTTTAACAGTGAGAGAATCTCATACACAGCCTTTAATATTGTGGCCACGCCGTTTCACTCTCCCTTTAGCGCATCAGCTAACTAACGGCTAAACCGTTAGCTTAAATTTGCCATAAAAACACACAAATATCAATATAAAATCACAATATCCGTCAAAATATTATGAAAAATCACGCTGACGCTGGAATGACGACTGCTTCAGCACTGCACTTGAAGCGGCTATTCTGGCGCATGCGCAAATTGACGCAGGGGGTCGGTTCTCTTCCGGGGGCCGATCTGCCTGTCACAACCATAACAAAGAACAGTTCCATGAAACTGATTTTTGTATATCTTATTGTTTATAGTAGTGGCTAGTTGTATTAAATACTATAAGATGCCTCCGCATTATTCACTTTGACACAGACTGAACTTTCTCCTCAAATGAGAAGACGTCAGTGACCCACAGAGCTGTCACAACACACTCAAAAGAATTGCTGTGACAAGATTTTTCTTTTGTCAACACGTGTGCTTTGTTTTAAGCCAAAACTAGTTGTGTAAATGCGTTGCACAGCTCCGGCGGGGCACAATGACAATGATGAGGTTAACCAAAACTATCTCTAAAGTTTATCACGTATCGTGTTGTCATCGTGTTCAACCACTGTCTTTCGGATTCTTCAAAGCGGATTATACTCATTTTAATGTTACGAGAGTGCTAGGCATCCAAAATGCAATACTCTCGTCTGCTAAACCGTGGAGCACGCAACGTGGAAAACGATGTTTCAGTTTATCTGCAGCCTCTGTTGTAAACTCTGCACCTGCGCCTATCCAGCCATATTTACGTTTAATGCGACTGGACAAACCTATAGGTCTGTTTATTACTGCTGAACAGAATGTTTTAATACTACTGAGTAGTTTTCTTTAGTTATATCTATAGTTTATTTTGTGTTGGTTTTTCAGGAACATGGCTGCTGTATCTTCCATGTACTTGGAGTATTGCTCTGGCTTCTGACCCAGGATGCCTTCCACACCTGGGCATGCTTTCTCTTTTTGGTACAGGGGCATTGCTAATGAGAGGAGCAGGGTGTACCATTAATGATATGTGGGATAAAGACTTTGACAAGAAGGTATAGTTGTTCTAGGCAGAGATGGTTTGAGAAACTTTTTTTTGGCAGTTAAATTTACTTACAGGAAGAAGAGAAACCAAAACTAATGTTTAAATGGCACATATGCAGAATTCACTTTTTTGAGTGTTTAATCCTATTCTAAAATAATTTCCTTTTCAAAAACACTGTTGAAGTTTTGTCTGTGAGATATTCTTCGTTCCACCAAAAAATTCACTTGTCAGTGCTGTGATGTCATCTATGAGATCTATATAGAGATAGAACTTCTGCACTGTTTTTAAATCCAAAAATCATCCACACATCATTTGAAAACTTCTACAGGATACTGTATGTGTATCAGCCAAGACACTGTAGGTTTGATTGTTACCCTGTGTAATTACCGCAGATAGAGCTCAACTAGACCTACATTTTTGATGTGGGACTGTCATGTGTTCTGTACACTTTTTATTGGTTTTGATGCATAGGATTCCAAAGTGGAGAAAAACATGCATCATATTTGTCTTACCATTAAGACAAATGAGTACCATTACATTAAAAAAGTACTTGATAAATTAAAATAAAAGTAAGATAAGAGCTGTGGGAGGGGAAAAGTGTTTTAGCTTAGAGCTTTATAGAACACACATTATGCAAATGTATATTTTTTTATGTATTTTTTTAGGATAGATTAGATTCAAGTGTATCATCACAGGAGTGACATCATAGTTTGCGTTATATTAATATTTTACTCAACCTTTAGTCAAATAAATGACAATACCATTTTCCTTAATCATTTTTTCTCAATACATCTATATTATGTTCATATGATAGCAGTTTGTTCTGTTGCAGGTGTCACGGACAGCAACGAGACCCATTGCCTCAGGAGAGATATCTCGGTTTCAGGCTCTTGTCTTTCTGGGTGGCCAACTTTCTCTTGCTCTTGGAGTCCTATTATGTCTTAACAATTACAGGTGCAATTAGCTTGGCGTTAATGTTGTCAGTGACCAAGTAAATGTTATTTAGCTTTTTTCTCTATTTGTGCAGCATTATTCTTGGTGCTGCATCTTTGGGCCTTGTAGTTACATATCCATTAATGAAGAGAATCACCTATTGGCCACAGTTTGTATTAGGTACATTGGCTAGCTCATCAATGGCTCATTGTATGTGTTTATTCAAATGCAACAACTTCAAACTTATATTTCCTGTCCTTTTTTTAGGTCTCACATTTAACTGGGGAGCGCTGCTTGGTTGGTCTGCTATTAAATCTTCATGTGATTGGTCAGTTTGTCTTCCGCTGTATTGCTCAGGTGTAATGTGGACGCTCATATATGACACCATATATGCTCACCAGGTAAATATAATTGTGGGCTTATGCTTAAGCAGCAAGTTTAAAGTCTTAAAGCACTCGGAGCACTTACAAATTACAGATTTGTTTATCTTATATATAAGATGTCTAAAAATGTTTTTAAATTTTGATATCTCTGAATTGTACACAGTCTGTCAGTTAATTATATATTAGGTTCTCCTGAAAACATTAATAATCAATTATGTTTTGATGGACGTAGTATAGAATTGTCTTGAGCAATATCTAAAACTGGTACAAGAGTCTACTATGATTTTGTAAGCCAAAAACAAAATTTTTTGGCTTAAAAAAAGTTTGTATTCAAATTTTTATATTCAGTATCCAAGTTCATATAGCCTATGTATTTTTTCCCTTGTCTATTTTTTCCCTTAGTATTTAAATTGCATTTGAAAATTTAGCTCAGCAGTGTTACTCATTTCGTCAGCCAAATCTCCCAAACTGAGAAGTGGGAAACAATAAGTATGTACTCCTAAAAATCAATATTTTTATTCTGTCTTTTGTAGGACAAAGAAGATGACATTAAAGTTGGAGTCAAATCTACTGCGCTGAGGTTCCAAAATCAAACAAAGCCATGGCTGAGTGGTTTTGCTGTCGCTATGATTTCGGGTCTTGTTGTGACAGGGATCAATGCCGAACAAACTCTTCCTTATTATGCTGTAGTGTCGACTGTGGCCATTCACTTAGCTCACCAGGTAACTATAATTTGAATGCATTATTACTATACATTGTATAACATATGCACATATTTATATGTATTATTAACTCTTTATTTCTTTAGATATACACACTTGACATCAATAAACCAGAGGACTGCTGGAAGAAGTTTGTGTCTAATAGAAACCTCGGAATCTTGCTGTTTTTGGGCATTGTAACAGGCAATTTATGGAAGTAAATATGTTACGTATACATTAGACACAAAATATTATAACCGATGCAACATTTCAATTAAAGTTTTATCTGATAACCATTAACCACCTTTATTTGTTTCCTTTTTCATAACTACTAAAACAATTCTGACAGGCTTCATTGATAGCTCAGTGTTTTATAGCCTTTCAAGTCTAAATTCTATTGTAATTACAATGCAGGTAATAATAATCTGAGTGATAATCCAACTCAAATAATCATATATGGTTTTCATCCAAACTGATGAAAGTTTTGGCAACCAAGTTCTTTGAATGTACTGGTCTATGTAAACTGTTATTGCCCAAACTGTAAAGCCTATGCAGTGACCCACCCGCAGCCCATGCCACCACAATGAAAAACCAAATGTTAACAGCAATGAAAAATACTTCTGTTTGTTATAAACCAGTCTTCGCAACCAACATGCAGTAGTTGCATTCCATTTTCGAGCAAATTCAGATATACAGATTGAAGACTCAGTTACCCATAAATTTCCGTCAGATAGTCCACTCCAGTCTGTGTAACCAGATGTCCCAGCAAATCCAAGGCCAGCAGCATTATTAAGACATTCACTTAATCTCCAGTGAGCATAATAATGCAATCTTACAACCATTCCCATTGCCCACATGCCAATGACGCCATAGAAAAAGTTTGAACTATATGTAGCATTTATCACAAACAGAAAGCTGTATCTTAGATATTCTAGTAAAAATGACTGCATCAGTTTAAAGATGACAACACCTAAAGGATTTGGTGGTGGGTTGACATAAATTCCTTCAACAAAAGACACAAATTGAGCAAATAGACATAAAGGTCCACCGAGTAAAGTAGTGAAATTAAGAACATAACTGATCAAAGGAAGAAGCACGTCATAGCTTTCACTAAGCGATAAACTGTTTATGGATAGCGCAAGTGTATTGTCTTGAATATCCATAGAGACTGATGTAAGTCTCTGCGTGATTAACATCAATGAAGACACAGCCAACACCAGTCTGCGAAAAAAAAGAGCAAAAAAAATCATACAACTGACTAACACTCCACTGACAACTTTGAACAACTGCAATATGCAATATTTTTAAACTTTTGCAAACCTCATGTTGTTGTGTTCTCGCTGGTACAGTTCCTTGTACTGTAGAAATATGTGCCAAAATGTTTGCCAAAACATTTGTATTCCAAACACCCAGGTGTGAATGCAGTGATGATCCACAGTGAGTAGAAGCATAACAAATATGCAAACTGAAGTAAACAGCAGGATGCTGTAAATTTTCATTGTGATCACTGCCAGGACACATCCACCAATACACAAGTAAAGGTACCTTTTAAAAGTGATAAAAAGTTAAAAATCTATTCTGCCTTTTTTTAAAAGTAAGTTTTACCTACCTTAATCTCAAAGTCAAAAAGCCATGTGTGGCTAAAAAATAAAATGTCAATCCAAATGGAATAGCAAAGCATTGCTGCAGCAAAAGCTGATGATCATCCCAGAACAAACTTAGTAAATACATTTTGTCTGCATAAAATGCTGATGACTTGTAGTCTGGATGTCGAGTTTTTAAGCAAAATAGGTCCTAACTTGTTAATATATGTGCTGATAACGCCAAACCTTGTGCAGTAACTAGGATACAACAAATATTCTTCACTATATATTTGAGCAACTATGGAAACATCAGTGCCAGGTTGTTGCCTATTTACTCTGTGTAATGTGTATATTCAGCTTGCAAGACAAAGAGTGAGATGACAGCATATTAGTGTAACTAAAGCGTAGGCTGTGTGCATGTACGTGTCTGTGTGAACAAGCATTTATCACACTGTGAGGACCAAAAGTTGTATACACCCTCACTTTACGGGGACCTGCTGCCTTCCTTAGAAGACAAAAAGCCATAATGTAAATCATTCAATATGAGATCAGCAACATGGTTTTAAGTTCAAACAAAGTTAAGGTTAGGAGTAGGGTGAGAATTATTTAAGTTTTGGTAGTCACTAAGGGTTCATGTAATGAATGTTAGTCAATGTAATGTCCTCATGAAATATGAAAACACAACGTGTGGGTGTGTGCATGTTTGTGTGGCATAGCCTACTGTGTTTGCTACACAGGCCCAGGGTAAGGTGACAGTTGGGGCTATGAATAATGCATGTAGGATTAGCAAGAACTTTAAGATCACAAACCAACCATACACAAACTGTTCAAAGTCACACCAGGGATTACTTTAAAAAATGAAAGAATCTCAAATTTTCAGCTGATAAAATACCTATCTACAAAAATGTCTTAAATAAAAACATTTGAATTTAAGGCCTTAAAAAGTCTTCAATCAGCCTTTGTAGCTTCTAAAATGTTTACACAGGTCTTGAATTTGTTAATGAAGCAATTTCTGTCAGATTTCCTGATGCATTTTCCACTTCTTGCTTTATTTTCAAATTCCCAAATATACATAACATAATTAGTGTGTTTCGTCTACTCTTATTTGGTTGACAGAGGCAGTGCTTGATTGCTGCTTTAATTGCGTTCTTTTTTATAAATTCATTGGATTTTTAAAATAATTGTTGCAAAATGCTATTCAATAGGTCACGACTCGTGCATTAGTCTGCATTTCTATGTTTTGTAGTCTTAAAAGGTTCTTAAAAAGTCTGAAATTTGACCTCTTGAAGACCATAAATGGACAAAATCTCACACAAATTTGCACAAAACAGTATAAGTGAACTTCATACTGCGTGAACTTCACGCAGTACACTTTTTGTTTACCTCATCAAAATTATGGTATCCTTTATGCTGTGGTCAGCTGGTCAGAAGTGCCAGCTCTATCCTCTGTCTGGGTGAAAGGAGAACCTTATTGACCCTTATTTACTATTTTAATGTTGCGACTGTTTAGTGCAAATAGTCAATAGGAATACACAAAGTATAATACAGCAATATATAACAATAATTCAAATGTGACAAAAACATATTAAAAGCTACTTCATTAGAATAATCTCAACAATTTAAACAATTATGGAGTCGCTGTAGCAGAGTGATTAGAACTCTGCCCCGACCTCCCCCACTCCCCCAATAAAAAGATCGTTTGAATCCTGGGTTGGATCAGGTCATTTCAGTTGAAACATTTGGTTAAGCAGCCAATTGACATACAGATAAATGAGAATTCATGTTCTACTGACTTTGGGGAAATATTTTTGTTAGGGGGTGCTAAAATGTGAGGTGAGTCTGGCAGTCATCCCCCATGAGATTTTGGCCAGAAAAGATGTATATTTCTGCGATCTGGGATGTTTTAACCAATAGATGCTATGCTTTTGATCAGTTTTACAATTGTACAAAGGTATTATTATTTTTTAAAGATTATTTCAACTATCTTAAACATAAGGCCTTTTAGAAATAGAGGGATTATCGACATCACTTTCAGCGGGTGAAAACGGGTGAGTTTAGAAAGACAAATGGGTAAGGTTAGGAAAAAGTTTTGGATAAAGGTTAAGATAAAGTTCAGGCTTGTTAAGCAACAGTATAAACCTATTGCCACTGTAATTCACTCACTTCTGTCCTCCCGGCATCGTGTACTTGTGTTCGTTAACACACAGCAACAATAAACATCCAGGCTCATTGTTTTTTTCTTCAACATTATTGATGGGTCGCAAACAATGTTTTAAGTGCATAGCGCCACATTCTTTATGATATCCATGATATGAGAGAATATCTAATAGATCCATGGTGAACATCCGAGCTTTAGGGGCCTCTGGATGGAGATAAGTCATGTGAGGGGCCTCCTCATGAAAGTCTGCGAGGCAAAGGTCACCTCATATAGGTCTTCAGCGAGATGCATCTCAGGCTGAGGCTCAGAGAAGCAGGAGTCTGAGGCAGGGCATCGGAAGCTAGAACTTATAAGAAAGAGCATGTGCTGTGGCTGACAGAATATCATTCTGCAGCCAGTCCTCTGGGAAAGAATAAAACATGAAAGAGGATCCACACAGCAGTTAGAGCTCCCAGTTTTTTAATCACCACATGTGACGTTTCGGACAGACATCTTTCTTCTGACGTGTTTTTTTCATGTTTTAATCTTGTTCTACATTTAGGACCCAGCTTGCAGGTTTTACATTTTTTGGGCGTGCTTGTAACCTCTTTTATTCAACAGTCCTTTGGGAAACCATCAACGGCAGTAGCAAGCACTTGCCAAGCAGCTATAAAGACAAGACTGTGTTTTTCAGTCTGGCTGTCTTGTGTTCTCTCAAACCGCAAGGCACTTGTGGCAGCCGCGACTGAAAGATCATGTGGCCGCAGTTGCAGGTATTTTGTTGCTGTGCTGTTTATTTGTTGCTACCCTAGATTAGCAGTCTATCCAAGCGGAAACTTCATCTGCATCCGTTGTTTGTGTTTCTCTGTTCTTAGTGTCTAGACCTATCTTGTGTATGTTGGCGCTGTAAAATAAATTACACTTGTTCCAGCGTCTGAGTGTCATTTACCTTCCTCCACAAAACTATAAAAACTAAATTGTTTTGTTTTAGTCGACACAAATAATGTGACAGAAGTGAGTATGACTCTATGAATACTAACTCTTTATTTCACATCAACAACCACCAACCTGCAGAAGAGAAATACGTCTTCTGAAGACTGTATTGCAGTGGTCCCCAACCTTTTTTCTTATAAGGACAATGTAATGGTGTTAGAAAAATTTACATATTCTATTATCTTCAATTATTTTATCTTACAAAGTGTCCTTTAATCATGTTGAACTGTATTAACTTTGTGCTTTCAAATTACAGAGTGTGTTTGTTCTCATCTTATCTGCCTGTTTGCGCAGGCAGGGAGAGACTAAAGTGATACTTCTGCTGCTGCATCTTTGATTGTGTCCAATATGAACATGATGAGTGATTGTTGTATTTTTCCACTGCTCTGCCATGATGATGTGATGTTTTCTGTGTTCTTCCCTTTGAGGGCAGAGCAGTGTCCATGTAACTAGGGTGTGAAAACTAAATAAAAGGAACTTGTAAACGCCAGGGAGCCCAGAGCGCACCGAGTGAATGTACTCAGCAATGTAACTGGGTCTTTATCTCTGTCCGTTCTCCTTGCAAGTATATTATAACTTAATAATCTGTCTTTGTCTTCCTTTCCTTATACAGTTGCATTTTTGTTGGGTTTTCCAGCACCCTGTCAAATGGTAATGTCATAATTTTCCAGGGACCGGTCGAGGTTGGGTAGCACCAATAACAACAACATAAAATGCGTCTAACCAGTTACTTTATATATTTTTAGCTCTCCTGCTTGAATTTACTGTTTATTGTGAGTTATATTTTCATAGTAAAGCCCAAGGGTGTGGTGATTAATAAAATAAAAAGAAAATACATTTGAAAAAAATCCTCTGGGGCCTGGTAGCAGATGGCCTGTGGCTCGGTTTTGGGTCCCGGACCGGTGGTTGGGAACCCTGAACAAGAACTCAAAACAAGAAAACTACAACTTAAATTGCATTCAAAAGAAAAAAAAGGGAACAAACATAAATTTCCACAAAACAGCGAAACATGTTCTATTAAACTACAAAACATAGGCTACACCAAAAATATTACATATGGACAAATACACATTTACAAAGACAAGTCTCTCTCTCTCGCACCCTCTGAAAATAAATAATTAGCAATAATACTAATATTTAACCAATTCTAGTATTTTAACAACACTCTTTGTTTCTTTCTATTTGTTTTCTCTACCATATCATCAAAGATCTTTTAAAAAATATAAGAGGAAGTTTTCACATTACTCAATCATCTCATCTTTACCCAAAACTTTATTTTTTTATTTATTCTTTTTTTACTAAGATCTCTAAGTGTAATAGTAATAGTGGTACTCAATAAAAAACTCCTATCATTTCCACCGATTACCTACAAGACCAACTCCAAAGAAAAAAACTGATTTTGTGATGCATTATTGAGCTGATTTCACTCTGTATGTCTGATATGTCCTTTTGTGTTTCGTTTTTGGAAAAATACAATTTTAATGAAAAAAAAAAAAAAAAAAAAAAAATCTGTTAATTTAATGTCAAATGTTGCAAATTAAGCATTAAAATATGTTTTACTAAATTAATTATCTAAATATCACAAAGCATAGTTAGGCTATTATTATTATTATTATTATTATTATTATTATTATTATTATTATTATTATTATTATTATTATTATTATTATTATTGTATTTTGTCTGATAGAATTTTTTGTTTTTATTTTTGATACTTGTGGCTTTTTGAGCGCGTGCTCATTGCTCAATTAGATCGATAATATAATAGATCCATGAATTAGATGCTCACGTGAACTTTGCTAACTACCTTGAGGGCACGTGAGCAAAGTTTAGCAGCTGTTTGACTGGGGCTCGTCAGCGCGTCACCGCAGTCCTCAGTTTTGATTGGTTGGAGTTTGAGCAATTGTGGGGCCATATAAAAAGTGCAGTTTGGAGTTGGAGGTGGCAGAGTCCTGCATTCGTTCCACCAGAGAAATAAACTCGGCTAACGAGTGTGGGAAGGTAGCTGCCTCCACCAATTTCACCACAATTGTTGCTAAGAAGTGATTTAAGGATGCAGAGTTGTGCCAAGTCCTGGGGTGTCTTTCTGGCCAAGTCCGTGAATCCTAGCGCATCGTGTAGGCATCTGGGTAGCAGGAGCCGCGTGGTTTGGAAACTTCAAATCAGGATGGGCAATAGTGGAGCATCCCTGACTCCAGCAGTCCGGGGTATGAGGACGTCCGCTGCCCTCTGCTCCAGACAAATAGAAAGAATACTGCCCAGACATGACGATTTTGCAGAAAGACACATTGGTCCAGGTGAGCGGGAGAAGCGAGAAATGTTGGATTCACTGGAGCTCGAGGTACGGGATGGGTAATTTTATCTTGTTTTTTTTTTTCACCCCGTCGAAACCGAGGTTTTGCTTTCTTCTCTTTTTAGTCAATTGATCAATTGATCGAAAACACTGTCCCATCTTCAATTCGCATTCATCGCAGTATGAAGATGGATGATCCCATTTGTAAGTTTTAATTTTCCTAAACACACTAACTCACTCTCATGCCAATGCCCACAATTTACAAGTGTTTTAAGATGTGCTAATTGGGGAAACAGCTCATTTATTTAACACGGAAGTAGTAATTTTGTTATTTAGACATTTTATAACATTCCAGCCAAGTGAGCGACTGAAATGTAGGTTGAGCCTCCTCTATTGTGCGCGCGCTGGCTGCGTTAAGTCTTCCTTTGAACATATTTGGAGTTGTTTTTGCAAAGCGGCACCAATCTCCCGATGCTCATAGGATGGTAACTGGAGTGTAACGTTTAGCCCCTGAGCTTCAGTCCCAAGTCCAGTTCAATCTGGTTCCAGTGTTCACATTACATCACGGCCGAGGTGACCTGTGAGCGCTTCTGTTACGTAGGATTTGCCTGTGTTGGGCTACTATACAACTTTTTAAGAAAACTCACATGAGGCATTGAAAGTGGTCTTTATAAATGTTTTGAGCGCAATTTAAAACTAGACAAAAATAGGCTAACTTAATATTTTATCTGATATAGCTTTGCTGCTTTTTACAAAATACAATTACAGCTTATTATTTGAACATCCACAACTATTTTGTGTTATATGTTTGGCTTTTGTTGTGCAGTCATTTCTTCAAGGCCTGTTTTTCATAAATGTCTTCAAAACTGTACACTGACACTGAGATTTTTTTTAGGCTAAATATTGGAAGAACTGCCAAGACCATTTCACTTTATAAAAGGGTTTTGAACCTTCATGAACCCTAACCCTTTTTTTCTTCATAAACAACCGTCAGAATTTAAACATGTTGAGACAGCCCGTTAGGAAAGAACGCCTGTTAATGGACTAGGTGGAGTTTGCTTGAAGGAGAGCCAGTTAGTTGTTATGAATAATATTTCTCTACATTTTTCCAAGAATTGCTGATTTACTTTAGTTTTCTTAGAACATTTGCAGGTTGATATACCAGGACCTGTTTTCGTATTAAACAAGGGCAATAGTCCTGAACTGGTTGCCTGATCTAGTTCTACAATCACACAATTTAATATTCAGCAAATTACACTGAAGGAACTAACTGTGGCTCTGCTGCTTTTCTGCTGGTTCAGCTTTAAAGAGCAGCTTGCAAAGCTTGCTAGGGATTCTCACTTTTAACAATAGACCTCCTGGATAGCTCTTAAGTCAAACTGAATAATTAGTCTTTATACTGCACTTTAGCCCTCTAGATTCTATGAGAGGACCTCAAAATAACAAAAACTCACATGCAAACGAAGACTAACTTCTGTTTGGCTTTGCAATGGCTAAAACGTATGCTAACAAAAGGCCATTAGTTTGATATGATTTGTCTTTTGCGTGCATTGGTAAATATGCATTTGTGCAATGCTCTTAGCTAAGCAAAAAATGTCTCAGTTAACCCCCCTCATCTGGAAATGCCGTTTGTGTTCCCAAACTGGAGTAGTCAGGGCCCTTGGTTCAGCGGGATTGCATTGTTCATTCCTTAGAGTTGCTAGGCAGCCAAAGCAGCCACTGGAATCTAGTCGTTGTGAATTAGCTGGGCTCCCAGTAACAGGGCCAAATGTGAAATCACCATTTACCAGAGGTGTGGGCTTGCAAGTCGTGACTTGGACTGAGTCACTATTTTGATGACTGGAGACATGATTGATAAAACGGACTAAAACTTGGGACTTTAATTAGACTTTAAGGTCAGTGACTTGCGATTTGACTTGGAGCTTTGAGATTTGAGAGGACCTGATGTTTCTCAAAAAAAAAAAAAAAATATATAAATATTATGCAAATTTACATAAACAAAGTAGATTATGTCCTTTCTCACTTATTTATTTGTGTCCAGAACTTTGTTTTATGTAGGGTAGTTTAGAAAAATCAAGAACATTGCTAAATACAATCAAGTTTCAGTATTTTGAGGTAAAGACTTTAAACTAAATGTATCAAGTTTGACTTGTGGTCTACTGACTTGGGACTGGACTTGGACTTGACTCTCTTTCACTTGGCCCTTGGTTAAAGACTTGAGACTTACTTGAGACTTGCAAACAATGCCATTTACTGCCATACACTGTGTTGAGATTTCTAAATTTCTGCCTTTCATCTAGGCGAGAATGAAGTTCTGGATACTTTACAGAAGATTGCTGCAAGAAACAAAGTGTGGCGTTCCTTCATTGGAATGGGTTACTATAACTGCTCAGTACCTCCTCCTATCCAACGCAACCTTCTGGAGAATGCAGGATGGTGAGAGCATTTAAACCCAGCATCTCTAAAAGAAACCACAGCCATAGATTCTGAAGCTTGACTTGCAACTTGTGAAAGTAGTGAACGTAAATGAAAATCTTGTGACTTTTTAGATGCAAGACTCGTGAGCTTAGTTATTCATCCTTTCAGAACAAACTTTTGCTGATTTATTCTTTATTTCATTAACTGCTTTGTGTTCGGGCCTTTGTTGTTCTACAGTAATTGCATAAACCATGACTTGCTTCAAGTTATTTTCTTTAATTGTAACCTAACTTGTTTTAGGGTGACGCAGTACACACCCTATCAGCCAGAAGTTTCCCAAGGGCGCCTCGAGTCTCTGCTCAACTACCAAACCATGATCTGTGACATCACTGGGATGTCTGTAGCCAATGCATCCTTATTGGATGAAGGCACTGCTGCTGCTGAGGCAATGCAGCTCTGCCACAGGTAACCTTATACTAAATCACCAATTCAAAATCTACAGATTATTAACATTTTATATTTTGCAGGCAGAATAAAAAAAGGACTTTTTATATTGACCCGCGATGCCACCCACAGACTATTGCAGTGGTGCAGACTAGAGCCAAGTATGCATAAGATAGCATAGTCATTCAGTCTAATGATTGAAAGTCATTATTGATTTCTTTATAGTTACATTGGAGTGAAAACTGTACTAAAACTTCCACATGAGATGGACTTTTCCGGGAAGGATGTGAGTGGTGTGCTTTTCCAATATCCTGACACTGATGGCAGAGTAGAGGACTTTACGTCTCTTGTGGACCGGGCTCACAAAGCAGGGGTATGCTGAAAAAGGCATTTTGAATTGTGTTGTTATGACGTACAACTAAACATCCACGGATGGTTTGTTTCTGATCCAGGCCCTTGCGTGTTGTGCTACAGACCTCCTTGCTTTGTGTGTGTTGCGTCCTCCTGGAGAGATTGGAGCAGATGTTGCACTGGGTAGCTCCCAGAGATTTGGGGTTCCCCTTTGCTATGGAGGTCCACATGCAGCCTTCTTTGCTGTTAAAGACAGCCTAGTGCGGATGATGCCTGGCAGAATGGTTGGTGTAACTAGGTAATGTGCCACATTCATTTTATAGCTACAAAAATGACCTCAGGGAACCGTGTAAAATGATCATAGCATTACCACAGCAGATTAAAAGATTAGTGGATCAAGAGGGAAATGGTCATTTAAATATATTTAACCTACATTTTCAACATGCACTGATCTCATAATCACGAGAACACCAAAAGCTTTTGTATTACACTCACTATAGTCTGATTTTAGGGATGCTGCTGGTAAAGAGGTGTATCGTCTGGCCTTGCAAACCAGAGAACAGCACATTCGCAGAGACAAAGCCACAAGCAATATTTGCACTGCACAGGTATGGTCACAAACATTTATTCACATATAATAAATGTGCAAAATAGACACGTTGCGGTGCTATTTTAGTTCTCATTCACTGAATTCAAAGAAAGTTGATTATTTTTTCCCTGCTTGTTTGTAAGGCTTTGCTGGCTAACATGGCTGCAATGTATGCCTTGTACCACGGACCTCAGGGTCTCAAACACATTGCTGAAAGAACTCACAATGCTACACTGATTTTGGCTGAAGGTAAAATGAGACTTTTGACTAGTTTTGAAAGTTTAATAATTATATTTATTGTATGTATGTGATGTATTCAGGGTTGAAAAGGGCAGGACACAGATTGCACAGTGAAATGTTCTTCGACACTCTAAAGATCAACTGTGGAGTGGCCGCCAAAGACATCCTGGAGCGAGCTGAGCAGAGGGAAATAAACCTTCGAGTCTACAGTGAAGGAGTGGTCAGTCCTCTAATGCAGGCCCTAAAATCAAACACGACAAACGTAACAATGCATAAAAGGTTTTCTCGTTTTAATAGTAAGCGTCAAGTTAGTATTATTGTAAAGATTGTGAACAGGTGCCATTGTATTATTTAATAATTCAATAAAATACAAAAACTTTATTTTTCACTGTAACTATACAGCGTACATTTGACGATGTGTCCTTGTCTGGGTGCTTTTAGGATTTTGGTAAAAAATATGGTTTGAAAACCAACATTGTAATTTACATAGTGTTTTTTTATACATTGTACATTTCTCTTTGGGACTCATTTCCAATAATGCTCCATCCTTACAGTTGGGAGTCTCTCTAGATGAAACTGTAACTGAAAGAGACTTGGATGATTTGCTTTGGGTCTTTGGTTGCGAATCATCGGCTGTAAGTACACCATGCAATTGAATACCTGTGATAAATTTATTACCATGGATTCTTAGAAGTTAATAATTTTAGGAGTTGATTGCTGAGAAGATGGGGGAGAGGGTCAAGGGAATCTTGGGAAGTCCCTTCAAAAGAACCAGCAAGTATCTGACTCATCAGGTCTTTAATAGGTAAATATATTTTTTCTCCTTAAATCACAATAGCACTTTCTTATTTTCCTCTTTATTTATTCTCTATATTGCACAACAGGAAGTGCCTTCTCAGTTAGTCACATTCCTAACATTGGTTTAGTGGAACATTATATTTTAAATTGTGTTTTAGTTGTGACTTATTAGGCAGGCCTCTACAAGTCATGCTTGAGTCATATTGAATTCTGGGAAGCTGAAAATCCTAAAAACACTGTGCAAAGTCAAAACAACAAAATATATATCTACCTTTGTCGCAAATTACTTATTTTGCCAACATTTTCAAATGCTTTTTCTGAACTGAAGTGGTAATCTTTTCATGCTGCTTAAAAGCAGTGCCTTTATCTTTATTGGTGTCATAAATGTAGATTTATCATGTTCCACAACATTTTATGCTTCAACTGTTTCATATAACATATCATAATCATTACATAATCTTTTTTAACTATCTCACAGACTCTGAAATCGGTACCATGAAATGCTGTTGATATTGATATTGATTTACTTCATTACTGTTTTTAGTTACCACTCTGAGACAAACATTGTACGATACATGAAACGCCTGGAGAATAAGGACATTTCTCTGGTGCATAGCATGATACCACTGGTCAGTAAGTCAAACTGCTTTATAAAACAAACTGTTTAATCTTAATTATTCATGTATCATTGTTTGCCTTTTTAAGGGGTCTTGCACCATGAAGCTTAACAGTTCATCAGAGCTCATGGTAAGTATCCTAAAGCAAGTAAATGGTTGCACTTTGCATAGGCAAAAGTGTAAGGCAGAAGTGTTCCTCCCATTCAAAATTAGTCATTTTATGATTTTCGTTTTGCAAAGCCTCTAGACAAGATTAAATGTGCTAGATGCTCCTATGATTTTGTAGTAACTGCAAGCAATTTTTATCACAACATTAGAATAGTTAGGATTATTTGTAGTCTTATACAATAAAGGAGAATGTCTTCAACTATTACAAGTTAAACTGTAAAGTTCAATATGTTTTTAATAAACTTTGGATTTCCTTTTCCTTCAGCCTATCACCTGGAGAGAGTTTGCCAATATTCACCCATTTGTACCCCTGGATCAGGCAGAGGGCTATCAGAAGCTCTTCAGACAATTGGAAAAAGACCTTTGTGAAGTTACAGGTTATGACAAGATCTCATTTCAGCCAAACAGGTACATAACTTGTGCGTGTGCATGTGACTGTGACCTAAAAATATAATATTATTATTACTACATATTAGCTCATAAAGTATATACTAGTGAGATATGTAAGATGTGAGCAAATGTTAGGGCTTAAGTTAAATTGTTACATGTCTAAATCAAAAGTCAAAGTTGATGTCTTAACTGTACTACAATGGCAATTCTACACACCCACTTGTAATGTCTATCGCTTTTTATCAGCACCTGTTGATTTATGAATACCACATTGTGCTACATTGGTCCGAACTTATCATGCAGTGTTATTTACTCCTATAGTTTTTATAAAATTTTTCTTTTAGTAATATTGTATCATTAGTTGATAAGTGTAAGCCAAGTTTACAAAATGTGTTTACCCATTTCAGTGGTGCTCAGGGAGAATATGCTGGTCTTGCTGCAATTAAAGCCTACCTCAACTCTAAAGGAGAAAGCTCCCGAATTGTAAGTGAAAAGAATCAAACTGCTTTTGAAAAGGAAACCAAGTAAATGTTCAAACAAACACACAAACAAACACAAATGCTCAAAAAAGGCAAGTGTACATTTGTTTTAGCTTCTGGAGATTATTTGCATGGCAGATGATATTTGTGCTATCTTAAAAAAAAAAAAAAAAACTTCTCACATCTGTGAATGCTGACCTGAGCCTGATAAGATCTAATAGATTATAAACATCCGACTGCTGTATTTTTCTGTGCTTTGTTTTAATGGCTCTGTTGTAAGGATGCCTTAGATAGTGGTCCTTTGAAACAGTCAAGGTCCAAAGTGACAACAGTTTGTGCAAACACTATTCTGCAGACTCCACTATGTGATCCACTATGTTCCCTTCCTCTAAGGTGCCATATTTGGAGGTTTAAGACTTTGGCAGTCACAAGTCATTTGCCATAGTTGCAGTGTAAATCAATTAATGACCAGTATATAAGTTACACATTAGTCTCTATGATGGAAGCAGGCCAGATCAATTTTTTTTTTAGATATTAAGAGTAAAAAATATTAACATTAGTTTGTTACAACCATGTTTTATTATCATCATTTTTTTTTATCATTACTATTTTTATTTCTAGGTTTGTCTAATTCCTAAGTCGGCACATGGCACTAATCCAGCCAGTGCTCAGATGGCAGGCATGAAGGTGCAAGTGGTGGAGGTGGATAAAGATGGGAACATTGACCTGGCACACCTCAAAGCTCTGGTGATGCGTCGTTTCTTTATTCACAGCAGGTTTATCAATAGAGGCTTAAAAAGGGTAAACTATTATATCCATCTCACAGGTAGATAAGCATAAAGCAAACCTGGCAGCCATGATGATCACCTACCATCTACCTTTGGTGTTTTTGAAGAACACATCAGAGACGTGTGTGATCTGATTCATAAGAATGGTGGCCAAGTGTACCTTGATGGTGCAAACATGAATGCCCAGGTGAGTTGATCTGTAATATAATAAATATAAATAAGCCGCACACAGCTCCTACACTAACTTGTTTCAAAGTGTCCCAATTATTCAGTGGGATGCATTTATAAGAGCTTTTCACAATTTTCAAGAGCAAGATAAATGAAAACAAGAGCTCTTCTAAAACCAAAAAAAGAAACAAAAACTTCAATATAAGAAGTAAGAATTTCTTCTTACTTACAGTTTGATTTCTGCCATTTTTGGGACTCTGAACTAAATTTGAATAAGTTTGATTCCAAGAACAATAGTCTTAAGTTTGTTGAAGACATGATGGTGTATCTCTAAATGATGAGCTCATTTCAGTAGCACAAATACGGAGCTACAACACCTGAATTTGTAACTTTTAAACAGTGTGGTTGAAAAGGTTAAAATACAGACTAAACAGCTTTTTTTTTTTTCTTTAGGTGGGTCTGTGTCGTCCGGGGGACTATGGATCTGATGTGTCTCATCTGAACCTTCACAAAACCTTTTGCATCCCTCATGGTGGAGGAGGACCTGGCATGGGGCCAATTGGAGTGTAGGTCATCAGCTACTCTCTTCAACATAGTTCTGTATGATAAGAATCTAAATAAATTAATCAATAAATGTACTGTTTGGCTTGTCTGTAAATGGAAACCACAACTGAAAGATAATTGTTTTTCCTCACCTACTTTGACAAACGGTGTGCAATTATTGTTTTTCAGAAAGTCCCACCTTGCTCCTTTTCTGCCAAGCCATCCAGTTGTACCCATGCACTCTGTGAATAGCAGCAGCTCTCTGGGCACAATAAGTGCTGCTCCGTGGGGCTCAAGTGCAATTCTTCCCATTTCTTGGGCCTACATCAAGGTCAGCATCAGATTTTCTTGATTACTGATCTAGTTTTTTTGAACAAGTGACAATCTATTTTTTTTTTAAATGTAGATGATGGGATCCAGAGGCCTGCTCCACTCAACAGAGGTGGCAATCCTCAATGCTAACTACATGGCCAGGAGACTAGAGGGGCCTTACAAGATCCTCTTCAAAGGCAGGAAAGGTACAGAAATGATCATATCCATATATATCGATAGTTAAATCTTTATAAAGATGGTTTTCAAAATGTGTCTTTTTGTTAATTTGATTTATACAGGTTTTGTAGCTCATGAGTTTATCCTTGATGTGAGGCCCTTTAAGAAAACAGCAAATATTGAAGCTGTTGATGTGGCTAAAAGGTTGCAAGATTATGGTAAGTTGATATACTTATTTTTTATAAATCTGATTATATTGATCCTGCAATGCTGAAATAATTCTCTTTTATCATAAAGGTTTCCATGCTCCCACAATGTCATGGCCAGTGGCAGGAACCCTCATGATCGAGCCCACTGAGTCTGAAGACAAAGCCGAGATGGACCGCTTTTGTGACGCTCTACTTGCAATTCGGCAAGAGATCGCAGACATTGAAGAAGGAAGGATGGATTCACGAATCAACCCTCTCAAAGTATGGGCGACAATGCGCCTATAAAATCAATTGAATTGTCTTATAAAATACTCCTTTTGTGTGTGCTCAGATGGCACCTCACTCTCTCGCTTGTATCACATCCTCCAACTGGGACAGGCCGTACTCCAGGGAATTTGCTGCTTTTCCTTTGGTAGGTTTTCTTTTTGTCTTTAATTTTCCACTAAACTCTAGTCTTTGTCGCTCTCTAGTGGCGAGAACATGGTAACTTGTTATGGCCTCTTAGCCTTTTGTCTAATGCTTTTTCCTTGCAGCCCTACATTAAACCTGAAACCAAATTTTGGCCAACTATCTCAAGGATTGATGACATCTACGGTGATCAGCATTTGGTGTGCACATGCCCGCCAATGGAGGTGTATGAATCCCCATATGAAGAAAAGTGGGCCTCTTCATAGATTAACTTTTACCTGAGCAGTCAGAACTCACGGAACGCACAAACTCGCGATGTGATAACTGGAAAATGATCCTCTCCTGTTGAAAAGCAGGATCAAACATTTCCTATGAAAAATGCAGTTAAAGCACAAAAAGCATTTTGTTTGTCTTAAGAAATTCTTGAGTGAAATGTTTGTGATGGACATTAGACTGGGCTTGTTCGAACTATGCTGATTTTTTTATTTTTTAAATTTTTTGTATGAACCAAAACTGGAGTGCCACCTTCTTTGTTCAATGAGCTACAAACTCTGTGCACACGCC